>VXAZ01004120.1:397602-567215 GCA_013399875.1 Gymnorhina tibicen | reverse complement strand
CCCGCCCCGCCCCGCCCGGCCCGCGGGGGACCCGGGGCGCAGCCGCTGCCTGCCGCCGCACTTGGGAGCAAGAGCCCTAACTGGGGTAATAGAACACATAAAAAAGGTGGAAATTATTAATATTACGATTAGTTACTACTGTTATTAGTATTATTTTCCCTCAGTCGGTACTTCAGGGGAAGCCAAAGAGAATTACCTGATCCGCCGCTGGGAGAAACAGCGTTTCACATCGCAGCCTTAAAACCCGTGCGTAAGTGGAGTTGTTAGACCATGGATGGAGAACGATGAGGAAAAAAAATCACTCCAAACTAAAGAATGGGAGAAATTAAGAAAGCTGGGACTAAAGATTAAGTTGTGCGTTTATCCCTCTCACGTGCTTTTCACAGCAGTTTTCAGGGGCAGCTGGGCTGTTTTACTGGAAATTTGGGCTTTGGGATGACCCATATACAGCAAGACCTGGGAAGTCAGGCACATGAATCACATGCAAGATGCTCAGTTCCATCAAAATCTACACCTTGGTATCTGATCTAGTGGATCGTGACTGTCTGAGCCTGTACAATATCTTGGACATCTCTCTAACAGCAGAGCATGGGATAACATACTGGAAAGCATCTTACTTTTAGGGCTGCTGGCTTGTGATGGAGGTAGTTCACACAGGCACAATGACTCTGCTGTTTGCAGAGTGACTGGGAAAGGGCAGATGCCCAAAGCCCAGCCACCTCACTGGGTGCTGCATTGTCCTGAGATGAATGTCACAAAGGCCAGCCAGCTGCTTCCGTATGAATTCAACACTGCCTAGCACAGCCTCTGGCCTGACAAGATGTTGGTCTGAGGCTGGAGCAATATTTACAGGTTGATCACCTGTGCTCATGCTGCTCAGCAGATGTAGCATTAGGCAGAGAGGGTACAGATGCCATCCCGGTGAGCAGAGGAGAGCTGACAAGGGTACAAGCTCAGTGGGGGGTTCTTGGGGTGAACGTGTATACCACAACCTCCCTGTGCCAAAACTGCTCCTTCAGCTGTGTACTTCCAAGCTCTCACAGCAGGATCTTCAAGCAGCGTTTCCCCATACAGCATGGGCTCCAAGCCCTCCCTTCACTCAGACAGATAATCATTTGCCATCCATAAATTTGTCCCTTCTCTTCCAGCCTACAGCAATGAATGATAACTCAGCATAAAAGGGCACAACACGATTCAGGCATCTCCTCAGCAGCAATGCAGTCTACTGCAAACTGTTCCTGACCGTTGCCCCTGCCTCTCATTTAATATTTAAAATCCTCTTCAAACCTTTACAGAAGCCAAAAAGGCTGCATCAAACTCTGACATGAAGACGATGGTGAAAAGCTCTGCTAATCAAACACACTGGAGTTTCTCACAGCTGGTGTTCAATGAACCAAGCAAGATTTAGCTTTCAGGCAAGCTTTCTAGCAGTAAAACAGGGAAGTCCTAGAGTAGATTGCAATGAAGAACCAGGGAGTTTCCATCACTGTAGGTTTTCGAAGAGGAGTATAGACAAACAGCCATCAGACTAAACTTAGTAAGGTAAGGATATCCATCTCCTGAGTTTTATACTGCTCATTAACACACTAACTGCTTTTACTTTTTCTGTATTAGGTTGCTACTTTCTTTGATTTTGTCAGACAAAGAGCAGCCTAATGGCTATTTTAAAATGAAAAGCTGATCATCTCTCTGTGTTTTAGAACTCCCAGCTTTTGTGGGATGAGCACTAGGTGCCCTTTTCTCTCTGCAATGAAAGTCCTGACAATATTACTTTCTGAGGGTATGAGAAGCTGAAAAATAAAAGCTTGAACCTTTGTAAGGGTGGTGAACAGCTTCCCTGATCAGCATCATGAATCCTTGTCATCCCTGTGGAAATACAGGCTGTCACCCTCTAGGAATAGTCTTTTGACCACATGGAAACTGCTTGTTAACCTCTTCCAGCATGACAGTTTACACTGGGGAGCCCAACCTCTTCTGCACACAGAACCTCTGTTACAGACATGGATGGACACAGAAGAGGACATCCTATAGCTTTGTAGGAGGAAGAGAGTAAATTAAAATGTGGATCCTTAATTGTGCAATTCGAGTGAGTCTGTGAGGGAGTTCAGATGAGTCTATCACTATTATCCACACACAAAAAATAATGTTGCCCTGCTACTGAGAACTCTGGAAGTCTCTAACATGAGAACTGCTCAAACCTTCTAGAAATAGTTCTCAGTAACAATCATGGCACTTTGCAAGTGACAGCCAAAGCAGCGTACCCAGAGCAATGATTGCTACCTGGGGTTTAGGAGATCAGCTCATGTCATCTGGATTGGCGGGGCCACATCAGTGCAATTAAGAAACAGAAAGCCCTGTGAATTTTCATCTGAGCTGGTAAAACAGTCAGTGTAGTCTCACATCAGCAGTGCAACTCGTGACACCAACAGTTAATTATCTGGAAACAAAACAATCCATATCCATTGCTGTCAAAGGCAGTCTTTTCCTTTGCAGAACCCTCTCCTGCCCAACACATGCAGACAAAATCCACTGTCCTTTCAAGCCTCGCTGAGCAAGAATGCACACAGCTCTTTCTGAATAGCATCCATGAGCAAAGCTATGTGAGCTACTTAGTGCTGATTGAATATCCCTGCACACAATATGTCCTGAGGCCAAAACACACACAGTTTGTTAGGTCTTCCACAAGACCTGCTTCTTCTCTCTTGCCAACACTTGGGGTCCACCAAATCTTCTAACAAAGTGACTGAGGCACCACTCCCTTGGAGCCTGTCCCACTGCTGATTCCACAGCTGCCACCAAGTTTACAAAAAACCAAACACACCAAGGTATTTGCATCACCAGTATAAGGGCAGATGGAGTCCTGGAGAGATGGGGCATGACTCTCTGAACCCAGAGCATTCTCTTGTCTTCTTCCCTCTGCATTTCCAGTACCCCTGCTGCAGGTGTAGCCCAATGAGCTGCATCACTGCCTACAGGCACCATGGGGCCCTCTGCAGAACCATCAGCCTCCCTTTGCTTCAACCCCTTCTAGCAGAGGCTCATTTACTCTTAGTACCATTGCAGGCTTCCCATCCTGACGAAGCCGATTCACTTCCCCATCTCCTTTTTTCTCTGTCTGGTTTTATCTAGCAGTCTACTGCTCTCGACTCCCCTATCACTCATAGTTGACCACTCTTGGGACATCCCTACTTTCCTGACCAGTCGTGGACAAATCCAGGTGATAAAATAAATATCCACCCCTGCCATCTCTTCCTTCTATCACCCATTTTAGTTTCTTGTGCAGTAGATTGGGGGTGGGTAATTTTTTATCAAGTTTATTGCATTACCAGCCATGAAGTACCTTCCATAAGGTTAAATGAGTTGCTACCTAAAAGGAATCTTTTAAGATGCTGACACATACATGCTTAAATGTGTTCCAGGGGTTCTGAAACCCACTGTACAGAGCTCACTGCAGTCACAGGCACATTCACCTGTGCATTAACAACTCAATGTATAATTAACGACAGCCTTGTCAAAACAGGCAGTGACACTTAGAAAAACTAGAAGTACAGCCATGGTTGGAAAGTTCCTTTTTGTTTACCAAAGTAGCAGCAGGCAGGATTTTAAGTCATCCCACATAAAAAGGCACCAAGCATTTTCCCCATCAAAAATGCAATCCTTGAACTATGTGAGAAAACCCAAGATACTTCTGGGGTAATTTTGAGTTGCTTGGAAAGCATTGAGGAAAGCTGGTGGTTTTGGTGATCTCTGCTGCAAGGTTAAGAAGAAGGGCATGGGAACATCTTTGGAAAAGCATCTGCCTGTTCAAAATTTGAAGAGCTGAATCCACTGGTTTTTCCAAAGTACTTTTTGCCATAGGAAAAGTTCTGTCTTTTTCTTTTTTTCTTCTCTTTTTGCAGAGGAATAAATCTGGGAAAAGTACACACATTCTCCAATCCTCTGTTATGAGATGAAGACGGGATAGTTGCATTTCCCTGTTCACAGGCAGGCAACCCTTACAGAGGCTGCAACATATGCTACCTGAGTTAAAGCTGTTTGACAAGTGGGTAGAATTTAATGAATCTCTCAGAAAAACAGAGACATTGCTCCATCAAAAATTGCCTCCGAGAATTTTCCCAATTACAGCTTCTGCATAGGATTTCTGTACAGAGATTTAACTATAGTAACCTCTTCATCCAAACAGACACACAGAGAACATGCAGGTATGAAGGAACACTTCTTAGGTAAGCAACACTTTAAAATAGGTTGATCTTACAAGTCACTCTTTAGATCACTAAAACCAGGAACAGGGATTTCCTTTTTCATTATTTATTTTGCTATACACATCACTAAAAATTATGGTAATTTCAGCTTCAGACAAAGGTGGATGTTTGATCCTTTTCTGGTAGTGAGATAATCAGAAAAAATTCTCAACGAAAATCAGCTTTCAGCTAGCCAATTAAAATTACTAAAAATGATTCTGCAGAATCCAAATGCAGAACTTAAGTAACCTAATGGTATTTCTTCAACATTTTATTATACAGGTCTCCAGTTCTTGCAAGTAAATGGTTGCCTCACTCTGTAAAACTGTCACATCTTTTTAAAGTAAACAGTAGGTAATATTCACTATTCACCTGCTAATGTCTGGCCAGACATCGTAAGAAAATAAAGTGAAGATTTCCACCCCATTCTTGCAGTTACTCCTGTGTAGCAGAGCAAGAAAAGCCTCACACTAAGTTAATTACATAACCCACTCTTCTCAGCCCAATAAAGTGATAAGACAAGTGATTCAGAATGAAGAAACAGCATAAAATGAAATCCAAAGGTGAATTACATGTCTAGTAGCACAGAAAACCACCGTCCCTTTAAGCCTGAAATTTCTGATACAAACCTTTGGAAAATGAAAATGAGCAGCCACAAAAGTTTCCTTGAATTCAGTCTTGCATGATGTTCTCAGCCCTGTTTGGAAGCTTCTCAGAAGGAGTTACTACAGCTCTCAAAACATTTCAGAAACGAAATAAAAGCTTGTGACACACAGGGTTCAGAAAAAAAAAAAAATCACTGTGTGGTGTCTAACTGTAGCATGTTTTTCTAGGTCGGGCAGCTTGTTACACAGAACTGCTGGAGACTGGCCTTTCTCAATCAGATCCAGCCTTTTGTTTATAGGACTTAGGTTCAGGCTTTGGTGAACTGTAATCTATCCAGGTAACCACTGCATCATATGGGTAAGCATGCCTCACAGTATTAGGAGAACCCTAAAATAACAGTTCTGTAAAATTAGGTATTTTGTTAATCGTACATAAAGTCCCAATTCTACAAATGCATGTGTTTTCTGGAATGCTGCAGTCATCCGATGCCAGCTGAAGGATAAGCATGAGCTTGTGTAGGTATATTCTGGAATGCTCCAAGCCAGTGGTCCCGAAGGAGATGTATCTAGAACATAAGGCAAGTTCAAATGGGTTTGGTTTTATAACAAAACAAGCCTCGGCATGGTAGAACCTCCAGAGGTATTTGACTAATTGTTCTGTATTGTATTAAGAGCTGGTGAGAAAATCAATTTATCAATAAGCTAAAAATGCTGGTACCAGGCAATGTCGCCCCCTTGTTCACGGCAGATGAGTCCTTGGTTTTTTGCAGAAGCCTTGCACTGTGGCAAATACACTGATGAAAATAAAAAGGCTGTAACTGGTACAGGGCTGGGGGCAATGACATTGTTAACAGCATATCTGTTTCAAGGTCTGCCTTTCAAATAGGTTAGTCCACCAGATAAAAAAGCTGTTTTCTTATCCTTTTCCCAAATGAATTTCTGCCCTTTAAAGTGATTCTCTCCAAGAACTGCTTGAATTTCCTGAACTACACAGAGCCTTCCAGATTCATGGGTCCTCCCATCATCTTTACAATTTCCCAAAACCCCAAAATTGGAGGAAAGATTTCAGAACCACTGAATGAAAGTAAATACTGTAAGAGTCCCTTTCCTGAACTGAAAAAGCGCACTCCTGGATAAAAAGCACACTACTTGTAGAATGCACATGCATATGTCTCCTCTGCAAGTTTTGAGAATTTTCTCACTGAAGCCATTTAGCAGAATGAAAATGTTCCCTTGACAGGCTTTGGAAAACAAATGGCACCAAAACTATTTTTTTTTTCATGAGATATGATGCTCCTGAAGAATGCAAGCCATAAACACACTGCTCCAACACTTTCAGGTGTGGCTTTATTCCAAGAGAAGTCCAACAACAGCAGAGGCTTTTGTGAGTTCAGGGCTAACCCTGGTATGAGATACTCATTTTAGATGGCAGCAGTGCTAACAGCTATTGCAGGGCTGCTCTGCTATAGTGCATTAACCTGGAAAAGATCCAAGGGATCCAAAACTGGAATTCTTCAATCTACAGTTCCAACAGGCTTGAAATGAACCACAAGCTGCACAGTCAAGAATTCATTCAAGATAACAGGAACCCTAAACTCCAGCTCCAACTATTCCGTTTACTTGTCCACAGACTGGAGAGGAGATTTGTCTTTTCCTGAGCTGATGTTTTCTGATGGAGACATTCCAGTGGAGAAATTCCTGAAGCACTCACAATTACAGGATTTTGCTGTCTTCAGTGAAGCTGGGTATTTATACTTCATTGGGCAAATTTGGCTAGATGCTGGTGATGTTGAAACTAGAGCAAAATGTAACTTTCTCATTTGTATTAGCTCTGCAGTAATGATAGTGATAAGAACATGCTATCAATTTTACTGTTTTAGTACCAAAAGTGTAAAAAGTGTAAGTGTTTTGGGTTTGTTTTCTAACCTGAAACTTGTTAAAGAAATACACCTAGGACTATCCTACAAAAAACAATTTGTGTGCCCTTTACATACTTCGGAATTTAATTCTGGAGAGGAATTTATAATAGACACTGTGGCTTCAAAACATTCAAACAACAAAAAGAGCATAATGTAAAAATTATTTGCAGTGTCCATTCCTTCCAATCCAGCATTCACCACTTCTCATATATGAATTACAAGAGGCACTTTCTATGTGCACTCTGCCTCAACTGAAAATATTTACAATTGTATCTACCTAAAACATTTGGTCAAGACTGGCTATTGCTTATGCAACTATTGACCCAAATCCCTGGCCCCTGTACCAGAAGTGGGAAGAGAAGCACTGAGCAGCTAACTGAAGAGTTATCAAAAAGCCTGAATTCAAGAACCAGAAACTCTTAAGAAACAGCCATGGTAAAAGGAGCGTTGTCTGTAAGATCTTTATTTCTTCCATAAAAGAGGAAGGACTACATCATCTAAGCAGAGAGCTTCCAATTTCTATTAAGCAAGATGGTTCAAGCTATACCCACATTTTTGGGGAGGAGGGCAAGGAGAGGGAAGGGGGGCAAACAACCTTGCCCCAAACAGCAACCATAAAGACAAGCTGTTGAAAACTGGTCACATTTTGCACTCCTTCAGAAACCAAAAGGGGGAAAACAAAGCAAACTCCCAACTTACGTGCTAGGGTGGCTGTATAAAAATGTCAATTATTTAAACACCGTACTTCTCCGGAGGAACTTGCTTGCAGAAACAAAAGCAATGCCTGTGCAGTAAGTATCTTTTCAATGTCACTTTAGAAGATATACAATCCTATCTGGATATGCAAAAGCCAGTAATGCCAGAGGATAGAAAAAGCAAGTAGGCAGCCCACCATCCTGTGGCATTAAAAAGCGATTAAATGAAATTCACAAACGATTTAGTGAAGTTTCTGATAGACTAATCACATAGCAGTGCTCTAAATAGAGAAGCGGACCCATTATCAAAACATTCCCTTTAAAAAAACTTTTATCTTGGCAGAGTACTTAATGTATTTATTGTGTGGAGATAATGGCTTCTCACTTCAGATTTAGAAGAACATGGATGAAAAGAGGGCTTCCCACAGCTGTATGCACTAGCAAGTACTAGTACAAAATCCATTCTTCGCTTTAAGTCTCCATGTTTTGGAACAAAGACAAACTAACTACTGACCCAGTTTATAAGCTCATATTAAAATCAGCCTGTACTTCAAAACTTAAAAAAAATTGTTCTGTTTAGCAGCAGTTCTAGAGTGTTCACCTAGAGACACCAATGATTCACTTGAAGCAAAACTTAATTATTTTCTGACAGATTGATTACAATTGGCCAGGGAAATCAGAGCTGAAAGCTCAAATACTTTTCAGAAGCCATACGCAGCAGGATGCACTGCTTCCCACTATTACCCACCTGTACAGTTCACCCAAGCTCCAGCACCTCCAAGCAACAACCCTGCCAGAATACGGATGTTTCTCATTGTGGCTACTGCATTATCAGTACTTTTTATATAGAGACAGTACAGTGCTGATCAATACAAATAATACTTGGCTCATTTTTTACATTCAGTAAGTTTCCTTCTCCATTGGCAGGTGCTCTATTTCAGACAGCCACACTGATGAAAACATCCCTACATGGCAGATGTCTAAAAAAAACCCATGAAAAAATCAAGCCCAGTGGTTCTCAAATCTGTCACAAACACATTCAGGATACTTCTAGCTAAATACAGTGCATAATTAACAGTCATCTTAGAAAGACTTAACCTTTATTTGCCCATTTATTTCAGTCCACGCTTAACCCCCATTTTTCCCAGTACACTGGCTGGATCACAAAACACTCCTCCACAGCCAAGAAGAATCTTTTTGGGTTGGTCATTCACTTTGGACTTGTATTGTACAATACAGTTGTAAGCAAATTCTGAATTCAAAGCAGGGGGCTTTGACAGATGAAAACCACACTAATATTGTATACAGAAACTGGCGCTCAGCGGTATTGCCTTTTCAAACAGTCTCAATTGCAAACTCATCTATTTTCACAATCAAAACATTTTTGTCTGAAAAGTTTATTTTAGTTTTCTGAACACTCTAAAGCAACTGTGCTTTTGATGTTACACAAGTGTTCAGATAGGATTAACAAAAATTAAAATGTTCTAAATTACAAATTTAATTCCTGTAAGAGCTTGAGAAATAGAACAGAAAAGCATGACATACACACATTGTGAAGAAACCCCAACTTTTCATGCAATGGCAGGCAAGATGTAAAAAGCCACCCAAATTCACACATTTTTACACCGAATCATCAGAAAAAGTACTCTGTAGTAAATCTGTACATCCAAATACATTTGGGATCTACACCTAAGTTACATTATTTAATGTTATATACACTTATTACCCCTTGTATGATGTCTAAAGGAAAATCTTCATTCAACCCAACCCCCCGAAAAAATATGCAAGACTAACTGGGAAAAAAGGAGAATCACTTTAGACATTCAGTTAAAATGTTGGTTTTGTTTTAATCTAGACCTCAGAGTGTTTATTAAAAAACAAACAATCCTCTTCATTTAACATTTTGCTTTCTAACTGTACAGTAAATTGCATTGCAGAGAACACACCCCGTCTTCAGACTGTATTTTCTTTGGATGGATTTAAGATGTAGCTGGATATTACTTTAAAGATAAATAAAGGGAAGTTGGTCCAACTAGAACAATAGCTGATATATTACATGCATATGGGGGTTTTATACTTTTTTAAATTATTTTTTAAACAAATGAGTGTAGGGTAGTTGATATTGCAAATAAACCAAAAAGCACCTGGAGTTCAAAATACAAAACATACCTCCTATCCTGGCAATGGCAGTAAAAATCAGAAGAGTAATCTTTCTGGAACAGCATTTTTACATTATTTAGAAATGTTGAGTACCAGGAAGACTACTAATCAAGTAGTTTTAGCAGCCAAGTTTCCCTCTTTTTGCTGAATGGAACAAATGCTTTAAACAAACCGTTTGTCCTCTTCACTGAAGAGAGCTAGTCTATTCATCTTTAATGAGCTAGGTTTTTTGTTTTTTGATGTTGGTTTTTTTGGGGGGGAAAGATTAGCCACGTACTGTAGTAATGCCTACTGCATATAATCCAAGCATTTGCTGTGAACAGTTGGAGAAAGCAGTCAGTAAGAACCTAGGATCAATGAAATAGATGTTACTTTAAGCCATCCACGAAATGGAGACCCATATAGTGCCCAGTGTTAAAACCCAAATCTCTTCTCGCGCTTTTTGCTGTGCAAGTTCATCCCCAGGAAAACAGGAGCTGATCCATAGTTCAATTTTCTTATTTCCTTAGTCAATTTTCACATTAGTGTAGATTTTACGAACAAAGGCACTTGTTCCCATGTAACCAATAGCTCCTGCAAAATAAACCAAAAACATTGAATATGTTAGAGAGCTGATCATCAAAACAAGCCAGCGATGTAAACCACACACACTTAAACAAAGCAAGTCACATAAAGCAAGTACTCTGCACACAGAAACTTCTCTACCTGCAATGCTGGTTCTCAAACTCTAATTATCCATGCTCCCCCTGAACGGCTGGCAGCAACTTCCCCTGTCTAGCAATCTAAATCCATTAAGCCATCTTACCAAGAGGCCATGCTCACTTGGCCTTGATAAATATAGCAGCCCCCCTACTGCTGCCAATAACCAAGTCCATTTTTTCTGAGCAGAGGGTAAAAAACATACAATCACCCACTCTGCAGGGAAGGTGGATGGGAGGGCGGGTTTTTATTATAAGTTACATGCCTTCTGGATGAGTGTTTTATTGGCAGATGGTTTCTTCCCTCCCACAAGGCACAAATAATAATAGATCCCCATCCCAGGAGTCTTACACTCCAAGGAGGTCTGTACAAAGACATTAACAAGTAGCAGTTAGTAGTTAAAGAAATTGCAACCTGTGGTTTTCAAATTAGTAAGAGTCATGAGCAAAGTATGCATTGTCACAGCAGTAATGAAAGAACAGGTCACTGAGTTTTTGATAGGGGCAACAGTTTATGCTAAACCCAAAATACTGCAGCATTAAAAAATTAAAGAAATGCACTGGACTAAGGCCTCTTCTCAGAAAGAGATTTGGCAACCTACCTGGTCAAACCCAGAACCTCAGGTTTGCCAGGCTCAGTAAATACTGTGGTCTTACACTATCAGCAGGGAATGTCTTCATCTCTTCCAAGCAAAATGAGAGTAAGTCAATTTGGTAAATCATCATGTTTGAAGTGAAGTTGAAAATCAAGCAAGAATTAGAGACAACTGCTCTCTGACTGCCAACACAGTCATAAAATACAGGATGGTTAGAGAAGTCAGGGTCTGAAAATCACTACAGAGAATTCCTAACATTAAATGCCTGGATGCTTGGTACAGACCAGACTCCTAAGAGAAAAGATATTCTTCCTTCCTTGAATCAATAGAGAAAAGCCCAGAACAAAGCACTGCAGTGAACTAGGATGCACCAGAACTGTAGAAGACATGTTAAATATAGAAGTCTAACCAATGCTAAAAGTTTTATGCCAAACTTTCCAGTAAAAATATAAAGTGGTTGTTTTGCCTTCACATATTAAGGCCGTAAAGACCTGCAGCTGGCATTGCTGACTATGGAATTATTCAGATCCTGAAGAGTTCTTTAAATCCTGGAGATTGATGGGATAATTTATGAAGTTGGCCATTAAACTGTCACAAAGTTTTGACTTTTAGATTCTCAAAAGCCCAACATTCATACCTAATCAAGAAATCTGCACAAGGCAAACCTGATAAATCATTCCCATGGTTTTGGAGTGGTAAAGAGCCTGTGGATTCAGCTTCTGTACAGCACAGCATTCCAAGTTGTATAAATATCATGGCAACTATTCCACTGGCCAGCAAACCAGGGATTTGCATTACTAACTTGGGCAAAGTAGAGTTCAATTAAAACAAGTACAGCACACACAAGATCAGGTTGCTGCTTGCAAGCAAGCTGAGGATGCAGCAGAAGGAAGGCCTGGCTGTTCAAGGAGAGACCAGAGCAGCATCTGGACAGACCCAAGCACAGGCCATGAAGAGGTGATGCGAGCTTGGCATCATACAGAAGCATATGCAGATTCTTCTGCAGCTTGTCAAGAAATTCATCTTCTGTCTTATGAAGTAAACAAACAAAATAATGGCACTGAACTTCTGCTTTAAGGCTCACCAGGTTTTTCCTGTTAAAGCAAACACTGCCAACAGATCCAATGCCCATTTCAGTAGCTAAACTGAGATACATTCCAGAACTCATTCTTTCAGAGTTTCTCTAGTGATGTGATGCCAGGTATCACAGAGATTTGAGAGAACAAAGCATTAACTGTGTTTCACTTGGGATCTAGAGAATGCATGAGATGGAAGTGAGGGGGAGGAGTAGAAAGTAGCAGTCACATGAGACCACAAGCTCTCATCCCCATAAACAAATCATAATCTATTCTGAATCAGAGAGGAGCCTTTCCCATGAAGGCCACTAATGGCCAATACCCAAGGCAGAGGTTAAGCCTCAAGGCTACTTCACAGGCATTGAATAAAACATGGGGCAGGGAGGCAGAAACCCTGGGCAATGAGGACTAAAGAATGTCCTCCTGATTCAAATGCAGGGCAGCTGGCTCATTTGAATAAAAACAAACATAGTAAAAGGAAGTATTTTATTTATTTATTAAACACCTTACCAGATGATATTTATAACCTGGTTATGGCCTATATAGGTTTAGCAGAGATAGACTGCAAGCATATTTCAGCAGAACAACAAGCTTTTAAATAAAGAGAATAATCCAAATACCGAGCAAGAGCAACCACAAAGCAAAAAGAGATTAATTCCCATCTATTACGTCAAACCAATTACCAATTACTACAGTTGTGACTTTGTATGCACCAATTTTTTTTAAAAGCTCTTTAAGTATATTTAAAGTATTTATCTGAATGCTGAAGTGTGGTATTGCAAGAGGCCTTTCTAAGTTACGTAGCTCCTAAGCCTTCCACTAAGTTGGGAAATGAGTCTTAACCTTTTCTGCCACTAAGAGGGAAACATGAGAAGCTCAAAAGGTTTGGAAATTCTCATGGGCTCCCTACTGTCCAGTCCCAGACCTGAGATGCTCTCAGAGAGCAGCAAACTTTGTGGATCAAAGCATCCCACTACATGTGGGATTGAGTTCACTAGGCATTGTCAAGAGCATTAAACCCAGAGCTGGATGATCCATGCCTACAGAGTTTCCCTGTGGCTGCTTTGGGCCCTAACTAGTTCATCTCACATCCAACTGTGATACCCAACACGCCCACTGGTGTGAGCCTCCAAAGAACAGCTCCACACACTTTTCACAGACCTACAGTCAGTAGCACACACACTGCACAAGTCTTTAACACAAATGTCTTTGTTAGACCTCAATGGCTGCAAGTTCCCTACACAAATGCTTTTTGACAGGGGATTTTTTTTGCCACTCCACATGCTGAAAATGGGACTTCTCAGTAAAAAGGAACCTCACAGCTTCTCTTCCAACACACTTTAAAAGACAAAAAGAAATCTCAATAGAGCTGTGGAAATAAAGTTTAGTATGCTGAAGTATTTCTTGGTTTTGAAAAATTTGGATTTTACTCTAATGTTCCATCAAATAGTGTCTGACCATGAGAAGAAAGCATTTGACAATCTTCCTTTTTCATGTTTTAAAACACATTTTAATTACAGAAACTGGTGGACAAGCTTGGCATCTGCATCATAGATATTTTAATCAATACTGGCCAGAGCACTTTAGAAAGAAAACATTAGATCTGAAAAGTATAAGCCTATTAAAGAAAAAAACAGCTGCAAGACTACCAAAACAGCAGGGAAGTCTTGTAATGTGCCAAGAACCTGATGAAGCAAGATTAGATTGTATGAGAGAAAAGGGGAGCAGGTTAAGTGATGAATTCCCTCTCCTTTTTATAAAGCATTGTGGTATTACCCACCCTCTTGAGATATCAAGAAATGTATACTTTACAGAAGTAAGTTCCTGTAAGACATCTCATGTCTCAAATATAACTCTAAGAAACCTTCCCACTAGCTATAGGACTATTCATTCACTACTAAGAAGTATTAAATTAAGATCACTCACAAAAAACCGAACATTATAGAAAAGTGCAAAAGAATCAAGAAGCACTTTCTGAAGGTCATTAAGGAAATTATAAAAATAAAGTTAACACGTGAACAAGTGTTTGGCTTTCTCAGATGACCTCCCTGCCATGAACTATGTTTTTCTCTAAGTATCTGTCAAAATAGCATCTTAAAAAGCAACAAAATCCAGCTGCACACAGGAGCATCCTGCACTCTCCTCACCTGTGAATATTGCAATACTTCTTTCTCAAATGTTATCTTCAAGTTTTCAGTCCTCTGTTCTGCTCACCCTCATATACACATGCCACAAGATACAGATGGTGATACTGTCATCAGTACTGTGCTATCACCGATGCCTCAGTGGGTGCATCTAGCTCCTTGTCTAGTGTGACAGTAAAAATTCCAAAGCAAAATGCTAGCATGGTCTCAACTTTACTCGGAATTTATTTTGCAGGATTTCCTGCCAAATACTGACTCTCTCAAACTTGCACTGAGGGTGAAATTCTCTGCACAGTACATAAATAATCTTCCTATCAGAAGACACAATCCATAGGCATCTCCTATATAAGGTAGGAACGAAGTATAAGCAGAAAACTCTTTGGATTCTTCTCAAAGAATTTTTGAGCAGATCTTGCAGACATACACATTCCACCACCAAAACCATGAGCTAAAGTCAGAAATATGAGTCTGAAAAAATGTTAGAAAACTGTCAAAATATCTGGAACTTACCACACATTATTCCCAAAGCTGTGCTAAATACTGCCATATAACCAAAGTAAAATGATGTTTGAAACAAGCCATACATCCTGAAAAAGAAAGATAGAAACTTATGCTAGGTATTTCCCCCATTTTTTATCAATAAAACTTACTTGGCAATATAGTAATCTGATACTCAAGCAAGAAAACTATCACTTACTTTGTCTTGAAAAAGTAGTAGTAAAAGGAGTACATGTAAACATAAATCGCAGTTGATGCCGCAGAAAGAAAGCTTGTCCATTGCCTAGAAGTAAACACGTATGTCCATCATACAACTAGCCAACTAGCTTCCCAAGAAAATGCACAATGCATTTGGAAAAGACCCCTCTAGACTGAAGAAACACTACTTTTCTACAAAAGTCTCACAGTCTGGTTAACTATGAAAACACTGCAACACTTACCACCTGTAATCCTCTGCATTTAGCAGGAAATACGTACAAACGATGGTCACACAAACTGTCACAATGCAGAGGATAACCAGAACCAGCATCATAAAGCCATAAACGTAGTAGATCTTGTAAGCCCAGAATGAAGTAAAAATGAAATACCTGAAGAGAGTAAACAAAATATGCAGACGATATTGTAATTTAACCTAAATTGTAATTTTTAATCAAACTGGGAAACAGCTGATGTACTCACATTTCAATAAAAATTGATCCAAAAGGGAGGATTCCACCTAGGCAAACAATAACAGCTGGTTCCATGAACCTGAAAGATATTAGGGATTAGTTTAGGGACAATTGAAATATTTCATTTATACACATATTAAGACCAGATAATTAATATAGCACAGAACATTGTTTAAAAGGCATGCTAACAAGAACATTTCTGTCTCATACCAGCAGATTAGAAAGATTCCCTCAAAAATGTCCTGTGTATGGATAAAAGAATAAGTTATTCTTGGGGAAAGCTGAAACAAAACATGAGGCTCGTGCCTATCACCTGCAGGCATAAGGTTAGCCATCTAACCAGCCTTCAGGCCACAGAAAGAATCTTTCTTGACAAAAAGGGCCTAAGCAGTCAAGCCCCATGACATCCACTAGCCCTGGATGAAGGCAGTGAAAACACACTGCAGCTGTTGATGGCTACAAAAACAGCAAAAAGTGCAAGGAAAATTTCACAGGATAACAGTTATATAAGTAAGAACCAGTGTTCATTTTTAATGCTATACTGAGTCATGAACATTTAGCTAAAAATGAATACCCAGCTACCTGTAGAAGACACTGTCACTAAAAGATGACCTCTCTGTAGTACTTGCAATGATGCTGAATCCAGCTAGTAACCAGTGATTTAATTTGCAACTTCTTGTATTATTTATAGGGAGGCTTGTCTAAGTTGATGGTGTGTTACTTCATCATCGGCAAGAGAAATATCTTTAACTGTCATGCTGATCCAGAAAAATCCATCAGATTCCCAAGGTACAGGTTACGATATAAATTAAATTTTAACATCTGAGCTGCACAACCCACTACTAACAAGAGATTAAGTGTGCTGCACTTTTTGGACATTACAGGCTTACATGTTTCAGTGCCCCTTTCACTTTGTCCGTTCTATTCCTCTGAACAGGGAAAGCAAGAAAAGTCTATTTAAAAAATCCTCTGAGGATATTTTAATTTCCATAGCTTGCTGCTTCCACTTCAGAATTAAATTAATAGGAAAAAGTGATTGCATTCATAATTTACCAAAAACCTAAGTATACTTTTTGAATTTAGCCACCCCTTCACATTCACTTCAAAAATTATAAAGGCTTCTTCACAATTCAAACCATATACCTGTAATATTTTAGGCTCTGTGCCATCAACAAAAGTACAGAATTGGGAACAGCACTGCAAGCTTCTCCCCACCGTAACCCTGCAAATATGTCTCAGCTTGTGTGTGGAGACCATTAATCAGAACAGTTCTGCCTCCAAGGCATATTCAATCCTAGACCTGTAAGAGGCATTAACTGAAGAGCAGAGGTTTTAGTGTCAATATACCCATACAAGAACTGAGTTGCCACCACCCCCTTTACACAGGGACTAAAGAGCATTTCAGGCAAAATGTGAATCTGTGATCCAGGAGTGTAAAATCTGCTACAACTATTAACCATGGTGTTTTAAGTCAAAAGAAAAATCATATTAAGAAAACGTCAGTTGAGCGGTTCTTCTAGGCACAACTCAATTTAAATTAAAAGGAGTTATTCCATTGAAACTGAAGACCAGAAAAGCCATTTTAAATGTACTGAAGTGAGTATTTCTAGTTAACATTTATGCTCGTCTTTACCATTTCTTCTCTGGTATAGGACGAGGCACTGCATTGACACGACATGGAAAATTAGGCTGTCCTGACAGATTTCGGCCAAGAATCGTCCCAACGAGGTTCAATGGAAGGATGACAAAGAAACAAATACAGCACACTGCCACCTGCAAGCAAAACATTAGAGTTGTAATTAAAACAACAGTTCTAAGACAACAATAGAAGATAATCAACCAGTATTAGTCCTTAGTAGTTATTGCTGTAGAATCATACTCCTACTTATGAAGCATTAGTCAACATGTATTTTATCAAATGGAAGCACTGTTTTCCTGAGAAACTTTCTAATAAACATTATTAAATATATTTTCATGCATCAGTTGAGAGAACAGAACCATTACAGATTGCTTTACTGTTTCCATCTAATCATTACACTCAATACATTGCACAAGAAATAAAAGGAAATGTTCATGGTACTTCATAACAGAAAGTGCTGTCAGTGTCTTTTACAGTTTTGCAGAGAGTGCTTTCTCTGGGAATTAATATCTAGCAGTTAGGTAGTTGCACACAAAACTACAACTGCTGAGTGCAAAATTTTTAATCCAATCAAAAAACCAAAAACCAAACCAAACCCCAAACAAACAAAAACCCCCCAAAACAACAACAACAACAACAACAACAACAACAACAACAACAACAACAACAACATCAAAAAAAAACACCAAAAAACCCCCAAACCAACCAACCAACCAACCAATCAACCCAATAAGAATCACAAAACCATGTCAGAACGCTACCAATTTTGATTCAATTTTGGGTTCAAATTTCCACTATACACCAACCAGGAAATTAAGAACATAGACTGACAAAGAAACCAGTGACCACTGGGTATGCAAAGAGACACAATTTAGAAGCACAGTGACCCTACTTACATATAGAAATCAAGTTTATGCACAATGCCAGAAAGGTCAAGCCAATGTTCCAGCTCTTTCCAATGGAACAGCCTCTCTATAAATCTACCATCAATCTTTTTTTGTCATTATACTTATGTAGCTCCATTTTTTCTATTCCTTAAAGGCAACATAATTTATCTTCCAAAATAGGAAAAATTGAAGTGTTAAGCAAGACATTCTGTACTCGTAACTCTTTAGCACAAAATGAATTAGCGTTACACAGTTTGGTAGCTTTTTGATATTGATAACTAAAGACAGAGCAGTTGCCCATAATGCAATCACCACAGTTCTGAATACTGACCCTGTGACCTTTTCTATGCAAACATATGAAAATATTGCCTTTTAATGGCTTTGTTGCCTGAGGCTCTGTGTACACCCTGGTGCCTCCTGAGCAAATGAGCTACATTTGTCTTCACTCCAGCAGAATGCAAAGTCCATGGCAGCAGATTAATGCAAAACAACAGAGAGAGGAACAGGTCTAACAGCACACATTGACTTGCTTAAGAAGCAGTTACTCTAAGGATAAATAAAAGCTGCTCATGTATGTTGTATCTAAGAAATCTAGAGCAAGCAGCTTAAATGGATATTAGCTCAATACAAACCTAGCATTAGGTGAATCACACAAATTTAAGACAACATTTGACTAAAGTCAGTGGGTTATTCTTCTATTACTGGCTAGCTTAGGTCAGATGTGAAGGGAAAACATTGCCTGGGGTTGGATGGAGCAAGCCTTCATGCTTCACAGAAGGGGTACACCAAACTGGTGGGTCAACAAGCAGAAGCACTTTCCAGACTGCTCTGTATATCTTTGAGGAGAGGTTATTAAACAATTACTTCATGAGCCACTAAAATATGAAGCTTCACTGGTAAATAAGGAGACACTAAGTTGTACTTATATTTGCAGTATAAATAATATAATAACAATAAAGCAGTTTTTACACAATTAGTTTAGTATTTCCTGTTTATCTTTTTCTATTACTCAAGAAACACAGGTAAGCAAGCATAATGTTTTAAGTAGGACACTGAGGTTGCCCAAGAATAAATTTCAGGGGAAGCATACAACGCGCTCAACGGATACAGGTTCTGCCCTTGAAAACTGCTCAGTCTACACGAATGAGCACACGAGAATTTTCAGAGAAAAATGTCCAAAAGTATCAGAAACATCAAAGAATATAATCTTGAGTGCTACATTTATTAAATCCTCACCAAGAAGTCCCAGCTTGTTTGAGGTGCAGTGGGTAGAAAAGATGTTCAAGAATTAAGGCTTGAATATGATCCA
This sequence comes from Gymnorhina tibicen, assembly GCA_013399875.1. Taxonomy (NCBI): domain Eukaryota; kingdom Metazoa; phylum Chordata; class Aves; order Passeriformes; family Artamidae; genus Gymnorhina; species Gymnorhina tibicen. The sequence continues at coordinate 548,080 of VXAZ01004120.1, read as the reverse complement.
AAGTATTTCTGAGCTGAACATATTGAAACCATTTCCATTTTCAAGAAGAGTGTGCTCTGCTTCCTGCAGCAAGGCCATCCGGATGTGTCGAGTGGTCCATAGTGCTCTGCAGTGTTGTTCTGGCAGGTAGGTTTCACATGGCTGAGGCTGAAAGCTCAGACCCAGGCAGCGTGAAAGGGCATCTATACTGCTCACACAGCCACAAATGTCTTTTATAATGCATGTTTTAAGATGACTGTAGCTTAATTTCTTGATCTTGGAAATCTCCCCTGACTGGGGACAGTGATAGAAAGAGAATCCGCTGCTCTGCTGCATAAAGAAACTGTCCAGGAACAGCCTTGGGCTCTAAGCTCACCTGGAACAACACTTAGCATCTTGTATTTGTCCATCTTTCAAAATATGTCTATTTTACAGAATCCACACAGAAAGAATATAACCTTGGACACAGAACCAAGCAAGGAACATCCAGGCCTAATTACTGATTAGCTGGCAAACTCCCGGATGAAAAAAGGCTGTCAGTAGCATTTCTTTCTAGTGACACCCTCTGCAGAGCTGAATCACTTAAAATTGGGTGGGCAAGGAGAAGGCCCAACTTGATCCAGCAGGGCTTGGCTGTTGTGTTATCCAGAAAACTGACTCAGCAGTAGCTCTGAAATCTAAAATGTTCATCTGCAAAAAACAAGCTGAGACAGACCAAGGTTCCTTGAATAATGACTTCAGTAAGTACAGTCAAGCTGTCCCCAGTACACCTATAATTGGCATCCGTCAGAAAATCTGAGTGCTTGTAGTTTCATTATCAGATCATTCAAAGCATGACTGATAATGGTGTAACATCTTACATTGTTATCCATTCTGCTGAAAAATGAACTGATTTCAAACAGAACAGCCAGCATCTTCAGTGATACCTTGTAGCAGCATTAGATAAAATCAGCATTTTGTTAAACAGTGAAATGCCACCTGTCTTAATGCTATGCTGTGTTCTGAGAGCATACCTGAAGGTAAAGTACATTTTTTTCCTTTTATCTTGGAGCCACTTCAGGATTCTAAAAATTATCCGAGATAATTTTGCAGTGCAAAGGAAACCCAATTGAGCAAACAAGGATGAACCATAGCACAGGCTCAGGAATGCCTCCTACTCCCACCTGGCTCTGATACATTGTCCAAAATGAAGAAGATGTGAATATTCTTTCTACTGAAGTAAAACCACCCTGGCGACAGCAACCTGTTGGTCTTAGTAAGATGCCCAACAAAACGGGTACTGGTTGTACACACCATGTTGAACTCAGCAGCATCTTCTTTCTTCCTTTCCACTCATTGTCTGCCTCACAGGTAGTCTACCTACTCAGATTGAGGACCAGTAAAACAACTTTCTTCACTCTTGGCAATTATAAGCCTTCTCTGGATGCAAGAGATGACTGGGGATTGCCGGTGTTTTTCAGGCACGTTCCTCTTAATTTCAAGTCTGAGGTGAAGACAGTGCCCCTCCTCTCAAACTAAACAGGTAGTGCTCATAGCCACAGATGACAAGGACAGCAAGGATGCAGGCTGGGCAATATCCAAACCTACAGAGTCTAAATCCTACCTGAAACAAACACAGGGTACTGGGGTAACAAGTGTCTTAAAGATGAAGTTACAAGATTTCTGCCTAAAAGGTTTCCAGGAGTAAGAATATAACGGGAAAAGCAGTTCAGGCACTTAATGGCCTCCACCATCACAAACAGAAAGGAGAAATAAAGACAAGATCAACGCACGTACCTGCTCTACCCTCCTGCAAAAGTCACTGACAACATACTAAAAAAACTAGACCCCAATAACCGTAGTTGTGTGACAGGCAGAGATAAGAAAGCTATGTCTTTATGAGCTTTTTAAGAGAGTTATTACTGTAACATCAGCCGTGAGAAATTCAGAGAACTGTTTTAACTACTACTTCATAAAACACAAATTATGCAAAGAGGCAAATACATTACATTTTCAAACCTGTTTTTTCATCAAGCAAACAAGCACAGGTTCTCTATAATCCATATTACTCAAGACCAATTACGTGAGTTTTTGTACTAAGCCAGTGCATTAAAAAATACTTCTTTAGTTTGACTCTCGCAATTTTGATGTACAAAACATCTTATTTATACACTAGAAGCTGATTTAGTTTGCAGGTTTTAGTTGCCATAGAAGAGATTGTCAACCTCACCAAGCCTGCATTCTTTCTAACTCCTTTTTGATTTGTTTCGTTTTGATGGGAAAAGAATATTCTACTGCCCTTGACTGAATGTGCAGAATTCAGTTTTCCATATTTGAAAGGAAACAGTGTCAAGAGGGATATAATTAATTTCCTAGTGCCATGTGTTTCATATTTTCTGACAACTGTAGATTAAACTTCATTCAAAGGTGGTAATTAAAATTTTTATGAGTGTATCTAATATTAAACAGCTACTGGCAGGCTATGGTGCCATGACTGCTTAATGCACAGGGAAGAAAAGCAATAAAAATTAACTGTCAAAGCAGCAGCTTGATCTTCCCTGTCAGCTACCAAAATGCACTCTCAGTCATGAGACTCCCTCCCATACAGAGGTTACTAAATTTGTATAACGCAACCATTTTCTGCACATCATCCAAACATTACAAGAAAAAGAGTAGAGCAAAAGGCTTCAAAATAAAGTGTTACTAGTTTTATTACAACTAAGTTGTTATTCTAAAGTGTTGCTTTAGGTAATAAATTGAACTGTTGAAAGTGTAGGCAGAAGAATTAAGCTGTGCCTATTTTTAGCAAAACTAAGGGGTTTGACCAAGGGTTGCACAGTCACTTTCAAACAATTTGAGGAAGCACCCTGCTGAATGTATGTAACAGGATTTTTTTCTATTATTAGCCAGGTGTATTTCTTTATCTGGCTAAAGGCATGAAAATCTTTGGCACTACTAGGTCCTCTTTTTTCAGTGGCAGTCAATACTCATATCAACTCAAAGCTGTCAGGGAAAGATGCAGCTTGGATTAAGCTATCTGTTGGAGGAAACACTTTTTTCTTTTCAAAACAAGGTACAAAAGATGCAAACACTAGGGTCTCAATCCCAAGAGAAATACAGTGTGCTTAACCTTATTTAATTAAATCATTAAAAATGCACACTGGAAACGTTAGCCACAAAGAACCTACTGTTCAAACAAAACAGAAATGATAAATCTTAAAACAGTTAATAGAAGCTGCATAGATTCTGCTGTCAGAATATAACATTAGTCATAGTAGCCTTAATGGAAAACTTTAAATTATGCATCACTCACAGAACAACGTAAGCAGTCACAACTTATGAAATGCCAGAATTAAAATGGTCCCTTCAAATTCAATCATGCTGTACTCTAGAAATTCTGCATTACTCAGTATTTCTGCACAGAACTAGTACCATACTGCTCACATATATTATGGAGAAGTCACTTCACATACCATTATTTAAAATTCTTCTTAAATCTTCCATGCTCCACTTTTTACATATAATTCAAACATAAAAAAATATAAAGATGATTGGTAAATACACCAAAAAGACTGATAAACATCAACAGAAAGTAAGTTGAGATGTATAACAACTTCAGAACTCAATGTTCACCAGTAAGAGGACATAATCAACAAAATACACCAAAACCTCAAATTTGGACTCCAAAGGAATGAATAATTGAACAGTACCCACTGCATTTCTATAAAGGTGAAGGCATGAGTGAAAAAAGCAGAGATTTTATATCTCCTTCTTATGCTCCAGGAGTTAAAAGCTTTAATGCATTAAGTTTTAAAAAGCTCTCGTATTTGAGTAAAATCTGTCACATTCTTGGTATCATTCCGAAGGGAAGGGCAGCTGAAAGCTGTCCCAAGGAAGAGATTAAGCCTTTGTTCATGCTCATGGCATATTTCACTGCAGAAGGTTTGTCATTCCACAGGTAAGACAGCTTGCAAGTATATCTAAAAGGGCTAAGGGCAGAGTCTCAAGAGTGAAGACCGATTTCAGAAACAAGCTTTGCATCTGCCCAGGCCCTGTCACATCTTCAAGGACATCCCAGACACCAGGAATGAGTTATACAAGGTGAATGAAGCTTTGAAGTTCAAAACAGACTACAACAACAGTGAGATGCATGAAGGTCCTGAAGAGCCCAATCAATTTGAGGACTTCAAGACAAAGTGTAGAAGAGCAGACACCAGGTAGATGAAAGATGCAGCAACTGGGTGTTAGTTCGCATGTCCTGGATTTGATTCTATCAGCTGCCCTTGCCTAAATTCCATGGGAAAATCTTTCTGAAGGGAAGAATTAAGGCACAGAGACTACTCAGATACTTCACTGGGAAGTGGCAATGCAAAACTGGCAATGTACAGGATGACATATTTAAGAATAGTCGCTTAGCAACCTTTTAGCTAAGGGACTCTTTTCAGCAACTCAGTTTCTGCTTTTTCCAGATTTACAGTAGTCAAGATGAGGGGGCAATACTTGCCAGCAATTTAAATCAAGGAGGGTGGTTTCAAGACATGTCAGGGTAAAGGAATTTATTTCTGTGTTCTAGTACATTTAGGTGGCAGAGGTTTTATTTCCCCTAGAAATCAGCAGCAACAAGTTTGCATTAGACAATTCTGCAAGCTTCTTTACATTGAAAACATTGAAAACAGAGGTGGAAAGACACAAAGGGATCTCATCCATAAAGCCAGAGGGCTTCCTGGGGACTTCAACCTGAAGCATAACATGGTAATTGCAAACAATTTCCATTTCCTTCTGCAAACCAGCTTGTTGATTTGAAGTCATTAGAGCGTTGCTCATTCTGATGAAGTTTCCAACTCATAACCTGCTTGCTTGCTAACTCCACTTAAGTTTTACTGCCACAGTCACAATGATTCAAACACTTTCATAAAACCTTGCAAACATTAAAACCACTGTGTATAGAGAGTCCTAACATCCTGATTAAGTGAACCCTGAAGATTTATATAGCCATTTGCTTTTGCATGCACCTGCCCATGATCTTAAAATACAAATCAGCTGAACGAATTCACAAGACAAACTTCAGCATAGGTGGAATCACCTTCCCTCAGCATTCCTGGCCTACAAATGGGAATAGCAGTAAGAAATGTGATACCATAACTGCTTGCTTAGCAGTAAAACAGAGCCTCTTTGCACATATCAAAGATCAGTGCTGTACACTTTTATGACAGTATTGTATACGGCTGCTAGCGTAGGAAAGAAAAAATAACACAATATTGCTTTGGATACTGACCAACTAATACAAACATATTCAAATATAGAATTTTAGTCTAATTTCTTGAAGAAGAAAACCAGAAAAAATAAGTGAAGAGTTTATAAACATGTTTAGCTTTATGTTACATTTAGTGGTTTTATAAAAATGAATTCAATGTAAAAAGTTGGTATTTAGGCACGTTTTAAAAACACTGTTAATAAGGAGGTGACTAGAACCAGCAATATACACAGAATGACTCCTCCATCAGTGAAAAATTATTGAAAGTTGTTGCCTGAAACTGAGAATTGTCTCTCTTCTTGTTACCATTTATAATCTCTACCACATTCATTCATTAACAATGTGTTCTTTAGAAGTATTTTCAGTCACATACTGAATTCAATTATAACCAAAATAGTACAATATGTAAGACAGAAACTTCTGATACTAAGCTTCATTTTGTGGTAGATTTAAACTAAGAAGAAATCTAAGGCTACTTGAATATCTCTGAATTATTTGAACAACCTCACATATCACAAAAACTGATATGCAAAGAAGAAATCTATATAAAATGTCAAATTCCAAGATTTGCTACAGGTATTACTGAAAAGAAAACAAGAATTCCTGTATTAAGATATTCTTTTAAGTTAATGGTGCTACTGCACAAACTTAGAAAAAGCAATTTTATGGTGCATATTTAAAAAAAATTTCTGCTTTAAAACACTAACCCTTACAAGCTCAAACAGAAATTCTGCCCAACTGGCAAGTGATTATTTCCTTCATTTTATTCATGAGATTATCTGAGGTTGCTTGAAAGGGGCCAACACAAACAAAATCCTGACAAAAGACAAAGGAAATAGAGAACGTCATCACGACTAAATGAAGAAGTACTACAACAAGTATAGTTTTTCAAGTGATAGGGTAAATGTACAGATACAAGACCATAACTGGACAGTAAATAACACCAAACAAAGTGAAAAGGGTGAGTCATTCTTGTAAAGACAGATCTGCCCAGAATTTCTCATCTCATATTGTTGCCTGATCATTTATTTTTATCTTTTTGCTTGATTGCAATGACTTGGAAGTATCTTTCACTTGGAATCCCTTTGTACTTAATTTTATATTATAAACAGTTTGCAGTGGCCATCCAGAAGGAAATTCAAGTTGCTAACTCTCCACATTGTTAAAACACTAAGCTTGAATACAAAGCAGAAGTGTCATTTTAAGCAGAGAGAAGACTTTTCTTGGCATCCAGCAGCTGTTGCTATTGTGATTAAAATGAATTATACTTGAAGCACCTTAACCCCCTCCCATAATAAATTTCTAACTAGATAAAGCTATGACTCCAATTCTAAATACAGTTGTATTTAGATTTTAAAAAATGTAGTTTTTCTGTGTCTGCAGTGGAGTTTAAGTTCTCCAATAAAACAACTCACCATGGTTGCAAACGGTATAGCTCTTGAAGCATGGTAATAGATGGCAATGAAGTTGATGAAGAAGGCAGTTCCACACACCATTGCTGGAATAAGGAAGGCTCCAATGAACATCTGCTTTATCCATCGCCTTCCTGTAACAAGGGACATTCCAATGGGACTGGTAAGATACAGCATATTTTTTTAAAAACTTACTAGCAAGCACTCCAGAATTTAGATCTTTGACTATCCCTCCCACAAAAAGGCGAAAGAAGTAAGTAACAACATACTACATTAACACAAGAGCTAAGGGCATACTAAGTTTCATCTGACTCCTGCTAACTCACAAGATGCAGCACATTAATCAATTTAGTAAGCCAGGTTAAAAGACAAGAAGAGGGATACAGCACGAGAACACTTCAGCTGAAGAACAGCATATGCTGGCTAAGCAGGTCAAAGAACCCGGGGTGTGAAACCTAAGGGTGTGTGTAGCTGCAGATAAGAAGAGACAGAGATAGCAGAGCTGGCCCTGTGCAGAGCCTGCTCCCACTCTGAGAGCACACGCGAGCTCAGCACTGCTCCCAGGACAACTCAGCACTACAGCTGCTTCCAGGCACCCCCGGCTCTGGGGTGGCTTGGTCCAACCAGGCTGACTACACACATCAGGATGCATTACTGAACTGGCTAACCCCGGTATAAAGCAAAATGCCACAGCATTTAACATACAGGAAAACCGGACTCCTGATGTCCTCAACAGCAGAAAAGGTAGAAAGTAAGTGATTTCTAAACTCCAAGCATCAAGGGAACAGCAAGACTAGTTAGTAGCTATTACTAAGTTTAGAGCTCCCTGAGGAGCTCAAAGAAACCCTTTTGGGCAATACCTTAAAAATTTTCCCTATCTGTATTCCCTGTATTTTTTATGCTCTTAAATACTGTCTATATATATACACCATGATATTAATATGCAGTAAGCAAAACCAGTAAAAAAATAGCATAGCTTTTCAAGACAATCCTATGTATTTTCACCATGAGCCAACATAATCAGCATTTCAAGGATTGATACATGTTTGATCTGTAAAAATAAATGGCAAATCTGGCTCAACTGTAGAGCATGGTACATTTCAGCACAGCAACCCTTCTCTAACTAGATCTGGTTTTGTACAAATTGCTAGGTTTATAAACAAGGCACATGAAAATAAACTTCTAACCTCCAAACTCAAAAGTGCACTTGAGATTGAACACTAACAGGTATATCATGCTAAAAAGATAGAAATTTTCTTTTGTGAACTTACGAGAATTATTTTTTCTAAGCACTCTAGACGATAATAGATATTGATTATTCTTTTATTGCAGCACAGGGAATGGATGAAGCTAGTGCACTGCAAGAATCTAACTGGTCATAACTCAGAGGCACAGTGGGGAGCACTTGAAGACAGCCTGTTCAAATCTTCTGTGAATTTTATTGGGCTTCTGCTCTCTACAGATGCTCATTTTGATTTGCTAAGTATAAAGTAGAGCATATACTGGAAAGTAGAACAACCTTCTTTAAAAGATGATATGAACAGTTTTCACCATCCACAGTTAATGGTCTAGTAAATAATCTATACTCATCCTTTTTGTGTTAGCCTAACATAACCCCCCCAGTACCTACAGAAAAGGACCATGTAGGAGGCATTTGGAGAAGATGACGTGAGCTGTTTAACAATGTTACACAAAAGGGAAAGGCTATTATACTCTGTGGATATCATGAGCCAAAAAATTATATACAAGAGTAAAACAAGCAATTCAGAAGTCACAACTGTTATCAGTTCTTTAGCTCTTTTAAATTAACCTAAGACTCCAGTTACCTTTTTAGAAAGTGTAGCCAGTACTGAGTAGATAATATGAAAGTTAAATATAGTCAAAATATTTCCCATTTATTAAGAATTTAATGAATTCCATCTAACTCCACGAGGACACTCTATATTGGTGTAAATCAGAAAACAGTAACTTCTCCATTTAACAATGCAATGGAAATGCTGAAACATGAAAACAATTTACCTCCTTGCCTAGCATAAAGGCTTCCTCCAAAATATCCATTCACTGGGGATGTTGCAGCATAAACAAATATAGCTGTACTAAGCATTGATCCTCTCCTACAAGAAAGGATGTTTTTGGTAAATGAAATACAAAACCAAACATGATTAAAGCAAAAAAAATACTGTATTTTAAGCAGAAGCAGTTATTTAATATTTTTATCTAAGTCATAACTGTAAAATCTGCATAAGAATGAGAACCGTTGGTATACAAAGCTTTTTGCCAAGTCTAATTCAATATGGGAAAGACAGTTTTGACTACTACATTCTTTTCTAACATGCATTTATTTTAACTGGAGCACAGAATTTCACCTCTGATAAATATACTCTGACATTTGGATGTGTGTACTTTGTGCATAAATAACTATTTACATGACATACATTAAGTGTAAGATTCAACTGCAGATAAAATGTCAAAAGGCCAGTATTAACAAAAATACACTAAGATTGTGAATAATGTTTCTGCCATCCCCCAGAAATTAACTTTTAAGATCGAAAGTGTTCATCTGGCAGAAAATTAGATTTAGAAACTATAAATACTATAATGAAGTCACAAATCAGCATTGAGTAGTGCAATCAGAAGAGCTTAGTAATTTTTAAATGTCACCCCATTAAATGTTGGGCTACTAATTTTGGCATAATTTTTCTGAAATTTTACAGGCAAAGCTAATAATTTTAAATCAAAGAAGCCATTTCCAAATACATTTTTAAAAATCATGTCTAAGAATAGGAAGATATAAATGTTATTCATTAATAGAGTTGTTTCTCCACATCCCTCTGCTATTCTTTTGACAGCAAATAGCAGTAGGTTTTCAGCCAACTTACTGTACTTTCTTCAAATTAGTTGCTCTGAGAGATTCTAGTTACTGCCATTTTGATTTTTGAGGAACCATTCCTGGATGACTGCTGTACTCAAAGAAGCAATCTTTAGCACTTAAACTTCCACGACTGCGTGACCAAAGCAAATATACCTGCTGGTCACACAAACTAAAGGACTCTTTTGCTAACATCTGTTTTTTAAAAACTTCTCGTATCTTAAGACAATTTAGAAACACATGCAAAACCCCCAAGAGCAGGCACAGTCTGTATAAATCTGTATAAATCCAGGCTACCAGTAAAAACATCAGACTTGGTGCTATTTTCCTAAATGTAAGAACTGTCTGCACCAGATTTGGTCAATTGTTTCACTACACACCCAGAATTAAATTCACTTTGAAAGTGATAGAAGGGCCTATTGCAATAAAAGACTAAGTGCACATATCTTTTCAAAAAATACTGTTCTGACACATTTTACAACTGTCATTACTAACTTACAGCTTCCCTACAGGGCACATACGTTCTGAAATGGTTTCATTTTGTCCTCTGAAGGGCTGACATGATGCACTATTAAAAGTGTGTACGTATGCCTGTCTAGAAATATAACCATGAGGCACAAGGAGGGGAATAACACCCTATGAAAAATGAAAATATGCCAAGATTCTGGTACTACAGAGTGGCTTTTTAAACACACCATTAAAAGGCTGCTAAATTCAAAAGCAAGAGTTCTCTCTAGTGGCATATTAGAAGTATTACAACTTGTTAAAATCAAGTTACAGGTGATACTCACAGGTGAAAGTTTAATCATTGCTTAAACCAAATCACTCGTAAATACCACAAAAAACCCCAAAACACAAGCCAATAATTCCCTCCAATATGCGAAATACAATCACTACAGAAACAAATGAAGTCCATCCAGTAACCCAAAAATCTCCATCAGATTAAGAGGTAAAGGAAGAAAACAGATGAACTACAAGTACAAGTACTACAAGTGTGTTAAATTTAAACTTGAGTATTATTTCTTTGTTTTAAATTAATTCTTTCCAGTCAGGACCACAGCCCACCTGTTGCTGGGGATTTTACATCAACACAGGTTGAGCGCTATGTGTTCAAAAGAACTTGAGGAATTACATCTTCATTCCCAAGCAGACTTGTGGATAAGACTGACTTAATACTGACTTGCCAGCAGAAAACAGAACTATTCACAACAGAGCACACTCCTACTTCAGTTTTCACAGGACATGGTGGGGAAATAGGGTCAGAAATACAGTAACATCTTGTTACTCTGGATGAAGCGAGGAGTGAAGTATGAACCTTTTAACATATATTTCCCGTATTATCTACTAGTGATTCTGAAGAACAACACACTAGTTTCATAATAAATCATTCAAAAAGCAAGCACTAAAAGAGAAAATCAAAGGAGACTGACTAACGTGGTAACACTAGGACAATGTTTCATTACAAATTAAAAGAGCACTTCTTAATACTACATCTGATCTACAGATTACGACTAAAGACTCTCAAACATTTTTTTCAGGCCAGTTAGAACAATAATTTTTGTAATTATTTTGTTCACTTAAACATTTATATATGGAAGACATAACACAATTATACTTACTCTGTGTATAAATCTTCTATCATTGCAACAACAATGACTATAAGAGACACAGCAAAAATTTGACAGCCAGAACCAATAAGCGATGAAAATATTAGAGGATGACTGGATGGTCTAAACACATCTCCATGGACCTGCTTCCACCCATACTCATCACCTAGATCTCTGTCCTGGGAACAACAACAACAAATTTAAAGTCTAGTCATGACAATTAAAGACAAACACACAAGCTAGATAAAAACAAAAGGTCTGATTTCATAAAGCAACTTCAAGTGCAAGTACGTTTTCTCTTCTGAATGCATCAAATCTAAGAGAAAAGCTTACTTTTCAGATGCTTATGGAAGACAACAACAAATTACTACCTGAATGTATGACACAAAATCTATCAGAATCCCTCCCTGTCCCTAAAGCCTCTGAGGTGCTTAGGGGTACACCAGGCTTCTACTACAAAGTCAGAACAGACCTAGTTTATCCTAAGGTTGGATATGAACATTAACACAGTGACTACAGAGAGATTTTTGGGTTGCAACCTAGAAGCATGTTATAAAGAAAACCAGTAACACTTTCAAGACACACAAAAGGCAATCTTCTGTCCAATTGAAGAAAGCCATTCAGAGCTGCTATCACAATGAATGTATGACAAGAAAACAATAAGCCTTAAAAAAAGAGCTTTCAGAGCGTGAATGCAGATCTTACCATATCATCCATTTCTTCCTCCTTGCTGTATCTTGCATAATCTTTTCGCAAAGTTCTCATTAATATCATAGACACTAGGCCAACCAGAAAGATCACCATCATAAAAGAATTGAAAATTGAAAACCAGTGAATCTACAAAAAGAAAACACACCCATATGGTTTAGAACTTAAATGTGTAAATGTGTTTCAAATTGTTCCAAGAAGGATAAATTGTTGCCTATACAGACAGCTTGTCACCACTACCTAAGTAACAATAAACCCTGTTGTAAGTAACACTACATTTTTAGAAAGTGACACTAACACCGGCCTGTGAAACACCACACATAAACCTTTTTAATAGCCAGCCTTGCTCATGACAAAGTTATCACAACTTAGTTACGCAGCAGCAAAGTTTGAACAACTGGCTGTGCACGCTCCCTCGGTAAACAAAAGGCAACATGATGTACTGCTGTCTTCGTAGAGAACAGGTTTAAGTAGCAAAGCCAAAGGAACTATTGCTTTGCACAGGATCAAAATGTGCAGCAGCATTATTTTTCCTCTCAAAAGCATATCCTTCTGGTTTTCACTGAACTCCAAACAGAATGCAAAATCCCTACTTTCAGAAAGTAGCACAGTTCAGTATGCTACCCTTAAGGAGATTACAACACAGATTGAAACACAACTGATAGCACCAACTGGTTTAGGCTGATGCTTTTTGCTTTGCATTTACTTCAGAAAGAAGTGTACCTTATGGCCAACTGCACTTACTCAGCTTGCACAGTTGCACAGTTGTGCCCCTGAAGTTTCATTGCTTCTGATCACTTGAATGTATTTTCTTGAACTGCCTTGTATTTTCTGCAAGTTTTAAGCTTGCCTACATGTTTATTGAAGATGGAGCGATCCTATTTTAGCAGCAACACTACCACTTAAACAACAGACACAGACCTCCCTGGTTTACTGTTCCAGAACATGGAACATCCAAAAATTCAAAGATGTAATCCAAAAATTGCATGACATTTAAACTAAAGCAACCATTTTAAAGGGATATTTTGTAAGGCTGTCTTAGAACAATACATACTCTGTGCTGAAAGAAAGATGGGTCAAGATACTTGTCAAATCGGTCTTCAAACTTCACATCTGATTTCTTCCATTTCACCTGAAGAGAGAAAAGTTTACATTTGAAAAGCTCCTTACAGTATTGTATCTATACTCACATGCAGAAACCCAGAACACATATTAAAAATCATCCACTCTAGATGTTTTCTTCAATATGAATAGGTTTTGGCAAAAAACAATGGAATGATGTTCTTAAAGAGTGGCATCTACAGCTCAGACACAGAATGAACATCAGCCACCTCGCCTCATGGATCTAATCTTGTCCATGCTTATGTTTAAGAACAAGGAAGATTCAGTCTTCCACTGCCTCAGTTCTCCCTGTCTCTGTGAGGCTAACCAAAGATACCAACTTGTAGCTGTCACATACAACAAACCTTTTTCGTGATTACAGAATCTATAGAATCTATCTATCTAATCTATCATTACTATGAATCTAGACACTTCAATTGCCAATTAATTACTCTGAAACCAGCTGGATAAGTATGTGTTTATGGACATACTATCACAGGGTAACAGCATGTTACTGCTGTTAGTTCGCCACCAGATGCAGAGAGGACTGCTTCGGATTTGGAAAATGTAATTGCATTAATGAACTATACGGTGCTAATATGGTAGCACAAAGTATTTTTGAGAGTTTTTGCAAGATTGCATTTAAAAATTAAAATGAAAACGAATTTAGAAACTAAATTCAAGCCTACCTGAAAGTCTTTTTCAAAAGCATGCCAAAAATTTAAAAAATCAGGATTTTTGGTGATATTGAAACAAATGCAGCCCCCCTGTACACATCTACTTTAAAATACATGAGAAGGAACTATCCTTTCCAAAAGCTGTTCTCCTACGGAGTGTAGAAGAAAGCATATAAATGTAGATTGAACACACCAATCACTCACCACAGTCCTGAGACATACTAAAACCCCAAGACTCCAGCACTACTTACTTTGAGGTTTGACATAAATGTTTCTCAGTTCAAATTACAACCTTGTTCAAGATTAGTAGCTCAAAACATTAATAGCTTTCAAAATTGTTTTAAGCAGATACATTTCTCATTAGAGCATCTGCCACTACGAAGCACAGCTTAGAACAAATCCACCAGAGACAATGTGTGAATTAAACACCACACACAAGCCAGCCCAGCAATTGCCCAGTGGTGCCAACAGAACTGGACAGAGAAGTCCTGAGCTTTGCACACCAAAAAGTATTTTAAGGGAATATCTTATGTTATTTTCATTACTGGCTGCTACTCAACGCTGTGTAACTTAAAATTTAGAGCAAATGGACTTCACAACACTCATAGAATTTGAAATAGCAAATTCTGAAATTTCTACTGTCAAATTTGCAGTAAAAATAGGGAGATCAGTGTAAATGTAATTCTAAATAGCACATACAAAACCCAGTTATCTGTACTTCAAACTATACAACTTATTCAGCACAAGACAAATGTAATTGTGGCAAGAATATCCTCTGAAATAAAATCCTATGCTGACATCCACTGCTAACATATGGTAGAAAAGCAATGCATTAAGAAATGGTTTCACTATACAAATGTGGTGAACATGACAAGACCATCAAAGATTTAAGTAACATCAACTAAGTAAAGAGGAAAACTGAAAAAATTAATTTGTTGTCTCAAACAGCAAGCATTATTTATTCATTACCTTTTATTATAGCAACTCAATATCATAGCAGAGAGCTTCAGAAAAAGAAACTTAAAACCTTATTAATCATGTTGTATGAGTAACTGGAATTGCAAAACAAAGTAAATTTTGATATTAACTGCTTGCAAAGCATAAAGGCTTACAGTGGGTTCTTATCCTAGCTCAGAATCCAGTTCAAACTTATGATGCAAACATCAGAAGTCCAAATATGAAGACAATGTGTACCTTCTCAAGGGTCCCCTACACTTCTAGTCTCCATCCTTTCAGGATATCCTCCTTTCCCACTAAAACACTTTTCTGCACATTACAGAAGGTCCAGTTTGTTTGGAGTACTTAAAAAAATCATAATTTTACATTTGTTATCAATAAATCTATCAAGGTTTTTCAGCAACGAAACAAAATAATTGAAGGAGTGAAGATGCATCTTCCTCTAACATAGCCCAAAGTATCAGTACATATTGCAGTATACAAGTACCTGTTCCTGAGCTATTTCACCATGTAGAATTTCTTATTACCATAATAAGGTAATAAGGTCCATCACCAAATTACTTACGGAATATGACATCTGGATTTTTGTGTTTGGTACCAATTTCACCTTTCCTTCACTGGTCAGATTGACATCTACAATTCTATTTCCATTGAAACCAATTTCAAGTTTTTTGTAAGTCCAAAGGTAATAATCTTCTCCATTTTCATCTGCTTCTCCAACAATCCCTGCATAGGAAACAAGAGTAAGCGTCTATTACAGGTATGCTTTTCAGATATTTTGCATTTGTTTTTAAAAAATATGCATTACAAAAGTTTCGCCAGCTAAAAAAGCAACATAAATAAAGAGAACACAGAAGACCTTATGCTCTTCTTTTCAACACTAATACCTGGACTCCACTTTCAATCCAAAGGTCTCTGCAAGACGTATTTTCTAATGGCATTAAAAGAAAAAGCATGCAGCTCCAAACACTGCAGAAGACCCAACAATAGTGCCTCTACTTTTATCTGCAATTCTTACCAAACAACTAGCTAAATACAAATTTATTTTCCCTAACAGAACTTAGCAAAACCTCTATAATTTCCCATCTTCCATCTATCTGTTCACTCATTTTTCTTCCTCTTAAAAATTTTACTTTACTCTGTAGTCTTCATTAGTTGACTTCCCAACACATGCTTTTTGCTCTCGTTTGCACACAAGTTTCCAATGCTTGCCAAAAATGTGGGTTTATATTAGGAAGAAATTCTTTACTGTGAGGATGGTGAGACACTGGAACACGTAGCCCAGAGAAGTTGTGGTTGTCCCATCCCTGAAAGCATTCAAGGCCAGGCTGGATGGAGCTCTGTGCAACTTCATCTAGTGGAAGGTGTCCCTGCCCTTCCACTAGATGGGCTAGTGGAATGATGAGGTGGGGGCTAGTGCCTTTCCACTAGGGCAGGGGGGTTGGAATAAGATGATCTTTATCTTCCCTTCCAACTCAAACCATCCGAATCATTCCATGATTAAGTTCTTAATTTTCAGTAAGTTAGTGCAAAATGTCTCATCTACTACAGAAGAATTCCAGAGACTGTGCTACACTGAGTGAAAAGAGAAAAAATCTGAGTCAGGCAAGTTCACAGGCTACAGGTGTCATCTTTGATGTCAAGACCAAAGATCACATACAAGATATACAAGATGGGAAGTCACAATAAAAGCAGCTCTCAAGATATACAAGGGTGGGGGAAACGGGAGAACAAGTAGCTGAAGGATATGAACAGGCTATCATAAAGCACCACGTATATGAAAGAAGGGCCTTTGTGCATCACCTATGTTTTTTAATTTTCAAGGTGGTATTTTTCTGTCAAGTTTTTTACTCATGCTCATCTGTCAGGATTGCCTTGTATATGCCATCCATATGAAACATGTGCCAGTTTGTGCCTCCACCATATAGCCTGGCACCTGGCATGCCATCTGTTCCCATGGTAGTATCCAGACCCATGACAATACAGACCTCTAAACTACTTAAAGGACATTCTGATCAATGCCTCCCTGAAGGAATGAACTAACACAGTGCTTCACATACTTAGGGAATGTCCTGAAACAATCAAGGCTAATCTCTCTCACCACTGTGGGACAGCAATTCAGGAAAAAATATAAAATGGAATAATTTTATAATGGAATAATAAATGGAATAATTTTAAGTGAATGCACTTAAAAAGATACGGTTGTCTTTTTCAGGTTAGAAAATAGTGTAAACCTTCCAGAGCCCTCAAAGAGCAGTTTGACGTCATTACCTTCAGTTATCAGCAGTTAAGAAAGGTTAATTTATGCCTAGTCTTTACTGAAAATAGAGTACTCCTTACAGGGTATTTTGAGGACTTCTCAGGCAAATTTTAAGAATTAATGTTTGCGCATATGTCTGATATCAGTGAGCCTTAGCAAGGTGGAAAACCATAAAGAACATAAAGGATAAACTTAACTAAGGTTTGCCAGGAGAGAGGAGGAGTGCCATGAATCCATCTGGATGAGCCCAGAAAAGTGAATGGTCTGCTTTTAAGAATAGAATTAAAGAGAAGTTGCCTAGAATTCTCAGCAAACCTTAGCACCATTGAATCCTTTTCTTTTAAACTCTTCAGAGATTGCTTTCTTTTGGTAGCACTAAAAAAGGACTCTATCTGTCTACATTTAGGGAACAAAATTTTGGTTTAATCCAGCTACAAGATGCAAATCAACAACGAAAACAATAGGATACTGGGTGATACAGTATATACAATACATGCTGGCTAGTGAGGTTCTCAAGACAGGTAATCCAAATGAGGTGGATCAACATGACAGCCTTCACATAGTAACAAAAAGAGTCATTCAGCACAAGCTATTTTTAATGCAAGCTGAGGGTAACCAGTTCTGGACACTATCTTCATAAAACCAAAAAACCCTTTCTCAGTATTCAGAGTATCTCAGAGATGCCATCATAACTACTTAAGTTCTTACACCCATGTATCTTAAACAGTCCTAATGGTTTTCTTCATTAGAATTACTGACATTTAGTAAATATTTAGAAATAGTTACAGCTATAAAATGACAATCAAGCAAAAGATATTTGCTTTCTTTAGTCTCTCTACCTGCCACCACATTACGTGGTACTAGACAAGTCTATACAACACACTGAAAAGGCACCAGCAAGCTGGCAGAGCCATGTGTACAGTATCACTCATGCCATATTCATAACAGAAGTACTTAAAATAAAAACTGTTCAGTGAGCAGCAAGTCTCAGTCCTTTAAGTTTTAAGCAGCACCCAGAGCCTGAAACATTTCTGTTGTTGAACAGAGATCCAGGAAAACCAAAATTATTGCAGATAAGCTATTTTCACAGTTTTCTCCACTGTACTGGGAACACAAAGGTCCAAAAGACTCATTCAGACTTACAGATAAACACTTTTGATTGGTTCAGGTGCATCCACTGCTTCCTCAGCCCCCCACCAAGAGCTAATTAATTTTTTTGAATAAAAGTCAGGTTAATATTGACCAATCTGCAGTTCTGCTAGTTTTACCTAACCTTCAGGAGACACAGACCAAAATTGTCAGCACCACTTGCTTTCACACCTGATGTCAGATTATATCCTTACATAATATTACCTGTACTTATGATGCTGCAGTCATCTATTATGTAGCACAGCTTGAGATCCTGGTTCCAAACCATCAAAACCAGTTTCTTAATATCTTAGAAAGATGATACCTAGATTCTACATGTTTGTTAGCTGACTTCTTGTGCATAAAAAGGATACTATTGGGGAACATTAAAAACACTGAAATCACAGGAAAACAGGTTTTTTAGCTAAGAGCATAAAATTTGTCAGTGTATAGAAGATTTAGTATGTATGTTTGTTCTTTGGCATTTTAGATGACGAAACATGACCAGAAAAATCAATCCTAAAAAAGAAAGCCTCCAAGACTTGTTAGCCACATAGGATTCCAAAAAGTCAGCTTAGCATCCATCATCCTCGGGCAATTCAAAGCCTACTTCCCTGCCACTAGTCTAGAAAAATAATTCATTGGTCTTTTGCTGTAAGGCCAAAGCCATAAGAAATATTGTAGCAACAACAGTCAGTCATGCATGCTTTTAAACAGCCTACCAGCAACTGCACAAGTAGTACAGTAAAGGCCACAGAGTAATTGAGGTCTACTCCAAGCCCTGCTGCAGAGCCATTACACACAATAAGCAAATCAGCTGAAAAGAACAAAATCAATACATAAGTACTTCTCTTCAGGCATTATAATGGTATCTCTTAAAAACCGACACATTAAAACAAAACCAAAAAAACTCAGACCTTCCTGGCTACCAGATACATAATAAATAAATAAAGTGTTAATATTTCTGCCATGTTCATCAGACAGATATTTCCTAAAACCAATTAAAATTATAAGAGCTAAAAAAAGCACCCTTTGTCAAAATGAATGAATGATGGATAGCATTATTCATACCAGCTATCAAAGAATTTTTCTCACATGACTTGAACTGCACTTTTGTAAGTGTTGTGGGGTTTTGTTTATTTTGGGCAGGTTTACCTCTTTGATGGAACATAGGCAACAAAGACCTGACCTTACCTTACCAAAACATTTTATGGCTGTTTTTCATTTCCTTTCAGTTTATATTTACAACAGGGAGATTAGGCCTTGGGGAGTTTGGTTGATTACTATCAGTGCAAAGTGCAATCTGCAGAGCACTCTTTACTAGGTATAGGATCACAGGTTATGAGGGAGCAACAAAACACAGAGACCTTAGGAGACAACGGCAATAAAGATACACACATTTTTATTCAAGACACAAGCACTTCTAAGCCCAGATTAATAATATTCAGCAAAAGAAATTTTGAGAACTAAGAGGAGAGGAGAAATTTAAAATTTAAATTTCTTGAGAAATTTTAAAGAACAAGTAAAATAAAACTCCATATAAACACAGACTACAAAGCAACACTGTTAACAGCCACTAAATTATCATAAAAGTAAACCAAACAGCTTTTGCATTAAAGAAAAGTAGCAAAATAAAGTTTAAATTCTGAAATTTACGAAATTTGTTATTCACAATCACAGTAACATGGGCCTTATGTGCAACCTATCTAATTACCACTCACTTGAACATTTGAACAAATTTAAACTGAAGAACTTACTGTTATTAAATCAGGGCTTGAGAAACAGAACAGCTTTTCACTGTTTTTGTAATTCACTAGTACAGCCATCCTACTGTTCTTTCAATGCAATAATCCTTCAACTTATTTCACACAGAATCACACAGAATTGATTAGGTTGGAAAAGACCTCTGAGACCACTGAGTCCAACCTATGACCTAACATCACCTTGTCAACGAGACCATGGCACTGAGTGGCACATCCAGTCTTTCCTTAAAAACCTCCAGGGATGTGACTCCACCACCTCCCACGGCAGCCCATTCCAGTATCTAATCACCCTTTCTGTGAAGAAATTCTTCGTAATGTTCAACCTAACTCTCCTCTGGCGCAGCTGAAGACTATGTCCTCTATTACTTCGTTTCCTATTGTTGTGAATTTGACTTGCATATAAGTTATATATTCTTGTGAAATTCTTGTAATGAAGCTTAGTCATTAAATGACTCCATGGAACCCACTAGTAGAGGACTTGAGTAGGTGTAATCCAGTTATTAATGCATAATATCACTCACCCCATATTGGCAAGTCATCAATATACATCTGGTACCAATAGTGATTTTTGATAGCATACACAAATGCATCTCTTCTTCCCTTGTCCAAGTCAACTTCACAGTAAGTAGTCTGCATTACATCATCTGCAAAAAATTAAAGCACAATTAAAGATTTATTCATGAGCTGGCTCAAAGTGAAGGCAAACCAAGAAAATGGGGGAATGGACATTGCCGAAGTCTCCGAGCCCTCCTGGCTATCCTCAAGTAGGTAACAAAAAAGGACACTTAAAAAGGAACTATCAAAGCAAACACAAGATTGTTTTCAGAAATCTACACTTCCGTACACAGAAGCTTCCAACATATTGGATAAGGAAAGGTTTCACAGTATCCTTTTGCTGCTTCGCCGCACTAAATTAAGGTACAAAAGCTGATGGCAGATTCTCCTGAACAGATCATGAGACCTCTTTAACAAGAGGTATGAAATTGTTAACAAATATCTAAAACTGTTTACAACATTATCTCTCTATTTTAGTATAATCAGCCTCACTGACTAGGAATAGTGTTTGTAAAAAAACCTAAAACTTTTAAAAGTTCTCAGTTTGAAGAAACTACCACTAAGGAAGAAACAAAGCAATCAGAGTAAAGACAGAAAAAAAAGGAGAGAAGACAAAAATAGGACTAATGCAAAGAATGCACAAGAGGCTGCATTAGGAAATAAAATAAATCCACTTCTTTCAGCCAGAAAGCTATTCCCCATCTACAATTCCTAAGTTATACTGTTAACAGCCATGCTTTTGCATCCCACTTTCCTTCACTACTGTTTCCTTTTCAAGCGAAGAAAGACAAAAGAGCTCATATTTACAGGACTTCAGACAGCAACAGATTCAGAGACGAGCTCCCTCATCTACATCTTAGGAATTGTTTTCACGCTACAGATAGTGAAACACAGTGAAAGTAAAGAATTCCAGCTTCTCCTCTCCTCTTTTTGTCATCACTGGAATTGAGGACCCATTTTAGTAGATAAAACTAATTTATGCCCTAAGCACAGCTCTAATCCATATCAAAATTCAGCTTGCTTTCTTCTATACACTAACTACAATATAAAGCTTAAAAGGAAAATGAAATTACCTGCACAGAAAAAGCAAAGGCAAGCAGAATATTTCTAACACAAAACATAATTTCTCTGATAACAACAAAAATCAAAATATGCCAAGTACATCTGGTCAACAAAACTTTTTTTCTGGAGAAAAAAAGAGAGTAACAAAACCATTCAAGTCAACAAATGTACCAAGAAGACTTTTAGTGCATGGACAACATTTTCAGGGCCCATACTGGTACGTTCAAGAGAGGAAAGCCATTAATGGTGGCACCACAGCTGAAACAGACGTACAAATTCAAGTTTGCATTTATGCCTCTACTGAGCTGGATCCTATACTTTTTGGACTATGCTTCCCCCACCCCCAAAATGCCTCTGCTTGGCACTTTTTCATTTTAACAGATTTTTAAATTGTCTTGACATTAATTAAAAGGAAAAAAAAAAGCCAACCCACAACCCCCAGAATCATTATTTTCTGGATTTGTTACTAAGTAGGGCTTCTTTCCAAAATATTTGGCACTTCACTGTCATACTATATTCAAATAAAGGATAACGTCTTTCTAATACTACATTTTTTGACTCAAAGGATTGTTCAACACACAGGTCAAATGAAAATATGCTGTGAATTAAAATACAGGTAAAAGAGAAACCGATAGAGGCTCTTAAATAAAGCATTTCCTAGCACCAAAGCAAGAAGCCTGTTTTGGAGAAGTGCTATGGGGGCCAGGCTGGCTTTAGGTGACTCTGGTTCACAGCGGTACCAGAACAGGTAGTTTGGACTGTAACCTACTCTAAATTACTCCATGGGCTTTCAGACTGGAATTTGTTTTTTGTTTGTTTGACTAACTGAAATGAGCCATTCTGCATATAATGCTTTAGGATATAAACAGTGAGGTTTGCTGCTGTTAAAAAAAAAAAAAAGACTTTGAAATACCATTTGAAGTGAAATGACTGCACTGACACCAGGCTGCAGATAGCAGCGTGCAACAAAAAAACCTGTCTTCACCCATTTTTATAGATCTTACTCTCAGCACTCAGAATACCAGAAGACATCACAGAGATAGTGTAATCAAATCTGGATTAACTATGTTACAAATTGCTCCAGGGCAACTTGTACATAAAACCCCAGTGGAATCATTAGAAACAATCTCACTCAGTTCTTGCAAAACACAGGCATGACATTACATATGGAATATGATGTCACCCTCAGCCATACTGCACAGTACAGTTCCTCTCACCTCCCCCTAAAACAAGTGAAGGAAGGTAAGTGCTCCTTTCTCCAGCCACTGACAACTGAAGCTGTCATATAGTTACAGGACACAATTAGGTGGTCAAACTTAAATCCACTATGTTAAATCATTAAATGAAAGAAGCTCACAACAGTATTCGGTGGCTGGAGAAGACGATGTCTACTTCATTACAGCTTTACCAGATCTATGGTTTTGCATATGTTAGAGAATTCTTATCCAAGTTATGGCTGGATGTGTATCTAAGAGGAGAGCGAAGTTAAAGGCAGGTTTTGTGTTGCATCTGCATCAGGGATGTCAAAGAGGTAATATCTGCTATGTAATAAAGCTTCAGTAACATCAGTAGCACATTTAGGAAGTTTTTTAAAAGCATGAAAGCATGACTCATTAGAAAAGCAAGTGTGCTAAGCCAGACTTCAAATTCCCTATGAACAGTCAGATCAATGGGGTTTTATTCAAATATGTGAACCATATAAAACCTCATTATATCTGACAACACTAAATGTCATTCTGGATGGCTGCCATATATTCTAGAGGTGTTGCAGAAGGAAGTTTGAAGAATTCTCCATGAGAAATATGGTCATTTAGTAACATTTCTAAAGAAGTGCAAAATGCAATTCTGTTAAGACATCCTTTTACTCTTTAAAGTCATCTTCTCTAATGGCATTGTACTGTATTATCAAAATTTTCAAATTGAAGTCACTATGATTCCAATGTTCAATACATTTAATAATTTACTAGGTCTCAGGTGTAACAGAAGATGTCACTCAAATACTTAAGTAAAAAACTTGACATGTTAATTAAAAAGCACTACTATCCTAGATTTAGCTTGACAAGATAATTAAGCCAACTAAAAACTTAAAATTTATATTACAATGTAAGTGTATGTTAATAATTCACTACTTCCTTCACACAGATATTTATACAGATTTCAGACCTGTGATATAAAAACAACGTTGTTCATATTGTAACAGAAGGAAAATCCAGCTATCTTGTATGATTGTATGTATCCTTTCATATGCCACACTTAAATACAACAAGAAACACTACTTCATGGAGACTTCAATACACTGTAGATTTGCCCCACCAGTCACCACTATGAGAGTTCAAGTGGAAACCTTCACTCTCAGAAGGGCACATTTCTGCAGAATCATAATTTTTTTATTCTAGTTTGAAAAATACAGGCAATGCCTACTGATTCAACTGCCACTTTTACTTACACAGTTTAGTACCTCAGCCAATAACAGCTGTAGCCTAAATAATTCTTTGAATATGATGAATAACATGTAGCTTCATGTTTACCTGCTACTGCTGTCCAGTCAAACAATGTTGAGAAGGGAATTGTTTTTTATTGCAGAAGCGTATTTATTAGAGCAATTTTATTTCCCCTTTACTCACTTTAGAAAAAACAAAGTATGAAGTTCAAATCTAATTTAATTTTGTAAACTCGTACAATACTCATTTAAAGAGAAAGAAATGCCTGTAACTGTTAATCTTGCCATAATGCCAAATGCACATAAAGAAAAGCACAGATGCCTGTTAACTCAGAACTTAGATATGATTCACATATTCATGAAGAAAATCTGTGCAAGTTTATAACTTATTATCTTAATTACTTCAGCTGCAGATTTTAGATACTCAACAGTCCTTGAAGCTGTATCTTTTACTTAAGAACACATGAATCTATTGGTACCAAACCAAGCCTCTATCTGTTAACAAAAAGGAAAACAAAAACCAACCAAAAAAACCCCAAACCACTCACAAAAACAACAAGAGCCCTGTTTCAATTTAATTGCAGCAACTTCTGGACCACTGGTGCAGAGTTGAAGCATGCATCAATCACACTGAGATAAAACTTATTCGTTACCAAAAAAATTATTTCAATTTCACTGATATAATCTAGTTACAATTACAAAAAAAAAACCCAAAAAACCAAAAACCTTGTTCAGCAAAGAACACGGCCTACCATTAAAATGTCACCAAAAAACTGAGCTACCATCACATTTCAACAATCAAACTGGAAAAGAATTTTCTATACAAATGCTGAACTTTAAGGACTGGTCTGTGAAATCCAAATTTCACAACACATAAATTGG
Organism: Gymnorhina tibicen; assembly: GCA_013399875.1. NCBI lineage: Eukaryota > Metazoa > Chordata > Aves > Passeriformes > Artamidae > Gymnorhina > Gymnorhina tibicen. The sequence continues at coordinate 523,447 of VXAZ01004120.1, read as the reverse complement.
ATATAAGTTGTACTGGGTTCATGACAGCTTTTAAGCCTCTAAAAAAATGAATCTCACATTCCAATCCTCTGCTCTATTTCTTTATTTTAAAAACCTGTATATCAAGGGGATTTGGATTACATAAATTTTACATAATTTCATATTAAATACTAATACTAATTTCATATAAATACTAATAATTACTGTTACAATTAATTTACACTTGTTGCTCTGAAATTTGGAAAATAGACTATTTTAATACTTTTAACAGCAGAGTAAGGATAGTAAAATAGACTTGACTCCCATTCAGATTTCACTTCATGGACCACTGCTAGAAATACTAAAAGAGCTCCTGATGCAGAAGCTGCTGGATAACAGTTAACAGCAAAGAGATTATTGTCTTCATCTTTCACCCAGAGGACACAGACTGCAAGAGAAAAAACTAGAAGTGCACATGTACAGCTTCACACATCATGTACCCATACTTAATATTATCAACCAGCTACCATGTACCATCTGCTTTATAAAAAACATCTGACCTGCAGCCACTTTGGTTGGGAGTTCAATTCACTGCAGGTTCAATATAGATTATCAATCTATACTAAGATCCAAGATGTTAATAACAATAATTAAATTTTTAAAAATTCTGTGCATTGGCTACATCACAGCAGTGAACATCAACTCACAAACCTTCTAGTCTTTTCAATTTGGTGCTGCACCTAGAGAGTGCTTTTGTCACAGGAATAAAAGAACCTCTTTGTAAAGTTGGGGTACTTAAAGCAAGTAAAAATTACACATTGAACTGGCTGTACAAATGAACATTTACCATATTCTGATAATAGAAGTTTTATTAATCTTCACCACTGTGTTGAATTGCTGCCAGTTGCCTTCACCATTCTTTCCATTTTGTGTTTCTGAGGACATTCTGTGAGGTTTGACAAGAAAACTATTTCTCCCACATTGAGTAAAATTTTCAGCATGCTGCAAGTGTTACAAACCATTAGTAGGGACTGTTTTCCAGTGTTTGTACACGTACTGTTTCTTTCTTAAAAGGAAAGTTTCAACTCCAAACTCCTTTAGTGTGACAATGCTATCCTCTATGCAAATTTAAAAATTATGAAGAATTTAAGGTATTAACAAACTTTCTAAAAATCTTTTATTCAACTTATCCTACTGCTAGCAAAAACATCATCAGGTCTCTTATTGTGCATTACGTCCAATTTTGGATAAAACTTTTACAGCTTACAGAAACTAAATCCCATCTGATTGCAAATGCTCAGACAAGAGATACTATGCTTAAGTTCTCCATCCAGTGAAGCACTAGTGATGCAATGAAGTGCAGTGTTCTGGAAAAAAAGATACACAGAAACACAAACTGAATTAAATTTATAAATGTTAAAATTCAAGAGGCAAAAATAATCTGTTAAATATTTGAAGTTCTGCAATTACTAGCTACAGATATCTGAAAGGACACACACAGAGAAATTATGCAATAGAAGACTCAGGCCTTAATATCAAGAAATATATTTGTGAAAGAAGTTAAATGTTTTCTCTGGAACGGTATGGCAAGATGGTGAGGTAACAACAGGAAAAAAAAACCAGACCAGCTTCATCCTGCTCCATCCTGACTGGCATATAATGAGTTAGAGACAATACTATAAAGGTATTTGTCACAGTTATCTTAAACTAGACAGTAACCAGAAGGATACAATCATCAACTTTGTGTTGAGGTGGAACTTTGAGATGTTGAGCCCTTGCTACTCCTTTGCAATCGCAGCAAGTCTGCAAGCATTCAACATCACAGGAAAAAATTACATCTTCAGAACTGATAATTCCAGAATATTAATTCCAGTACATATTTAAACATTCATCCGCAGAAAACTTAGTTTTACTTTGTAAAATGTTATCAGTCACTTCAGAAGCACATATCTGCTGCAAGCATATTCCTTCAAAGGCACACGGATGGAAACTTCACTGTAAACTCAGAAGCCAGTGGTAGTACACAACCTTGCAGCATGTACCAATACAAAATACACTCAGTTGCTAGCAGCAACAAAATTTCAGTTCTTCTCATTAAAAGATCAAGTTTGAAGAGTTGGTGTATTTTTTTAAGTGACTAAATGCACTTGGAATTGCTTACCTTTAAATTTGATGTCAAGACCACTAAATTCCAATTCAACTCCTTGAAGTGCTTCCCCTAGGGTTTCATGGTAATGGCTGATGCTTTTTTTTGATCCCACACAGAAGGGGAGAGAGAAGTATTTGTATGTTTCTTGGCGATTGTGGTAGGGTCCTACAGTATTCATCCATAGAACAACTTCCTCTTTATCTTGGTACTGAAAGATAAAGTTATTGAGTTAGATGAGAAGCCCAGCAGAATAAAAATGTTCAAGAAGCTCTCATTCATATTAACTAGAAGGGCAGGATTGCTCAATCACTGAGCAATAACTGAGGCAACAGTTACATTTAAAGACAGCTGAGCATTTTTGTCTTTGCATGACATGGATTCTAGGATAAAATGTTCAGCCTGCTTTCTTAGGAAAAAAAAAGCCAAGCTGATCATACAGTTTCTTAGAGCCTATCAGTGAAGTATCAGACGAGAGGGATTTAAGACGGACATAGAAGATGCAGTGAGCAGAAGTCGAAAAAAGCACAAGTCTTGAAAATAAATAAGCTTTTACTAATTTTGTGAAAACACAGATCAATTAAAAGCAAAACCCTGCTTATCTCAACTGAAAGAAAGGAAACACCAAATTAATGTCTTTGTTAAACAAGATCTTAGAAAAGAAGCCAGGCAATCTACCCACATTGATAGATATACTGTATTTTCCTAAAATGCAGCTCCCTTTCATTTTAGCAAGGATATAAATTGCATTCAAAATTCCCAGAAGAGCACAATGCCTCACAGGAAGCACTAAAATTAAACTGTTGCATACCTACAGTAGCCAAGAGCCAAAGTCAGACAGAAGAACTGTATTTTGATGCATTTCTAGCATTCTCACTGTGAAAAAACAGAGCAGCAAGAAGTCTGGTGGCTGCCACGAAATTCTCTCCGGGAACATTCACTCTTCACTTTCCACAGCTACTGTTAGCCAGGAAAACATATTCCTTGTCTAGGAGCCAGTAATTTTTTTCAAGCCCTTATTATGTCTGAACAAGAAAAAAAGTACTTTAAGTCATTAATCTATCAGTATTCAAATACTGGACAAATTCAGGATAATTATGTGATCTGAAATAATGACTTGCATTATATCTGTATGCATGTGGATGAGGCATCAGATTTGCTGATTACTACACAAAGCCTTTCACCCAACACAACTTCTTCACCTATAATTTCAACAGAATAGGAGGGACAGGGACAGCAATATAACTTCTATGGCAGAAAAAACCCCTACTTATAACTATATCCACATGAAAGCAAATCACTGTATAGGTCCTGAATTTTTTTAGGTACAGAAGTATAAAGTACTATTATAAGACCAAAACACAGACACATACTGGAGAAAAAAAGAAAGTAAAAAGTTAAATACATATAACTATATTGCAGAAAAAAAGAAAGTAAAAAGTTAAATAGATATAACTATTACATAGTGCACAGCTGAAATACTGGATACAGTTCTGTATCTCCCTTTTTAACAAATGAACAAAGGTTCTTCAACTCCATTTATTCTGAACAACCACAGTTGTACCAAGAGGTTAATGTAGAAATAATTAGGTACACGCAGAATGCAAAAAATTCTTCAGATGAGGTGTTTTAAAGTTAACTCAAGGATTTAAACAAACATGCTTTGGAAAACAATTTAATCCCTTTAAACTAACATGCCATCTCAACTAAAGGCTCATCTGTTTTGTTTACAAAGACGTATAAGGGTCATTCCAGCCTCTTAGGTGAGTGATTTCCAACAAGGAACTTATAATTTTTATCTTACTAATTTCATTCTGAGCTGCAGCAGAGACCAAACACTTATCAGTTTCACAAACCTGCCCCTTTGCACTTCAGAACATTTCTGACAGGTAAAGAATGTCTAAGAACGACCAAAGAAAAAGTAAACAACACAGCAAGAGAAAGTAACATTCCTCCTCTCTGCCAGCAACCAGGAAGGTTATGCCAGTGCAGCACAGCTGTCCAAAGAAAGTTGGGAAAGAAAACAAAAAGAAGGCAAAATCACAGTTCCAACCCCCTCAGCCACAGAAGCAGATAGTGGAATCTGCACTTCAAATCTGCCTCTAGCTCTTGCCAAGGGAGCACGGGACAAGCTGGTCCATATCTCTTCCTAGCCTGTTATGGCTATTGTGTCTTCTGTTTCTTCCTTTAACAGCTGCAGAACATATTTCCAGCCCTTTCTCAAAATGGTCTTAACTTGTCAAGAGCCCACTTTAGCACTGCTTGTACCAAACAGCTTACATGTGAGCTGACCTATATCTCTGTTCAACCTCCAGTAATAGAATATGACAACATCCTTAGGTCTGTGAGTTCATCTTTGACAGTGCCTGAATAATGACCACTGTTTTACTTAGCTGCTTGTTTCTGACGTGCTTCAATACTGAGCTGGGACCTCCACATTTTTGGAACTATACCAGAAGTGAAAGAAGAGGCAGAAACCAACTGTTAAGAACATAATATGCAAAATCTTGCTACATTTTCTGATCTACCAATAGAACTAAATAGTAATTACAGCATCTGCAACAACAAATTTGGTCCTTGCTTGTCTTTTTATCTGCATCCTGTTTAGTACCTCTTCAGGGCTTACAAGTTCTTCCCACAATGACTCCAGGATGCCATCAGCCTCTCTAGAGAGCAAAGGAGCCAGATCAAACGTAAGCACAGAATTCACTCTGCATTTATTACTCCCTCCTTTCTCACAACCACCCCAGAACAGCACGAGATAAATCTGTTCAGGACTGCTACATAAACGAACACAACACCTCAGCTGGCCCAGGCTACACCTCACTCACAGCAGTCCTTAGTCACAGCCATTTGCCATCCATCAGGTGCTCCCGGTGGCCTCCCCAAATCGAGAGCGCTGTAGTAAGCAAAACAAGCAACTTCAGCTTAAATTTGGGGGTGGTGTCTAGTAGAAACTCAAGGACATTTCCTTCTCCTTACACATGCTGGGTTTTGCTCATTGTCAATTATAAAGATGAGCTTTCACATTTAAATACATTTCTCTGACATAACATATCCTTACATTCTTAGCCTAGTGGAAGGGTAATTTAGTGGTAAGAACACAGTGCTATTAAAGAGTTCAAGTTTGTGGCGGTTTGGTGGTGGGGTTTTTGTTTGGTTTGTTTTCTTTTTCATTAGTGCCTTCACAATATCAAAACATCTACAACAAGTAACAGTGTCAACACAAAGGAAAACTTATTTAGGCAAGACAAAGCACTAGAATATCTTGTAGGAGGCTGTACTGTCACCTCTTTATGAGGACCGCTAGGTTTTGAGAAGGCTTACATATAATACATCTTTCAGCAAGAAGGTCATGCTATGAGACAGAACATAAAATAAGCCAAGATGAACATAGTAAATGACAAGGCAAAGAAGGTCAACAAATAAGTTGCTGCAATCTGTATGCTGGTATATCTCAGCAAGCTCTTCTGGTTTTGGTTCATATGAAAGGATAATATACTGCATATAGCTCAGATATCCTAATTATATTCACAGACACAAACATTTAACAACTTGGTCACGGTGCCACAATTCACATAGTTCAGTACTTCCACATGTGAGAAAAGACTACAAAACACAATTTTATGTTTCACTTACTGTAATTTATGAAAAAATGTCTGTAAGCTTTGCATATTTTTCTGCACTAAGTTTAATATCAGCTCAGTAATTTCAGTAACTATATGGAATATATAATGATATTTTTATAGATGCAGCCTAAAAGTCTCAGCATCAACACAAGTTACCTACCATATAGCTGTTACAGTCTGATTAAGGGGAGATAAACCTTCAGGAACTTTTTTCTGTAATTGCCAACCCGGTGGTGGAGGACCAACTGCACCTCAAGTGCAACTACGTATCATCAACAACCCTCATCACAGCTGAGGACATCTGTTCCAAAGCAACAGGGTCACGCTGCCTGGTCAGAGCACTGGGCTGCAAGGACGTGTCTGTACAAGCTAAAATCACATCCAACCCATCTATAGTTCTTCCTTGTTGCCAGTATTGATGGGTCCACTCTAGTTCCCTGCAGGACACTAAACTGGCAGGAAGCTTGTGCAGCCTGACCTGGCCAGGAGTGCATCTCTTCCATGTAATACAACTAGTGAAAAACTGGGGGTGTGCACCACTTTGAGGCTTAATACCAAGACAATTTCCATACATCTATACAGTTTAGAAACTATTCAAGTATAGCAATGCTGAGACTACCTTCAGTATAGCACATGCATCTTTCTTTCCTGTTACCCAACAGGGCACTCGCGTGGAAAGCAACTTTATTTTCTCTGTGCACAGCTGCAGAAATTAGCATGGTAACCCTAAAAATAGACTATTTATTCTCCAAACCAGTAAGGCTAGATTAAGTCAGTATACAAAAGATTGCAGAAAAAGATATGAGACTGTCAGGTTGTTATTCTTCTTTAAACCAAGAAAACACTTTGCAAAAAAAAAAAAAAGATGGAGACGAAAAGAGGATTACAACTGCCAAATCTCATGTGATGATTCAGCAAAATAAATTCAAATCAAGACAGTTCCTTTCAGAAAATATGCAATTTTACTCCTTTTCTCAAATAGAAATCTGGAATGATGCTCTCCACAATGCACATCTTTCAGGGGAAAAAAAAGACCAACATTATCTGTCACTGGCAAAGCAAAGCTGTAGAAGCAGGACAAGTAATACAAGAGGCAGCAAGGAAGACTCACCTGGAGAGTAATATCCCAGGCTTGTAGTCCTCAGTATCTTACAGATATTCTATCTGTCAAGCACTGTGATAATGCTTGCAGCTCACATCTATACCCTATTAAACTGTGGATTTCAGCCTCACACTCTCCTTTGGACAAAGCAGGCTATTTCTAGTAACACTTCTTCATTTCTCTCTGAATTGTAGGCCTCACCAAGATGTGGCTAGAACTGTACCAGCAGCACAGGCTGAACTACTGCACACGCAGTACTTTTACTGTTACACTTCCTAGATGCACGAGATTGCAAAGGCTCACCACGTCCTGCTTCCATGACATCTATCTCACCTCTTCAAAATGGAAACACAACTTCAAAGAGGAATCAGGCTGCTCATCTACACACAACTTCATATGCAAATAAATATCTCACATGCACTGAAATGTTTTCCACTGTGTTTCTCTAACTGACAATTTTCAGATACTAGACAAACTTCCTAATTTTATATATTAATTTTAAATAAGCCTTACATGCTCAGGGCTTCAACATACTTCATCAGGGTTTAAGTCAGGCAAAAACGCTTTTCTCAACCATAATAAACTAAGAATTTTGCTACACAATATAGGCTGGGTATTGTTTATTTTTCAATGTTTTTAATGTATTTGCTTACACTATAATGTAAATGCTTACAGAGCACAGACAATTAAACTGAAGTAACATTAAAATTAAAATGCTACCTACCCTAGACCATTCTCCTGCAACAAAAACCACAGGATATTTCAGAATGTTTTATGGTTTGTCTATTTCATCATCAATTCCAACAAGTCTAGCAACAGAAGATGTGAAAGCAAAGGCCAGGCAGGAGCCCCCCAGCCCTGTTTCTGCAGGATCAGCGTACATTGTGGTAAGGCCACCAGTACCACATTGATACTATCACTTCCACAAATAAAAGGACAACTCAAAAAATGTTGCAATTATTAGAATACAGGCAACGAGCAAGTACATTACATGCTCTGAAGCATGAAAATAAGTTAAAGAATCACCAGACAAGTTTTCAGTTAGTTCCTGAGTTCTGTTGTGGTCTGAAGTTATGCTGCTGTACTGTCTTTAGACACTGGAGATTTTAAATGCTGTGTCAAAAATCTCTCTTCACTTACTATTGATTTTGAATACCCATAATATCTCATAATCGTATTCACAGTATTCTTCCTCCAAAGAAAGGCAGATGTGATTCTTAAAGACTAATTCAAATTTAAAATAAAGGTTATAGCCATTAATTCAATGACACTATCCATAATATCTTCAGAAACAATAGTATAGACCTAGGGCTTCAGAGTCCTCTCACAATTACTTTTTATAGTATTTGCTTAGAAGTCCACAATTATAAAATAAAGGACACGTATGATACATATTATAGCACACATATTGCACACTATTCCCTGTTACAGCAGCATTAAAAGCTTAAGGCAGCACTTCTGTGTGTCCAGCACGCTGAGCACTGCTAAGGCCCTGTACAGCCGTGTCAGGCGCACCAGCACACCTTCCCCCAGGCACGCGAGTGTCTGCGCACGAGGAGCTGCACACCGAGCAAACGGCACGACAAGGATGTGTATTCCTACCAACAGGTCTCGAGCCTTAAAGAGAAAATTTGGTTTGAGATTATCAAATCCTAAATTTCCCTTCCACTTCTCCAAAAGTGAGCAGAGCCTTCAAAATGTAGTAAAGCACTTTGATTATAAGAAAATTCAACTGCCAACTACAATCATATTTGAAACTTAAATTCATTAAAATGCAGTATTTAAGGAGTATTTCCTTCAGGTTCTTTATCTCAAAATCAGTATACTACTACAAAACCCTGGTCATGTTCCCTTCATGCTATTAATGCTTCCACTCCAATCTCCCCTACAAGATTAAAGTATCAAAATACCCAAGCAAGGAGACAGCCTTCCAAAAAAAGGTAACTGTCTTTCTACACTAACTATTCCTATCACATGATGTTAATAAACTGGACACTATGTGAACAAGAATACTAAACCAAAATAGAGTTATAATCCCTCAGAGTTGAGTAGTTTAGATGAAAAAAAATGACAAGCTTTCAAAAGGAATTTGTGATTTCCATAGGTAATTGTTTAGGTAATCATTCAGAAGACCCAAAACCCATCGAAATCACTTTTGAAGGGAGAGCTCAAAACCAAATAAATTCAGTGACAGCTTTTTTTTTTCCTAGAAGATTACCAACATTAATTTAACACTGAATAAACCCTCAAGTCAACCAGCCCTTAAAATAAACACATGCTGTAAACCATCTCACCTCAGCAGAAGCCTAACTCCAAAGCATAGGTTCAGCAACAAAACTGGGACCTAAACTAGTTCAAAGAATACCTGCTTCTTGAAAGTACTCAATATTAGATTAACATTTCTATCATTAACTGCAGCACCAACAATTCCCCTTTCCCTTGTAAAATACAAACACAATCCTAACCAGTTTTAAAGTCCTCAAAAATGCATGGAATGAGGCAAGTAATTACCACTTACACAAAAACTATCAATACTATTTATCTGTTTTATTAACAACACTTGGTGAGCTTTACTACACCTCACGTACAGAAAACTATCTTAAAAAACTCAGGAAGTGTTTACCAGCCAGGCTGCTCAAGAGCAAAAAAAGTCCTGACAGCCAGACAAACCCAGTGTTTGATCATAGCCACATTCGAACCCACTCGAATTCCACTAGCAGGAAACAGAGATGGTTTTCAGGAAAGTCTCATTCCAAAATCGCATCTCAGCTTATCACACAAACTTCCACCTTTTCACACTGAAAGCCATGGGAAACAACACTCTGATGTAAAATCAGAAACCGACGAAGCACTGGTATTTACTTCCTAGAGATTCTTTTTGGGTAATATTGCAAGCACTTTAGAAAAACTATTCTATACGCTCACGAGGTGAGCGCTCAAACCAGAAGTATTTTACACACCCATTTTCCTTGCGGGTCCGTGGCAGTGTCCCCGTCCTGCTCTCACTCCCGAGCCCATTCCCACGCTATCCCTGCCTCTCCCCGAGGCGGGCTGTCCCCCCGTGTCCCGCGGGGCTGTCAGAACCGCGCTCCGGCTCGGGCTTGTGCTCTGAAGCAAGAGCAAACACCCTCCTGAGACGAGGGCAGAGCAAACAGCGCTCTCCAAACAAAGCACGCGTACCTGCCGGGGCGTTTATCTGCTCCAGGAAAAGGTGGGACACCGCGCCCGGCCGTACAAGGATGTGCAAACCGGATCAGATAACTCGGCGGCCCTACCCCGAGCGCCCCGGCGTCCCCCTTATGCCGAACCAGAGCGCGGGGCCCGACTCCGGCCCGCACGGCCAGAACAGCCCGAGCAGCTGAGCAGGCGCGGAGGGAGACCCGCGAAGCGGGAGCCGCCCGCTCTCCCCGCGGCCGCGGCCCGTCGCTCCCCGTCCCTCCCGCCCACCGAGCTATTGATTNCCACGTCCCCCGCCCGCCCGCCGGAACCGCGGGGGCGCTACGGGGGCCCCGCCGGGTGGGCGGCGCCCAGGAGGGGGCCGCGGGCGGGACTGCGAGTGCCTGCGCCCCGCGGGCCTCGAGCACAGCACGGCCGGCAGGAGGGCGTGGAAGCTCCGTTCTTACGTGACGGAATTGGAGTTGATATTGTCATCGATAACATAATGTAAAAGTATTTGGGAACGGCGTGGCACAGGGCTCTGTACGAGTACCCTGTGGAGCACAAGGCCCGGGGGGCGCAGCTGAGGAAGCTGCGGTTGTTGAGCCTGGAGAGGAGGAGGCTTAGGGAAGATCTTATCACTCTCTACCACTGCTTGAGAGAAAGCTGGAGCGAGGGGGGGGTCAGTCTCTTCTCGCAGACAACCAGTGACAGGACAAGAGGGCAGGGGCTCAAGCTTGGACACTAGGCGTAATTTCTTCTCGGAATGGAACAGTGGAAGGGGCTGCTCAGGGAGGTGGTGGAGGCACTGGCCCTGGAAGTGTTTACAGAAAGACTGGACATGACACTTGGTACCATGGTCTAGGTGACACGGTGGTGTTCAGTCATAGGTTGGACTCAACACTCTTCAGACATCTGTTTCAAGCTCATCAGTTCTGTGATTCTGTGAAATACACAGTCCCATTCTCTACATCCCTCACACAAGCAGCGGGAGCACAGGGGCCAGGGCAAGCGCTGAGGCAGCACAGCCACACCTGGACTGCGCTCAGGATAAGGTTTCTGACAGTGCTGGCTAAGACAAAGCCTACAAACCTGCCTCCAATCTTGGACCCACCTCAAACTACAAGTCCACAGTAAAAAAAAAAACCAAACTAACAAAGCCCCCAGTCCAAAAAGCTCATGGTATTGAACACTGATTCATCAGACAACTTCTAAATTAAACAAATACAGTAAAAAATTTCAAAAGCTATCATATACATTCTTAAAAAAAACAGGGGGCTATACCATCTTCTCAAATAAAGAGAGCCAACAAATAAGCAGACAGACAACAAATGACATGAGCAGAAGGCAGGAACTCCATGCTGTTACATTGTCATCCATGCTTTGTAGGAATGATGCAGAAAACAGATTTCCCTGTTACCACCATACCTATGCTAAAAGCTTTTCCCTTTGTGGTTTTACACATTCAGTCTACCTTCACTGAACATATTTCACAAGGTACATTTATATGAAGCCTTTTCCAGAGAATACATGCACTATTTCAGTAGAAGCGAGGTCCCTGTAGAGAGAGATACTTGCCAAAACCCATGCAAAAGCTATGCCTGTATTACACACACACAGACTAAAAAAAAAAGAAAACCTAGACAGTTTTGATAACACCATATGTTTCTTTCTAGTCATTGCATCTCAGTCCAAAACAGAGTAGCTTACCCTTGGGAGAGAGATAGAGGAGGCTTCAGCATCTTCAGTTTATTCAGTACTTAAGTCTCTCAGTCAGCAACAGGGCCAACCAGAGCCATCTGTTGCAGCAGGGTTTGCAAGGCATGCTGTACAAAGAACAAACACTTTCCTCAGGCCTGCCAGCTGCCACCTGAGTTTGGTGGATTGGTTGATGCCCCTACAGTTGGCCAGGTCACTTAAGTTTTTACCAGCAATTTTATTATCTGTTCAGTCCTTGAACTCTAATATGCATCAGAAACACTCTTCATTCCCACTTTCCCTCCCCAGCACATTTCTTAAGCAACCAGCAATCTGTATGCATTCTTTTCTTCTCTGGTCTCTTCTGATCTTCAGTTTCAGTGCACTTCTCATCCTGGATGGAAGCAACACACACCACATGCTCACCAGCACAAATTACAGATACAGGGACTCCATAAATTGAGATGCAAGAGGCTTAAAGCAACTAGATGAATCCAACCCAAAGGGGTACACACACTTCGGTGGCTAAGCAGGTGCATCACTGTTGGCCTGTAAGAGACTTGGAAGTCACACCTGCATCCTAATTGTTTACTTGCATCTAACAGTAAAGCCATTTTAATGCTGTTCCTTTTCTCCTGAATAGGGTGATAGTCTTGCGGTGATGGTTGGTCACTGAGAACCCTCACTAAGCCAGCAGAAGTGAGACAGGAACACCTGAAATTACAGCTGCATCTTCAAATTCCCTCCCTTAAGCAGTGCAGAAGGGGCCTGAAGAGAATGCATTTATAGTATGGTTCAGCTCCCCTTTTCCCAGCTCACCTCTCCTCCAAACCAGAGCCCCAGCATTTGGCTTCATATGATAGGTCAGGTCGGAAGTATCTAAGCTTCAAATGGGAGAGGGACTGAAAGGCTACTTATGGGCTACTTTTCAGCAATTCAGATATAATCATCTCTCCACAGGACAAGAAATAAAAATCCAGTTCACCACCATGGTATTAGGATTCTGCAAAGGCAAATGCTCAGCTAAATCCTTCCCATTGAGGACATTTGGCTATAACATGGAGGGGATGCAGAATTAAAAATTAGCTTAGAAAGATGGATCCCTGGGCTGCTTCAGTCCAACAGCGATGAAAGGAAATCTTCATGACACACGTATGTATTTTGCTCTTCCGTTCCTGCCTTATAACAGTTTTACCCACATCCTACAAATCTACTTTATGCTGTACCTGGCAGATGTGAAAGCAGAAAAATACCTCTTACTACATCACAGCTCCAAGATCTGGGGCACAGCTGCAGTCAGCACCAAGAAGATAGGGAATTTTTGAGCAAAACCAGGGAGCTGTGTGCATACCAAAGCCTGTGACAACTGAAGACAATCAAGCTGCTGAATTTCTTCTTTCGGTTTATCTCTTTTATCCCTAATTTCTTCACTTGTCCTTGCTACTATTTTCCTCATCTCAGCACCAAAACCTCCTTCCAACTTGAGGTAATAGTGCTGGAAACCTTGTTTCATTCCAAGAAGAGCACAGGAAGGCAGCTCTCCCCTCACCATTCCCCTGGCTACCCTGAACAAAAGCAATCTGTCATTGAGAGTCTAGTGCCAGAGTTACTGGAGACAGCACTGAGGTTCCTTTAAAAAAATAAAATAAAAAAACAAAACAGAAAAGACATCTCTGTATCTATAGGCCTGCAGCACAACACCTGCATCCCTCTGTCATCAAAAGGAGAAGGTATATGAACTGGACTTGGAGTCACCCAAACTCTGTGAGTTTAATGCATAGATGATATTTAGCATATGCCTATATCCCTGAAAGCAGCAGGGGCTTCTCCACCTTCATTCAGTGTTGGTCAAGTCATAGCTGCTCTCACTGCTGCAGCTTCACACACTGGGTTTGACACCCTGCAAGAGAAAGGAACTGCAACTCTGTCACCTGCTCTCCTACAGATGAAGGGGAGTGGACGTGATCAGACAGAAGCTGTACATATCCTACCTGTACCTGAGGGATCACCTAATACAGATGTATGTCTGTCTTTTTCAAGCCATTCCCCCCCCCTTCATCCCTGAAAACCAAGTAGGTAATGGTGTTTAAGTCTCTACCCTGAATGTTATCTTGCAGAATTCCCATCTCTGTTACTCAGGGACAACCAAAACCTTAAACTTGTCCCCCAAGGGTTGGGATATGCACAGAAGATTTCAAGGCCTGGAAGAGAGCCAAACCAGGAAGCCTCCTGAAGTTTGTAAGCCCTCAGGCAGAAAAAAAGCTGGACACAGCTGTTGCAGATTCACTGGCAGAAAGGAACAGTAGAGCAAGCAGAGTCCCGCCCCCAGGCTGTTTCCACTGCAGCCAGCTAAGACACAGCTGATACTTGTAAGGGGTGTGCAGTGATAATTGGAGACTTACTACTGTTCCAGAGTATGAAGTGAAATGCATTCATATTGCTGCTATAATGACCACATGTAAGAGCTACAGAACACAGCACTGCCACCAATTCCTTCTCTAATGTGGGAGCTCAGTCATGTGATTTTGTAACACCATACCCACACCCTCTCTGTAAAAGGTTTAAGTACGGCTGGTTTGTGATACAGAAGATCCCTTACCAGCTGTCTTGGGAATTTTCATGGTAAATACAGCACACCTAACACCTTGTCTGTCCTCTTCCGGGAGGGAACAGGAAAAGGAAAGGCATTTTCAAGGCTGTATGCAAAATACATTCTTGAAGACAGACAATTTCTTATCCCCCCATGGTTTAATGACTGGTAGAGGGGGATGCTATACCTTCTGAGAGGTCAGTATAACTGTATCCAAAATGTTATGCCAAGCAGTAGTACATTCACCTGCTCCTGCTGTAATGAGCATTCTTCAAACATCTTATTTTCTTTACTTTTTCAATCATGTTTTCCAGTCAAGCCCTGGTAGACTGTATTGAGGGGTTTGGTAAAAATGCTTATCAGGATTTAGTTCCTAAAGGGACATGTGTGCTTTCTTGATCAAATGGCAACTTCATATTGGTGCAGGGCTCCCAAGACAGTGTTCTTCCCAGTGATGATGCCTTTTCTTGAAGCCCCAAAGCACCAAAATTCTTCCAACTAAAAGAAGTTATAGAATGCCAAGAAGTCCCAGTGAAAATCATGGGAAAAGTCACCAGAGCTTCAGGGAGGATAAAGGGGATGAAATTATTTGGGTCCCACTTATAAATAATTTAACACAGCCCAAAAAAATCTGTACAAACACATATATAAACAGAAAAAAATCTCATATTCCACAGATGTTGAGAGATTCAGCGACCTCTTGGGGGCACAGGTGGAGGATAAAAGCCTTCACAGCTTACAGGCCTATAAAAAGAGAATGAAAATGCATGTAAAAGCAGTAGAAAATAGAGTTCTGTAACAACACATTGCATGCAATAACATCATATGTAAGAACACTGTACAAGCAATAGTCATACAGGAAGAAAAACAAGCTATCTGATCCACAACAGAGCAGATGCCAAGCTGCCAGAGCACTGTTCAAGCTATTTCTTCTATTCTTCAGCTGCAGTAATTCTACTATTACTGGAAAGAGATGCTGTAATAGTTGGTTGGAGTAAAACTTTGGTAGTATGGTAGCTTTCTCCTGAAATGAAGATGCAATAGGAAGAGATCAAAAGATTCAAAATCTTTTTTCAAACTAACTGCAGATAAATTCCAGCTATATCCTTGCCAAAGCCAAGCCAACAACACAGAACTTGCTGCACCCACACAGTGGCAATTACTGCTTTAACAGTTGGAGAATTTTAGAGGTATCCGTACTGAGAGAACTTTTTGGGGAATAGATTTCATAGACTTGCACTGGTTGGACTAAAGGAATGTTTACAAGTTATTTAAGTTTGTGATCAAATCAAGGTAAAATTCCTAAACACTTTTTATAAAACCAGTGCAGTTCTTTCTTTGAGGCCAGTAACACGTGTAAACATGTATGCTTTGGAGAGACCCAAACTTTGTAAAAAGAAAAAAGTCCAAGAGAATGCCAAAAGAAACTTCCCCCTGCACTACAATTTATATGTTCCAAGAGGATATTTTCAGGAGGGTCAGGTACTAAATCTCTGGCAAGGGCAGGATGCGACTCCACATGGGTCAGTTTTATTATGGCAAGCGTTGTGTGCTTCACTAGTGCTGCTCCCTGCTGTGCATGAATCACAGCAAGAACACTGCAATAGCCTTATTACCAACTAGGAAACAGATTCCTCCACATATTACAGATGAGAAACGATGACCTTATCATTCCTAACAGTGTGTGTTGACAGATAGCAGTCTGGTAGACTTTGTTCAAAAACACATTCACTTTCTGCCTTGCTAAATGCCTTGCTTTCTGTCCAAGGTTTCCATATGGATTCACTGAAAGCACACATTTGAGCTGCATTTTAGTTTTACCTGCTTGCACCTCGAGGAGGCACTCTGGGAGGCCTTTCTGGGAAAGGAAGCCTCTCTACTTGGTGAGGAACTGGGCTGCGGCTCCTTGCTGTTTCTGGGACTTCACTGTCCTACAAAATGAAGAGAAGTGTTTACAGAACAGCAGAATTTGGTTCTTGGTAGCTTTACAAAAGAAGTGGCTACATTTTGGCATTTCTATAAATGCAATGCCGGCTCTGAGCTCCTTTTCTTTTGCATGAAAACAAAGCCATGTACTTAAGGACAGGTACAGAGCAGGTACATAGCAGAGGTGGAGCTTACCTCACTGTCCCCTTCCATCCCACTGCTGACACTCAATATGCTCCGAGTGCTGGAACGGTTACTTGCGCTACCTGGAGTGAGTAAGCAAGAGAAAAACTGATTATTAAACCCTGCTGATTTAACTGCAAATCCCTAATTCAGGGCTCTTTCTAACCTCATGCTTAATTCTTCTACAAATAATTAATGCTTGTTTAGATTCATTTATTTTCACTGGTTTTTTTTCATATGTTCGGGATCCAAACAGCAGCATTTCATACAACACAAACCACAGGACCAAACCATTCAATTATGCTTACTTTCTAGAAGACTTCTGCCTTATCTTTCTCTATCCAGTCTTCTAGTTAAATACTCACAACCATAATCTAACTGAAAAGATCCAATGACAATATCACCTGGCAAGTCAGGCAAATATTTTCACAAGGGTTACACAACTAACACATGTACATTTAAATTATCAGTCCCCATATCTTTAACAACTGCATGAAGGTAGATGGCTCTGAGCACTGTCACATATTCATTCCTGGAGTAAGTGACTGCTTAAGAAGTTATTGTTCCAAACAGCTGTTTACTACCTCCTCTTACAACAATCCTTGCTCATCACAGGAATGCTTCCTAGTCTATTTCCAAGCTAAAAACAAGTTTGTTCAAACAGCCTTCAGCACCCATCTATGCAAACCCATTTAACTGTCATAGACTCAGAGTAGGGATTGTTTTTGCAATCAGTCATGCCATCTCCAAAGGTGACAGCAACTCACAAACGTATTGTCTTGGGGCGACTTTATGATGTTGTATCCCCTATCACCGCTCTATGCCCAGCCATGAATCCTATTATGCACATATCCTACTGCTATGGCTGGTTTCAGTCATAAACAGGTAACATTCTGTGAAATACTGGGACACTAACATTCAGAAACCTCTACACTGAAATGGCGGCTAGAGAGGTTTTCTCCTAAGATGCAGTCCCTCCCTGCTAGCTTTGGTAAGTCTCATCAGCTGGTACAAGCAGCAGCACTTAAGAGTGCTAAATACTGTGGTAGGGTCCATTCTCACAATCACACCATGAGAAAGAGCTCCAAGCTGCACACAGTGAGTTCTGCAGGCTTGTTAACACTTCTCTCACATCTGTCTCTATGCAAGTTACTGGCTCAGCCAGCTGCCTCTGGCACCTGATCTGGAGGTATGCCAGCTGCATCTTGCCAAGAGTTACAAAGGTAGTAACCTCACAGGAACTCAGGTTTCCTTTTAAAGGACCAAACTGATCCTAAATGATTTCTGCAAGAATTGCTCAGCAAGAATGCAGAGATTTAATTTGCACAAATTAAACCTAATGAAAAGCAAAGATAATAAAAATGTGCAGACTGCCCAAGTCACTCAAGAAGTCCCACAGTTACCAATGAAAAATGCTGTCCTTTATGTACAACAATTGAAGAAACAACATGTAGAGACTGGTTTCCAGCCTGAAATATAACTGCCCTTCAGGCCAGAAGAGCACACAGCCTGCTGGAAGTCACAGCATGGGAGCATCCATTCCAATAAGAGAGCAGCTGCCATCTACTTTTAAGAACTGAAGACAGGTGGTATGCCTTCCCCAGCAAGGCTCAAGGGAATCTTTTGCTCAGCTTTCAGGTTCTCCTCCTGCAGAGATGCAGACAAAAGATGCCCAAACCACTTGATGCACACCTGGACTTGCTTTTACAGTTTTAAGAACAGCTGGCCTAAGGCATGCAAGGTTTGGGGTGGCATTGTCAGTGCTGGGATTCAGGAACAGAAGTTCTGTCCCCTGGGTTGACTCCAGGGTCAGGCTGGGGAAGTGTGTTCCATCCAGCTTTCCTGTAGGGATGGTAACACTCAGAGCTTGCTTACTGGTTGTGCTGGATGTGCTTTCTGTTTTCCAGTCTCCTCGTTTTAACTCCTTTTTTGGCGGAAAAATGTTTTTCCTGGGGGTGTATTCATATATTCCACATTCTGGTTTCCCCAAAGTATTATGAGAATGTCGAATGGGTACTGTAATTTCCAAATCTGGAAGGGAAAATGAACAGCTCAGAAAGGTCTATGCAATTATAGCCTCCAAGAGACAGTTTTGCACTTAAGAACAGAGTTAAACCCAATTGCATAAGGACAATTATAACTGTACATGAATGAATCAAGATGCACCCCACAGATGTGGGCATCCTTTTCTTGGCTGTGAAAGTGATGAGGAGCAAAGCAACTTCCCTATGTTTTTGCCAACTGGCACAGGGATGTGCATATTAAAATACCACAGAATCACAATACACACGGACACATTTCTGCCTGAAGAGCTTCTTAATATGGTTAGCTGCTTCATTACCAGAGAATATCAGAGCCAAAGACTGTTACCTGCACTTTTGTCTTTTTTTTGCTTCTCCATTTGCCTCCTGGTTATGCTGTCTCGTAGACGTTTCAGATTTTCCTAAAAACATCACAAGATATTCTTTTCAGGGCTTTGGATAAAGGAAGATGAGCAGCTTTCTGACAAAACCAGTATTATATTTTAGCTAACTTTGCAGTCAAGCTGTAACAAAGCTTGCTAGATCTGGCTGAAGTCCAAACCATGTCAACAGGTTTTAATCTATTCCTTTCAGAAATCCATGTGTGCCTTTCAGAAGCCGAGGTTTTTTTTCATGTTCATTATGTATGTTCAGGTCAAGTTCACATACTCACTGGCAGTTGCAGATAAGCAGCTGATTGGGTTTAGAACTCCCTGTATTTTTTCTGTTTGCATTGTGACACTGGCACAGAAACATGACCCACAATCAAGTAACTGCATACTTTTCTGTCCTAATGAATAGAATTCTGACTGCAGGGATAGAAAAGGCTGCCATGCATCCCAGAGTGTGAGGGACAACTCAGAACTCAGGATAAGCCCAATGAAGAAATGTAACTGGGAGCAAAGTCTCTTCACCATTGTGTGGCAGCATGTTATACCTTACAGTGCAAAACGGTAAGGAGAAAAAAGACAACTTTTTTCAGCAGGGCAATATGTACAGATCTGAGAGGAGGAAACCACTGAAGAAGTAGAAAAGCAGATGAAACAACTGCTGTACCAAGAAGCAAAATTTGGAGCAGAGACTTTGAAAGCTGCTCATGGCATTGGGCACAGAGCACGCCACTTCATCTCTACTACATAAATTTACTGAAGTAGCACTGTGTTCTTCACTGATAGAAGAAGGGACTCCTCTGGCAACATGTTTCTGGGGAGAGAGGACCTTTCCAACTGAGAATCAGGAGGAGAAAAGCCTTGCCTTTGTTCTGAGAGCTTCCAAAACAATGTCACCCACTGCAGACCAGACTGCCACAGCATGAACAAAAGTCTCCAAAAGAAGCAGGCAGTGGTTTTAAAAAGGGAGCCTCACTCTAACTTGAGAATGAAAATTTTAAACTATGATCGTTCCACCAGTCATTATGTCACTGCTGCCAACAAAATGACTCCCTCATTCAGTTAAACCACCCAAACACTCTGCTTTTACTAATGACTGTTGCTAGACCTTGCCCAGCTGCAAAGATCAGTCTTGTAGTCATCAACAAACAATCAGGGAGAAATCAGATCATCTACTAACTAAGACTTTTTACAGCCAATACACCATCTGGGACACAGAGTCTTCACTGATCTGAAATGGATGAGAACCGGCAAGTTAAATGGTCATCACAGAAGTCCCCTGCCAGCAAGTAGGTGCTAGGTGACCTCTAGAAAGGTGATTTAGCCAACTGGATTTGATCCAATTCCTTGTATACAGATCCTCAAAAACTAACAATATTACTGCAAGACAAACAGATCTGTAAAACTGTTACCTGCTTGCTGCTTACTGGGAACAGCTCCCCCATGGCAGGAGAGAACTCTACCAGCTGGGGGACTATGTTAGCAGTCTTCTTGCTCCAACCAGGAAAAAAATGTACCCACACTGAGCAGCTTGTTATATATTCCTAGAGAGACAGCTGTATTTCTTAAACAGTAGCATAAGTCTGTACCTGCTGGAACCGGAATGATTCTGATCTCTTTTTCTGGTTCAGCTGCCACTCCTTAAAATGAAGTACGGCTTCATCCACAGTGAGGATGCCCATTTTCACTTGCTCCTGTAATGTAATCAGCTGCCGCTGACCTGGGGTTTTCATTCCAGCAAATGGATCATATATGCTTGATTGAGACAGGTCCCTTACAGGCCTGACTATTGTCTCTGAGGAGAGAGCACCAGCAAAAATATTATTAAACTTTTGGCATCTGCCTTCCTCACTGAATACAAAGAGATCAAGCACCCTTGACCCAGCAGACATTAAAAAAATTATTACAGACTGTTTCCTAAGAAGTGTTTCCTTCTTAGGCCATCCTGCTATTTGTCAAGTCTAAAAGCCCAGCTCAGAGGTAGCCTTGTACACAAATATATCCCAGGGATAAGCTCTGCTTTTAAAAACATAATTTAAGTAAAGAGCACAAAACATATTCCTTAAGTGCCCTGCTTCCTCAGCAATTCACAGAACAGAGCTCTTACCTTACCAGTCACAAAGCTAGACTCTTTCTAGGTAATCTGTGTAGTTTAAGTCTAGAAACTGAAAACTCATTCTACTGATGCTGGCATTTTCTAACTCATTTGTAATATAAAGAAGAGCTCCCAAGACATGAGATGTGTCCCCTTCACACTCTGCACTTATAAAAGTTTCCAGTGTCACAAAAGGTCAAAAAGGTTGGGTCATTCATAGAGGACTATTATCCCCAGAGCTTTGTAAAACAGTCTATTCTGTCATATTCCAAGCAAATGAAGCTACCTTAACAGATCTGCTTTTGGATTACTGACAGGATTTTCAGGGTGAACTTCTGACTTACCTTTTTTAACCCTTCCTCGAGGGACATAAATATTCTCAGGTCTTTGAGCCTTCTGTGCAAAAACTGTAAAAGAAACATTCTTTAGACACTGAAATGCATCTCATGAAGACAGAAATAGCAAGGATGAATATGGCAAGCATATACAGCTCTGCACTGCATTACAGCTTCTGTTACCCTTCTAAATCCATTGAAGAAAACAAAGATTTGTACAGTAGAATTCCCCTTCTATTGACCTCAAAGAATTTAGCTCAGCCACCTCTAAGAGAAATCTGGACATGATTTCCCCATAGTCCTGTCACAGAGGGAAGGAGAAGTCACTGAAATTACTCTCTCACGTGTCATTGGGGTTCTTGTTAGAATGTTTGTGATATATGATCAAGATTTCCAAAACTGCCTAATAAGCTAAGAGGAACAATCTTCTTCAACTTCAATAAAACCCCACCTCAGAGGGAGGTATTGAGTTATAAAATAATGTCCTATACAAATGCAGTTGAATCAGTGATACCATAACAGATCAGCAATGTCTCAATTTATTAGCTTGATTGTGTCCTCATAATATCAGGGTTTTTCCTATTTACTTGGATTTATATAACATCCCCACATTTTCAGAGTAGGCAAAAGATGAAAAACAGATATGGAATTGGATCCCAAATGTAACTAACTCCAGAGTCAAATAATCCAGGGATCCTGGCATTTATTTGGCAACTGGAGCCCATGTCAATGCCATTCTACAGTTTACTGGTCTGCATTTCCACGGGTAACCAACTCACTTTTGGAGATGTACAGCTCGTTGTCTGGCTGTGGAGAGCTAGATTCTGGTCTTGGAACAGGAACTGGAGGTCTGTTAGCCATTTCCTGTGGAAAAGGGTCTTGTTCCACCGAGTAGTACACATCTTCACCATACTGCTTGTGACCACCTTCCTCAGAATCTGGCACATCCATGCTACCACCTACAATGGACCAGGGTTTGTAAGAATAACAACCAGGCTACTTCACTGAACACTGAATCCCTCCAGATGTATTATGTACCACATTCTTACGAAGTTGGCCATTTCACAGCCAAAACCATCTAGTGTTGCAGTGACTTAAATGTGCCAAAGACCTTCACGACAGGACTTGATAAAGTCATTAACATCTAGTAGCATGTAACTGTTTGCCACTACGTCTGTACCATCTGTTCTGAAAAAATAGTGAAAAATCTCCTGTCTTTAAGAACTTGAGGAATAATTAATTTAATAAATTTCAGTTAATTAACATACTTCAGTAGTGAACAAATCAAACAGACCAATGGTTTCCAAAAGCTGTATGTCTGATGGTCTACAAAGTACTACAGAGAATTAGTCCTTTGTCTGAAACAAGCAAACAGTGTGGACTATCTCCTATCCTTTAGAGTTCACAAAGAAATCTCAGGTTCCATTTAATTGTTTTAACTGGGCTACTGCCATCCTTCCCTCAAAATAGGTCTCACCTTCTAAAAACTTGCGGAGCATTGAGTCTTTTGTAGTTATAGAAACTTCATCTCCAGCAACTGGAGTGTCTGGTTTGGATTGAAGCATCTCTACATCTGAAAAAAAAAAACAAACCAGAAAGATGAACCTGTTAATTATATCCTGAAATACATGGAACGATGTAATAGGATATAATAAACTGGTGTGGTATTTCTGACTGGACTTTTGGTTTATGGTGACAATCAAAGAAGCTGGGCAAATGACCAGACATTTTCCTCAGAAAAGGCTTCTAAAGTTGCTATGTTCAGTCCACCCTGCACAGATCTTTTCCAGCTGCCTGATGCCTACACTTGAGAGTGACTAACAGTGCTGTTGAGAAGTTCTGACAAGGCTTCAAGCAGGCACTGAGTTTTGGCTATTACTGAAAGTGTGTTGGCCAGGTGAAAGTTTTGGCCTCTGTACAGTGCTCTTGAGAGGAAACCATGTGACTTGTCAAAACAAGACATTAAAGGCAATTTTCCCATGACACATAAGATAGTGTTTGTTTTATTTACTGGAATAAAGTCAAAACAGTTGGCTGGATTAATTACTTGGATCTGGAAGGTATTTAGAGGGTCAGATGATAATTCAGGATTGAGAAAGGACTGACAGCAAACAGTAAGATACTTTGTTAATTCAGTGTTTTGACATGAAGAATTCTGATTTTAAAGAAGAAGGTCAACCTTATTGTAACGCTAAAAATAATCTTAAAACTAAAATAAAATGTTAGGTAACCATGTTTCTAATGATACTGAAAACAAAAGTGATATAAATGGATTGTTGGGACTTATTGATATAAGTGAATTTTTAAGGCATATCTATTACTATGTCATAGATCTACTGCTATGTAAACTAGATGGTTTGGGTTACAATGGCTCCAGTCCTCTGTTACCTTATTCCCAAACAAGTTCCTGCCAGAAAAATTGACCCTGTGGTATCTAATCTTCCTTTGAGGAGTCTCTGAAAAACCCTGGTCGAAGTACATCTTGATCACAATAAATGGGCACACTGCCACAGTATGGCTACACCTAAAATAGCCCCAGTATTATCCTCTACATCACAGCCATATCTACTTACATAAGGGTAATTCCTAAAAAAAAGTAATTCCTAAAAAGTACCTCAATAGAAGTTAATTATGATTTCCTAGTAAGCCAGCCTCACAAACCTTCAAGTCAGTACAAAAGCTTGAATTCTTTATTTGTGATGGCAGCTGTAAACCAGCCAGCACTCCCATTAATTTCAGTGGAGGTCTGCCTGTGTGCTGGTATTCTAAATGATATCGAAACACCTTCACTTTGAGAGAACCAATCTAACTGCCAAGAACTGTGCCAATTTAAACTTATCTGTTACAATACAGGTAAATTTTAAGCACTGTTCAGACAAGCTGATAATAAGTTAATATTCTTCAGGAAAAGACTAACAGACCATGTAAGGAAAACAGAATTTCAATAAAAGATTCCTGAATGGAAGGCAGCAGAGCTCTGTGTGCAGAAGCAACACACTAGAACTCCAGAAGAAGCAGGAAAGAGAGGCTTTTGAGAGTCCAGTTCCAAAGTGCTAAATTACAGGGAACTCGATTTGCATACATGAAAGAAAATTCCATGCATAGTTTCTGGGAGATCTGGGCATTTCAAGCCTGCAAGAAGGTAAGTTTGGCTTAACAGTGCTGAGCTTGTTTTTTAACCCTCCACAGACTTAGTCAATCAAGCCCATTCAGAGGTGCACTGATTACAGGCAGAACTACCAAACATCTAGAAACTCTCATTACTGCAAACAAGAGCAGCTTTGTTCCTTACAAGTCCAACCCGATTTACTGCGTATCTCCACCTGAAGGCAGAATAATCCTGGTTTTGGTAGCAAAACTATCCCTGCAGTGGCCAACAACCCTTAGCAGAAAAGAGTTTATGATTTCAAGGAAAGAACCAACACAGTCTTTCAGGCTCCATAATCAACAAAAACATGTTTTATATTCTCACTTAATCTAAAATAGGAGAAAAACAGCCCCGGACCAATATAGCCCATTAGTACAAGTTGTTTCAGAAAGAAAGCTTTTCTCCTGAGGCAGCACACTTAAACACTGCAGAAACACTAGAAGTCCTCAAGTACCTTAAGGAAGTACTTAAAATATAAGAAGCTAGATTCTCTGCTCATTATGGGAATCATAAAATAGATCAGTCGGATGAAGTCAGACCAAACAGACAGGTGAGTAAGAACAGCAATTGCTTAACATAGGTACTGAATTTGGTATTTTCAATTGGCCTCAATGAATATTAATGGAATAATGAAAAAGTTAAACATATGCATATTTATCAGAATTAGCTCTTTATTTTTAGCAATAAACCAAGCAGATTAGATTGATTTTTCAGTTATAATCTTTTCAGTACATATATTTCTAGATGTTAACTTTTTTTGCTCTCAAGTTGAGCTAAAAGCTCAGCTCTTGTTTTTCAGTTTCCCAGTTGTCAGTAAAATCACATCTTACATAGTGTTCTTTTCTGTCAGTGTGACAATGTTCCTAGGTACCCAGTCCTCAGGAGGAAAAAGCGGGACTTGGTAGAAAATTTAGTCTCATTTCTGTATGTTAATTTATTTGCTCAGGGTTCGGGGAGTCTTTGAAAGACTGAAGAAACAGCTCTTGATCTTGTACGCTAGCAATTAAAAAAAGGTATAGAGCAGTTTTATCAGTCAGCTGATGTTAGAACTGCAGCGTAGTTTCCTTGTGGTGAGAGCAGAAAAGCTGTAACACTATGTGTAAGAGAGACAGGGGTCTGAGCAATCTGATCTAAAGATGTCTCTGCCCAATGCAGAGGGCTTGGACTAGGTGAGCTTTAGGGGTACCTTCTGACCCAAACCTTCCTATGATTCTGTAATTCTATGAATATACATACAAAGATCTTCTGCGGCACCCGGGACAAATCCAGCCATGGATTCATAAAGCTCTTCATCGGAGCCCGGATTCAAGGAACACTTCATTAACAGATCAGTGGACAGATGAGCCATGGACTCATAAACAGACTCATCCTCCTCGCCTTGCATCAGCTCTTCCTTAATGTGACTCTTTAGCATATCTGCAGTTTCCTGGAGAAGAAGGAGGGCAAGAAAAAAAAGTTCAAGTCTCATTTAAATAAAGAATCTGGAGAATAAAAGCAAGCAAAAGATATCTCACTTTTTCATCAGTGATGGAAAAAACCTCTGAAGACAGCTCATTCCCAGAGATTAAGGCTTCTCAAAAGACTTAAATCCCCACTACAGCAGTCTGGGACAAACTTTTGAGATCTACATTGTAATAATAGGTTAAAAAGGCCAAACAAAGGGTGCTGACATTCTGAGTAGCCATCACAGCCTCTCACCCCATCACTTTCATGTCCTACCCAATGTCTGCAAACTCCCAGAACATAAGCACAGCTCATTCTAAAAATACAAATGCTTGTCAAAGGCTATTTTGGGGAAAGCAGAGCTAACCATAAGGGGGAAAGCTTATCACATGCAGAGCACCTGCAAAATAGCAGTTTTAGCTTTGATGTAGATTCAGTTTCAGTTTCTTGGCATTAGCAGCAGCATGTAACACCCAGAGTGGGAGTACACAGACCCTTTTCTGTGATATTAACAGGAAACCTCACAGCAGGCAGCAGTTCATGTAATACAGGCAACTTCTGATTCACAGAAGAGCAGAACCCTTTCTTAAATATTTGCAACATAGAGCGGGGGGGGGGGGGGGGGGGGAGAGACAGATCTTCACCAAATCACACACAAGGGAGCAAAACGTAAAGCTTCATCCTGTCCTCCTTCCCAACTTCCAATTATATCACAAGCACAGCCATCTTAACAGTGGGAATACTACAAGATATTCTTCTGTCCACAAATACCAACTCATGGGCCCTCAATCCACAGGACATGTGTGTCAAAGCTGTCTACACATGCTTTCCTCCACAGTCAAAACGGGTCAGGCCAGTAGCTCATGCAATGCTTTACAGATGTGCAGAGGAACCTTTGCCAGAGAGCAAATTAGGTGAGTAAAGGGGATTACTGGGATTTTCAGATATCCATACTACTAGTGATACTGGTCACTACCTTGCAGTGGTCACACTGGTGCAGATTTGTGTGCTTGGTACTGTGCTGCACAGACAGCTTGACAGTCTGGAAGGAGGACCTACTCTCAACACAGCTCTGTCACTGTGCTGGTGCAGAGAATATGGGAGGACCACAGTATTGCAGTGAGAGGTTGGAAGGACTTGCACATCTCTCGCTTACCCTGATGCAAAGATTTTGGTCACACAATTTACACCTTCTGCAGCCCTCCTGATCTCAGAATATGGAATTACTTTTATTCAGCTCTAATGTTTAATGTCAAGAAGCAAGGCCCAAGTCCAAGAACTACCCGTGCCTCCCAAATAGGCTTAAACACTATGGTAATTAGCTGGCATAATCACACTAAAGCTGGCAGATCTATCACCCAGCATTCAGACAATGTTAGCGACAAACACAACTTTTCAACCTAAAGCAAAGGCAAATAAAATTCATGTGAGCTTAGTCAACGAGCTCCACGTTATTTTGAAGCATACAGGCCAGAAACAGCTCAAATTGAAACGAAAGGATAAACTCCATGCATACCCAAGGACTGCACAGAAACAATTGCTTGATGCAGCTGGAGTCAGGTCCATTTCATAATCTGGCAAAGTCAGAGTGCTGTTTTCTGGGAGTGGGGTTAGCTCAAAGAGAAATGAATTGTCACTTGGGACCCCTGATAGAACAAAGAGGGAATGGATAGCTATACCAATGGAGGAAGAAATGGGTATCAAGTGGAACAGGTAGACTACACAGATAAGCTATGAATGAGCTAGTAAGCAATCCTGACTGTACTACAACTGATCAGAGAGCACCTCAGATTGTATCTTCCCAAACATATTCTGTTCCCACATTACTCCCTAAAGTAAGCTGGATGAAGGGGCTGTTTTCCCAGGATCAGAATTAGAAGAGTACATCAGGCACCAACCACATCCCCACAGAAACTTCGTTAGATGGATGGATGCAAGGAAGCCAGCATGGCAGTCTCTGCTGTGTGCAAAAGCCCCAGGAACTTCCCTGGCTCCAGAGACACACCTAACCCTCCAGCCTGAAAGCTTTCAGTGTGGCTGGATGTCTGTGTTCTACATCCTACCACAACACACTGCACGCTTTATCACCACCCCATCACTCCCACTGAAGTAACACTAAGTGCCAAGCTCAATGCCAGAGCCTGCACCCAGTGTGGGACAAGGCAGAAAGACTGCTCTGCTTCCTCTTACCACATATTCATCAATGAATTGGCGGAGATCCTTAAAGCCATGCTTTTCTGCTATGGTGTTTGGATAGTGGCCATACTTGTTAGCTACACTGTAGGCCTGCAGTGCTCCAGGGCATGTAAGCAGCAAGGCAGTAAGGTTCTTGAGCCCGTATCTTGCAGAGAAGTGAAGCAGGGTTGGCAACTCCTCATCCCTCTGATCTGTGAGAACAGGAGCCCATTAGAACCTAAGTGTTTCTCTACTAGCAACAGAGCCAATAGGTGAGAAACAGACATGTCAAACATACAGACCCCACAGCACTTGTGAAATCCCTGGAAAGTATATATATGGTTTCAAAATTGAGCTAACTGCACAGATTATCTAGTGCATCTCCAGACCTAAGTCCTATAACCTTTAGTGGGGAATATGGTGCTGTAATAGCTTAAATGTATGTAGCATCACAGGTTTGCAAGGACTTCTTAGATCATCATTACAAAAAGACTGCATACCAACCCAACTGCTCAGTGCCCACTGTGTACCTTAGAGTGATGGGGTTTGGGGAAAAGGACTGGGCTGTGGAGAAATGGAACATGGGACAGAAGAACAAAGCAGAAAACCTGGGAGACATTTGGGGAGCATCATCTTTTCACTCTGGTTTGAAGCTGTCTACATAGCAGCATCTGCCACAGTGCAGGGAAGTGAAAATGATGCATGTAATAAAAAAGGGTCACCTGAGTCAAATGGCAATCCCCTTTTGATAGGCATCATCAGAAATTCAGCTTTCTGGCTGAGATCCAAGATTTTTGAGACAGCCTGTGCAGGTACTACACACTGCAGTGTTACGGTGCTTCAAGGTAAAACAACTGATACAAACAAAATTTAAAAATAAACCAGAAGTCTTTAAACTTACTTGCTGTCATATCTTCTTCTTCCAGCTGGTTGATTCCAAACAGGTGTAGACCACTGGCAGGAATGTTCTTCTTGAGTGACTCAGTCAACAGTTTGTCCAGGGCTTCTATGCTGTATGGCACAATTTTAAAGGCCTACAGATAAATGGAAAGCGATTTTGTTTGGTAGAGTCTGGAGATTCCGTTAAGGTGAGATTTATATGGTGTTTTTATTATTTAACACAATCAGAAAACAGGAGGTATAAACATAGAAGGTGGAAATGTTCAGGTCAAGCAAAGAACTTGGGTAGCTTCCTGGTGCAGAAAGAGTATCGTCAAGCTCAACAGATGAGAACTGTATACTCCACAAGACAGGGCACAATGAGAAAGTCACTCATACAACTGGAAGCACAGAAAACTTGCTTCCTACTTTCTTGGCAAGTATACACTTACTTCTGAAACTGTTCCAATGAAATGTCACTCCTGCTTTAAGTATGCACTAGTCCATTTTGAATTGTTCTGGTACACACTCTGGGTTTGGCTTTTGAACTGGTTCTTTGCCACTGGGAAGCATGCATATTCCCTATGCAGAGGTATCAACCAGTACCAACTGCTCCACAACTTGAACTAAAAAGCAAGGGAAACACAGTCTCCCCTGCCCCAGGTATATTGGTGACTAACAAGGCTACTCTGTAGGCTTCCACTACATGGCAGATCAGGAACATGAAGGCAGGCAACAGGGCAACATAGCAGAAAACTTCCTTGTGCAAGCTTTACCCCTCTAACAGGGTTCAGGCACCCCAACTGGGCAAAACAGAATAGGAAAACTGAGTGGCTGTATTGAAAAAGTAAGTGCTAAGAATCAACTAATCATTTTATGTTACTCTGCTTCCTCCAGACAATATGAATCTTTGCTACTATTTACATCTTTTTTAATAATGCCTAGGTACAAATCCCAAAACAATATATTTCTTTATGGTACTTTCTGTTATATCAAATTCTGTCATTCCAATCTTTTGAAGTCATCAAGGTCTAAATGTGAGTGTTGATTGACTGCATTTTTTCTTCTTAGTTTGATAACCTGACTCACCTTAGCCAGCTATGTGCTCCAGAGACAGAAAAAACATCTATGCTTTCAATACAAGGGGATATTAGAGTTAGGGGAAAATCCCTAAATAACCTTGCATTTCTTCATTTCAGAAGAGCTACTTCATGGCAAGCACTTTAGCTTATGCCCACTTGTCTAGCCCCGAAAGAGCTGGTTTCCAAAGCAGCTGTTTGCTAAAGTCCTTACCTGGCACATGAACTGTACGGGGTTGGCTGCATTAGCCAACAGATTGCTGATTTCCTCCATGTCAGTATGGTAAGTGACACTTGTTTCTCCCACCACCAAGTCCCCTGAATATATCTGCAGAGGCACTGTCCCAGAGGTTAAATCTTCGAAAAGAAAAAGCAAAAATCACCATTAGAACAAACAATGGGCATGAGTTTGCATGACATACTGTGAGGACATGAGAAGTTTGGATATACCGCCAGATGAATACCAAAACAGTTTCTGCTATATTGAATTCACGAAGAGTCACGAAAAGAGTCACGATCTTGGAACACTAGGTAGGAACGTACTTTAGAACTACCTTCTTTATAGCTATGTCAATGCACATAACCTGCTAAGTCCTCTGCTAACAGTAGACTGGACCACTAATGTTAAAAGTACTCCACACCAAACTAGAAAGCCTCACATCTCTCCACCCCTGGCTTCTCTGGACCTGTCTATAAAGCTGTACCATAAATACAAAGAGTTAGGGAAGAAGGGGAGAGAAATCAGAAAAGTCACTAGGGATTTTGCAACCTCTGTCAGCCTCACTAGTCTCTGAATAAAATGAATTAAAAGGAATTCCAGCTTTGCAACTTTACCCATGCACAGGATTATCTTCTACCTGCACCTTGGAGCTTCTTGATGTTTTGTCTAGCATGCATCTGTAAGTCTGAACTTTCTCTTTGAAACACAGATATTTTGAACCCCACTGAAATTAGTCTTTCCCTGTTAACAACTCAGGAAATGATGGAACAGTTAATAACACAAAGCAATTAAACATTATTTCTCTTACTGTTAGAAACTTCAGAGTTTAGATTGTATACTCCATCAATGTGAAGGTCATGTTTATAATTCAAAGTACAAGTTAGTTTCCAGGTCAGTGTTTATATTGTAAGTCTTGACTTAAAACAGATTAAATTAAGCCTTTGTATGTTGGTGAGGTCACCTTCTATAAATCAACCCACTTCACTGACTTTATGGGAGTTGCTATAATGACTATTAGTCTCTATTCTCAGAGAGAATGGCACAATGACTCTTCAAGAGGACAGACCAAAGTAGATTAAATAAAGTAATGCTGGGAAAATAATATCAATCTTTAGGGCTCTGAAATCATGCCTCTAAACTTCAGTGAACCTAAAGTTTAGACAACCTTCAGTCTTGTAAATATTTAGAGTGACAGAATATATCTAAATTAAAAGGCAAGCTAGAATAAATAGTTTCAGCTCTGATCACAGAGATCATTACACATTAAGCACATGCCATTATAGTCATGTAATTATTTACTGGCACTTAGCTTCTCTCTTGGTGCCCTGCCAACACTCATGTGGTAGCGGTCATAACACACAGCTAAGTTCAAAGTACTCTACAAGCTGCAATCCGTTCTCAGAACTCTCAGCAAGGTGTTTCCACCCTGCAACCCTACTGCTGCTGAGGGGAAAACAGAGCCCACAAGCAGCAGTCTCTCTCAGTTCCTCATCACAAAAGTATCATGGGTGAGAATGCAAGTTCAAGATTTTCTGGATTCAAGTTTTTCTGCATTGCAACCTTTACCCTTATCCCTCTGGCACTTCCCAGGAGAGGCAGGTTGAGATAGAAAGGAAGCAATGGGGAAGGAGAGGGGGAAAAAGAAAAATCTCAGTCCAGCTTACTTGGAGCCTTCACAGAGACTGTGTACTCATTCTCCATCTCAGCCAGCACACGCACAGAGGATGCATTCTCTGGAGAAAATTCAACTTCAGTTTTCATTTCACCATCTAGTTTACATTTCATGATAATATAAACTGTTGTCTGCACCTAAGACAAAAGGCATTACAACACACAGATTCACAACATAAAAACACTTGGTTAAGCCTATTTTCTAGGGATTTTGTTCTCATTGCAACTAACACATAAATTACCATCTATCATTTTCACACTTTTGAATTGTTTTCAGGAGCATCTTCCAGTCACAGACTAACTGGGCAGGTGGCTTCTGTTACAGCTTGCACCAGTATAGATACAGGTATTAAACTGATAAAACTCCTGATTTATTAGATAGATTTATAAACTGATTAAGGCTAGATTTATAAAAGTGTTTAGTTTCAACTCTATCCATCTCTTCCCTTAAGCAGCACAGCCACATTCTAAACAGAAACAAAAGGAAGAAACTTAAACTCTTTCCATCTGAGGAGACGCTATACTAAAAAGCGCTGTTTTTCAGACAAGAAGCCATGATCCAAGCTTTTCAGAGTCACTTGCAAGGCATACACCAGAGCTGTCATATTAGACTGGACTGTGGAGTTAATCAGTTCATTGCAGTCACCTTACTCCACTTGCTACGAGAATGGAGGAAGGGAAGAGTGTGAGCCTGTCTTACAGCACCCATGCCAAGCAGCTGTGTTAATGAGACAGCCCTTAAGTGACACCACAGCCTAGACAGCACTAAGCACTGCATGTTACCAAGCTACTCCTGGGCCTAGGGAGCCAAGCCCATGAAACAGAGACATGGAGGACAGGGGGCTGAGCAGGAAGGTGACAGAAGAACTCAGGACTAATTTCCAGGCCTGTAAAGCTGACCATTACAAAGCAGCACAATGGGTTGCACCAGCTCACAGTAAGAACATAGCCCAAGGAGTGGACATACAGTACCCCACATTGTATGCGGTTGGGCTGCACCACTGGACAGTCCCCAGTGCTCCTGGATGATTCATGTTCTTCACTCATGGCAAGTCTGTGGGAGTCAACTGGATTCTTCTCGTCTTCTGTTTCTGTATCAGTCACAGAGTCACAGCCTGAGTCTAAAATAAAGCATACAGAGTCCTGTTACATCATTCCCCTTTGCTGAAAATGCCTATCACACACATCCATCCCAAAAAACAGCCATGAAGGCGGTGGGGTGGAACTTGCTATCCCTCTCCAAGCAATGCTCAGAAAAGGGGATACAGTTGAAGAAAAGAGAAAAAAAGAGGAAATTCTGTAGCTTCCCTAAGAGAATTTGAGGGGGAAATTCACAAAGACATAAAAGCAGAGTAGCACTGAATAGGCTTACAGAACAAACAACAGTGGCACTCTTTGCTGAGCTGGATAGTCCCCTCTCATGTTAGATAGGAAAATTAGCATGTGAATGTGTAATATAAGAATGATCAGCATCTGAACTCATCTGACTCAAGCAGCACTCTGATACACTGTAGGATGGGCAGTAGCCTTCAGTCTTACTTTCCTAAAGTAAAAGATGAAAACCAACTTTTCTGTCATTTCGGTAGCATCTTTAGTTTTCTCAATCCTGCTTACCCCAACTCCCAAGTTCATTACTGCATCAAAAAATAAAACATGAAGCAGTAGTCTGAAGGGGTTCAGTTCCTGGAGCAAGAACCATAAGCTTCAGTATCTATACAAGAGTGAAATCAAAAAGTACCAGAACCTTTGCATTGAAAAGTAATAGCACTTCACCTAAACAAAATCAAGAGCAGAATAAACACATGTAAGCCTACAGTACGTGTGTACAAAACAACGTTCTCACTCCCTTTTCCCAAAACCAGCATGGATATTGACAGAAGTGCAAACAAACTGAATTGATACCACTGGCTGAAAAAAAACCTAGCCAGAATGAAAAGAGATTACCTATCACTGCCAGGAAATACTGTTCTCATCTAGAGAAAGGAAACAAAAGACAATTATGTATCTACTTAGTACAGAACACTTTTTTAGCTAGTTTCTACTTCTTGATTCACATGGTTCACACCATTCCCTCCCCCCCTGCCCCATCTCCCAGAACATAGGATGAAAGTCACTGACTTCATTTTGTCAGAAGACTATCATGATTTCTTAAAACTATCTCCCATGGCCAGAAGTTTCCAAACTTCGTAAGACTGTGGAGCAGTCAAGGATTTAAGACAACATTTTGGAACTTATGTGTTACTTACTACTTAGTATAAAACATATCTGTAAAGAGTAGTACAAATTACTTACCAGATAAAATCTCAGACTTGGACTGTCACTGTTCTTGTATTAGTAAGAAATACTCTATTTAAAATGCTCAGTCCTGATGAGAAAGACCTTAGTGATGAATTGTGCTGTCAAACTTGTGGCATCCTTACAGTGAGGCTGCCGAGAATTCAGATTTCACTCAGAATCCCCCAACCTCTGAGTATATCAATTTTCCATAAATCAAGAGAGCCAAAGTTACTATAAGTGGGCTACCATTAGGAGTTCATGTCCTCCTACTTTCAAACTGAAAGCTAGAAGTCAGTCAGGAATTTTAATCTAGACTTCATTATTATTATTATTATTATTATTATTATTACTATCATCACCAAAGACTTAAACTTAGGATATTCGAAGTGCTTTGTTACATACTTTCTAAAAAAGTATTTTCTATACATTTAAATGGGATTTTAGGAATTATATGAAATCAACTTTGCTTTCATGAGACAGGTTTTAAGCCACAAAACTTTAGCAAATCATCCACTGACTAAGTATGTGTCTCTCTCCCCATGGCAAATAAGCCCACTTACAGGAGTACAAGTAGATTGCTGCTTTAATGTTCGCTGTAGAAAGAAGAGCCAAAAATTTGCAGCTCTGAAGTTCAACTAAGGCATGACTAACATCAACAAACCTAGAACAGTACATGTTATTTAGCAAACAGATTTTAATACTGCACCAAATGTGAAGATTTGACTAAGCAACTGCTTTGACACAAGGCTAAAGGCTGTACTGAAGGTGGTCTTTGGGATTTTCAGACTGGTACCAAGTATTAGAGAAAATTAACCGAGGCATTATATTCCTTAACTCAGTATTTCAATTGATACTGCTCAGAGTCATCAGCTGCAAGAACCAGAGACATTTTGGGAACCCTTCTCTTAGAGAAACATGGCCTACTCACACCTGGGAGTGCCAGGCTGCCCTGCTGCACACAGGAGAAAACCAAGCACTGGTCCCACATCCTTCCCTTACATGATACCTATCACATCAGGTGTTTGGCATATGCAGAGCAAGATGCCATGTCTTTTGGGGAGAAGAGGAAACTGTTACCAGAATGGTGTCTCTGTAATCTCTGTTGGTTACTTCCAATAAGGCTAAATCAGAAAGAGTAAACTCACAGCAGATGAGAGAGCCAATGATGACCAAAACACAGCAACATATCGATGTTCCTGCAACATATGCACAAATGGACGCTTGCCAGCATCCTGATCCTCAGGGCTTCATCCCCAACCCATTATGGAACCATTACTGTGGTAATTTTTGCCTCACTTGGCCAACATGTGGACCTTTTCAGAGAAAAATCAAACCAAAGCTGTGGATCTCAGCTACAACATACACAGTGAGCAAGGATAAGAGGGGGGGCAAAGAGAGAACAAGCCCCCTGGTCTCTCTGCTTTAACAGTGTTATTTGATACTAGAAACAATTAGCAAATAAAGAATAACTAGAGCTTTTAAGAAGTTCTGGCATTGCACTTCTGCATTCTTGTAACAGAGTTGACTGCCCGGAGGTCATGTGAACACAGAGCTGTTAGGTAATACAGGAAGAAGCACACAACGTTAATCAGTAATTGGATTAACAGCTGAAGGAACAGGTACTCAGAGTTTCATGTATGAATTATTCATCTGTTTTTTCATTCAGAAAATACTGAAATTGCAAAGTACCAAATTCCCACATAAGCAGTGAGGTGATCCTATGATTCATCTTGCAAGTTCCAATCATGTGCTAGTGACTGACTCACGAACATGCAAGCACTGGAAGAGGAAACCATCCCATTACATTTGATAATATCCATGCTGTAAAGCATTGTTAGATCAGGTTTCCCACTCACTAAGATACTTGCGTAATGACAACCCATTTGCATACATAGATTCAGCAGTTATAACATTGCAATAATACCCAGGCTAGAGAGGCCATCACTGAGCAGATCAATAGACTCATTAAAGTTAAGTGAATACCTGAATTAAGCTTCTCCATGAGCATGTGCTGTAGGTCAACAGCTCGCGGTTATAAAAAGCTGTCCCTTTCTGTTCCCCTTTAAACAGAGGCTACCTCAGGCCTCACTCGACAGTCTGTGAAATACTTGTGAGAATAGCAGCAAGGGGAGGAGATGTGGTCCAAGAAACCCAACCACATTTCCCCTTGAAGAACATGTTCCCCTCCAGGACACATCATCAGCTGAGCTGCAGAGAGCAGCCCCACACCCTTCTCGCCTGCCCTGCTGGGCTCCCTGTACAGCTGTCCTGCAGAAACTCACCCCAGGGAAAAGCCCAGGAAAAATCTAGGCATGGACATGTGCTTCAAGAGCCATTTAGCAGCTTTAGAAACTCATATGAAGCAGCCAGTTATTTTGACCTGCTGCTGTAGAGCACACACAGCTCGCCCTGTCATCCATTTCCTCCTGGCGAAGCTGGCGGGCTATCGGCATGGAGCCGACAGCTGCGGTTTCTCACAAGGCAGCTCTTACACCACAGGACATGTGAATGCCTGGAAGAAGTCAGCAGTCTGTCCAGATCACTCTGTCACACGGATATTAATGCTAATGGCACAACTGGGCAACAGCTTGTCTCTAAGTTCTGCATGTGCAGAGCAGGCCCTCGCTGACATCTGTAAACACCTCCCATTCTGTCCATCAACCAGTTGAGACAATTAGCTCTCACAAGGCCTCAGATTTTCATATCACTATGCCTGGAGCAAGAGGGAAGACTCTCAAAGAGAGCTCCTGCTTTTACCTGAAGCTTGCAACTTGCCAATATCCTTTCCCAAGTGCTAACAAGGACATTAAGTCTCCCAGAGCAACTCCAGCTACATTTTCAAGAAGCAGACAAAGTACTGACAAGTAGTCAGGGAAAGCAGGGAAAGTTATCTTTCATCATGCTAACATTAGAGCCCCTGCTTTACCAACGAGATAAATGCTGATCAGAAAAACATCTCGTGATAAGCCCTCAGAACTAGGTTATACTGTAGCAACACTTCCCATTTCAACTGAGTGCAGAGAAGTGTGCGGAAAAACAGCAAGTGAGAACAAAACACAGAAAAATTTAAGACTTTGTAAAACTGTCCATACAGAACAAATAAAGTATGAGACATCTCCCACTTCTCTCCAAACCCCTCACCCCAAGCAGCTCATCTACAAGCACAGCACCTACAAACAGATTTTCAATTCTACAAAGAGCATAGTCATGTTTCATATGTCATGCAAAGTTTGAAACTACAATCAATTATTTCTCATCCTCCATCAAGGAAACAAGGTATATTTTACTATGTCAAATTTTGCTAAGGGTCTTGCAGGTCTAGTGGTCAATTAGTGACTGGATCAAGTGTATAAACCTAAAGAACTAGCTGGTGTGCACAGGAACAGGACAGAGACAGGGAAGACATTGAGGAAGAAGCAGGGTTCTGGCCACCCAGACAACAGACATTGTGTACATGACCAAAATCTCAAGCAAGAGTGGCTGGAACAGTTCACTTCCACTACCTCTGTCAGAAAGAGACAACACATACTGACAAGGCATATGCATGCCTCTCATGACATTCAAGGGTGCCAAGAATCACATATTCATCACTGATTCAAGTCTTCCTGAGAAGCCACAGGTAAGAAACATGAACATCCAACTTGCTGATTCATTCAGTACCTCCTTGCTTCAATTTAAGCACAATGCGTAACGCTTGCATGACAGAAAAGACAGTCCCCATAAAAGCCTACAAACCTGGAACTCCACCTCAGAGAGCTGGGCAGCTGTTTGGAAACATCCCACCAGGAGATCACTGTTTGACTGACAGTGTGGTTCTATAAGTGGTTTCAGTAGATCTAAGACCACATTACTACTGAAAGGGCAGTCACACCTTCCCTCTCCTTCAAATAATTTCTCTTGGAGTACCACCCTTGCAGTTCAACGCCACACCCGATCATCCAGACAGATGAAAGGTGGAGAATGAGGCAGACACTCTTTTGCAGCACTCCATGCTAAGGTCAGCCTATGCCACTGATGAAACTTCCCCCTGGGAAACTCAAGATACACTGTTATTCTCAAGTCACTTTTGAAAAACATGGCAAAAGTTTTCTGAGGTAATAACAAACAGCCATGAAAATCTTACAAAATGGAACCCTGAAAGCAAAACAACTGTCTAAGTACACAACAAAGGTCTGTGAAATAACCTAAATTCTGTTCCATACATCTTTTCAGACCTGCTCTGTAAAGCATCTTTGGCTTGACCACAAACTTCTGCCAAGATTTTTCAGAAATTACTTCAGCTGCTCCAGACTTGAATATGATCAGTGATGGCCACTGGGCTCTTACTTTAAGCAAGTGTCTTAAAGCCTTACAGTTCTCAATAGCAGATAGATTTAGTCTTAGACATCACCATTAAGTGACCTGTGAGGAGACTGTCAGAACCACAAGCCACAGAGAAGTATGATTAGTATTTACAAGGTGCATAAAGGCTATTACAGTCCAGAGCTTCTTAACCACAACAGTTTCTGTCCTTTACTATTTCTGGGCTATCATTTCATTGTCTCTGTATAGAAAGCTAGTATGCACCTATGCTAGCACTGCTTGAATTTTATACTGCCATGAAAGAAAACGCATGAAGTATTGCTTTTTATTTAAATTAACTGGGACTTTATGAAATACCTTGATGACAAACAATTCATCAATCCTGCAGCTGGCAAGACTATTTTAATTGCTTGATCTCATATGCTACAGATGGATAAGAACAACCATGCATTTCTCTCAGAGAACTCTCAGTATCACTTGGGGGCTTAGTTAAGGTTTTTTCCAATTGCTTTAACCAGCTCTCTGAAGTCTCTGAGTTTCCAGCATCAGTCATGTATACCCATACCCTGCCCGGAGAGGCACGCTACCAGCGTGTTCTCTCAACCTGAACTCCTGTGCAAGAGTGTCAGAGTTTCCTCTCCTTGACAGGCAGTGAGAAGCAGCCAGGCTGCCGAGCTCCCATGTAACGAAGCGGGCTCTCATTTGCACCCAGAGGGCTGACTAATACCTCACCCGCTCCTCTTCAGTGAGCAGGGTCAAAGAACCGCATCTTATGTTTCAACACAATACAGCAGAGAAAAAAATCAGTTTTAAGAATTCACTTAATTTTACCCCTTCAAAGAGGAGGGAGAGAGAACTGCATGCTACCACCTCATGTCTTCAAGGCCACTCCAATAAGCTGGCAGAAGTAAATGTTGGATGTAATTAGCTGAGATAGGACTACTCAGAACATATTCCTCCACAGAGCACTGAGACTCAGAAGTAAACATCACATGGCAGTTCCTACCAAACTTAAAAATACATTGTGAATTTAGGTCTCTAGCCCTAAATGGCAACTATTAGCAAAAGTGAGCAATCAAATAATTACAGAAGCATAAAGCTGAAGGGAATCTCCCATGTACTACAACTTCATCTACCTGGGTAGAAAAACACTTGAGAAACATCTGTCCAACATGACCTTAAATTCTGAGTAGCTTATTCCAAGGTTGATTTATCTTTACAGCTTGAGCCCAGCACAGGACCATAAACATGATTAAGGAACCACAGCATCTTTCATAAGAGGAGAGGCTCCAAGAGCTAGAACTCTTCAGCCTGGAAAAAAGAAAACTCAGGGGAATCTTATATTGATAAGATAGGAGGAAATGAAAAAGAGGGAGTGCCCACTGACAGGAAAAGAGGCAATGCGCACAAACTAAAATGCAGGAAGTTCCATCTGAACAAAGAAAACATTTTGTTACTCTTGTGGGTGGTCAAACACTGGAACAGGTTGCTCAGAGAGGCTGTGAAGTCCTGCAGAGCCTCCACCTGCAGAGACATTCAAAACCTAACTGGAGATGGTCTTGGGCAACCTGCTTTATCTAACCATGCTTGAGCAGAAAGTTTAGACTAGATGATCTCAAGAGGCCCCTTCCAACCTGAATGATTCTGTGATAGGCTCTCAAGTTTCATCTATGGTTTCATCAATGCAACAGAAGAAAGCCAGGAATTTAATTCAATTCCTTGACACGAGCAGGAGGAAGAATTATACAGCTTATGTGGTTCTTCTTATGCCATTTCCCTCTCAAAAAAGCTTATTGCCTTTGTCTCTGGCATCTCTCAATGAGCCCCTCAGTAGGTGGAGTACCATTTCAGCTCTTCCTGATCTACAAAGCTCAAAAGAAATTCTCATCTTCCAACTGTCCACAGCCCTCCATCTTCACCATATAATTCCCTACACCGACTTTTGAACCTCTTATTTCACAAAAAGTTTGTTGGTACTCTTCTTTCGTTCTTGTCTGTTCCAGTGCACAAGAGCTCTGCTCAGCCAAGGCTGCACTTGTCCTTCAGCAGCACAGTTCACAGCTGCTGTCATATTCGGTTACCACCTTAGCACTCTCGGGCAGATGTGGACTTTCCTGTGTTTGTACCCGCAAGAGACGGCTTTGATACAGACAGCTCAAAGCCACTGATTAATTAGTAAATGCTTTGGAAACGTCAACTTTTAAAGTGGGAAATTTGAAATGTTTCAAAACAACATAGGTAGGGACAAATAAACTGGAGCAGTTGAAATGTCAATTGAGCTTTGAGAACACATGAGGAAAACAAAGGTCACTGACTCCAACTCTGTGGTTCAGACTCCCAGCTGCTCAATGCACACAGCAGAGCTATCACAAGCCAGGCAAGGCAGATTAAGTAGCAGGCTGGTCACTGCACCCTGGCTGGAGACTATACCCTGCTGGACCTGAGCTGGTGTGTACAGAGACATCCTGAGCAAGATTGTTTAATCTAGAGAAAATGAGACTCAGGAAGGAACTTACTGCTTTCTACAACTACCTGAGAGGAGGCTGTAGACTGGTGGGGGTTGATCTCTTCTCCCAGGCAACATGCAAAGGGACAAGATGAAAGAGATTAAAGTTGCTTCACGGGAGGCTTAGATTGGATATTATGAAAAATTTCTTCACTGAAAGGGTGGTCAAGCATCAGAACAGGCTGCTCAGGCAAGTGGTGAGATCACCATCCCTGGAACTGTTAAAAAAAACATGTAGATGTGGTATTGAAGGACATGGTTTAGTGGTAGGCTTAGCAGTGTTATGTTAGTAGTTGGACTCTATCCTGAAGATCTTTTCCAACCTTAAAAAATTCTATGATTTCCATCTCCTTAGCACAGTTATTGCATAGTCTGGAAAACTTCCCCACAGATAACAGGAGTACCTGCCAATGCAAACCTTCATGTGCTCTGTAGTTTGCCAGAATCGAGAAACTTTAGAAGTAAAAATACCCCATCTACAAGAGAGTAAGAGTCAGCATCAGCACAGTTTTCAACAAGGCTAGATGAGTGTTTCCTCATTTCTGAATTCATACTAAACTAATAAAAATTAAAATAGGTTTCAGCATGTGATGTCCGGGGGTGTCATGTTCCCATGATGCCCTAAACAAACCACAGCCAACAGCTGTGCTAGAGGCAACAGCACAGCCTGCACAGGGCCAGTGTGCAGCCTCTGGAGAAGAATTTGCCCTGACTGCATCCTGTACCATTTTCCTCACTAGCTCAGGATTCAGCAATTAGGAACTGAAGCTGAGTCATTTCAGCATCAGGCCTAGTTTTTCAGTGTCTACTGACACTGCTGTTAGAAGTACAGGTGAGTGCATGTGAAGAGAAGTACTTCCCAGAGGAAGACACCCAGACCCAAACCAATTCAAATATGGTCACAAACTTTCTTTGCTAAGTGCTGTAAAAATTAAGGGCTGCCTTAATCAGGAAAAATTCAGACTTATCTAAGACCAGAACAGAGGTTGTGTTTCTCTGTGGGAGAGGTCTGCTGTCACAAACACTTTAAGTCACTCATGCTGCAACCAAACCATACAGCATATTTTTTTTTACCAGTCAAGAAGAAAGTTTTCACAGTTTCACCCAAAAAAGGAACTATGTACACCTGGGGCTGTCTTCAGGGGAAAAATCAGAACATTTGCATTTGAGGCCATTCACAAAACCTGTGTAGTATCACACAATAGAAGAAGTCACAGAGTCATTTTTTCCCCACACAGAAGTAGGATCTGATACATTCATCCAAATACTTTGGCCATGAAAGCAGCCCATCTTAAACAGGTTCTTCCTTCACAAGAATCAGAGTGAGAGCAGATGGAGCACCTTTGCAACTGCTCTGATGTGCACAAGCCAAAAGCCTGACATGGCATGCAGGTGACAGCCACAGCAGCTATGACTGCCATAACAGTAACAGCAGTCCAGAAATTCTGAATCTTTGTGTACCAAACTATCTGGAACATACTACAGCAGACTCCACAGCAAATAAGTTTAGTTTTCTCATTTTTTCTTTCAGTCAAGTATTTTCTAGATACGCTGGAGTCAGTTTGAGATCAAAGTATGCTTATCAAAGTCAGAAAACAGAAAATAAGCTGATTTTTTTTGTTATGTAGAAACAGCAACAAAAATCCAAAGCACAAACTCCCTTTCAAAACACCATCTACATAAAGCCAAAGTACAGTTTGTTTCAGCACATGCTAACGTGCAGCACAGATGGAGAAGGACTTTACATCCAACTGTGAGAAGTCAGACTAGAGCCTTACCCTAACAAGTTTTGCAATAGATGTCTGGCAGCCAGCCAACTAAGGAGCCAGGCAGCCCACTAAATTGCTGCTCCGAATGCAGCAAGACTGGTGGCAAGAGCTGCCTCTGGGGAAAGACTTGAGAATCAACATCCCTTTGTATTCTCACACACTCTTCAACTACACTAGACTTTATCCTAGTCTGGCCTAAAATAACTCTGACAGTCCTCAGGTATGTTTAGTAACACCACTAACACTAATGAATCTCCCCAATTTTGAACAGCATATTTAAAAATCAATAAAATATTGGTTCTGTGTTCTAGACCCAAGTTTGGAGGAAAACAGTAACTAAATTTTGCTTTTGACAGAAAGTGTCAGAAAGGCTAATTTAATCTCCATTCAGTTTTATTTTTCAGAGTATAAAAGATCAGCCACTGTTT
This sequence comes from Gymnorhina tibicen, assembly GCA_013399875.1. NCBI lineage: Eukaryota > Metazoa > Chordata > Aves > Passeriformes > Artamidae > Gymnorhina > Gymnorhina tibicen. The sequence goes on along the minus strand of VXAZ01004120.1, from coordinate 480,322 downwards.
TCTGTCTTCTTCCAGACTGAAAGCAAAGGAGCCAGACTACTTTAGCTCTAGCATTGGGACAACAAGATGTTTTAGAGGTATGTGAAAGCGAGATGCAAACCTCAGCTTACGAAGATTTTTAAAACGTATTAAGAAATATCCGTTGTGACCTGGTTACCTGAGAATGACATCTTCAGCATAATCCCTAAATAATCTTTTTCAGGGGAACCATTTCAGCCAAGATCATAACATTCAAAATTTATTTTTACTGTGATAAACTTGTCATCATGATTATTGCAGTTGTTATCCTGGCATAAGGCATCTTTATGCACACAACACTAGACACACTGCCTCATTTATGCCACAGAATAGAGATAAATCTTAAGCCAAGATGCAACCACAGGATTCCAGTCTTGCTGAGGCTGACAAAGAATACTATAACCCTACCTATGGCAATGTCATAAAAATACCTGGTCCAGCACGACTGCCCAGAGCTCTCCACCTTCATTTCAACAGAAATCATGAGAAAGGAATTCTACACACTCTTCTAGAGTTTAGGGAAGTTTGGAATCAATTAAAACTCAGTACATCGGGCTTGTGTAGTCTCCAGCTGTTAATACTTCTGTGCTAGTAAGTCCTCTGTGCTAGTTACAAGGTGACCACTTTCAGAGTGGCTGGGTTATTTTTAAGGCCATCAGTTCAATTCTTTAATTAATCTCCACCTTTTCGTCATAGGTAACAAAGTGATCTGTTGCCAGTATGGTTGCAACTTTGATTTTAGGCCCAGTGCTAGAGAATACATATTAGACCTTATTTTGATTCTGGTATGACAGAAACAAGTCTGAAGAAAAAGATAATTCTTTTCCTTAAACTAAATAAATAAAAGACAATTTTCCATTGATTGGGGTCAATAAACTGCAGAGTACAATATTTACAGGCAGAATTTTAAAAGTAAAAAGTTTTCATTTTCAATTTGCTGTCAAAACCAGGCACCCAGGACAACCTCAAATTCAGAAGTCTTCTGTGAGTCGCTGGTAATCTCTCCTGAATTAGGGACCAACTGACCAGGCATAGAAAAATTTGCTTGTGTAACTTTCTAGTTTACAAGGTTTGGACAATTTGCTTTAGCTTGCTCTTTAAGTAAAGCACATTACCAGTGTTAAAATAAGAATAAACAGTATCATGTATCTCCCTCCTCCAACCAGAAAGCAGAACTCCTAGCTATGGTCTTACCTTCTGAAATAACCTTCTCAACAGCTGCAAGGTAAGCATCAGGCTCATCATCATTTGTGAGTTCTTGCCACTGAGACCAGTCCTTGAAAAAGGTCAAATAGTCGTCACAGTCCGTAACACCACAGAACAGCTTGACTACTTTGCACGGGGGCCATAAAGCTTCCTGAAGGCTCTGCAGGATGTGAGGGACGTAAAAACTCTGCACCAGCTCAGCAGAAAGCAAAAGGATGATACTCCGACTTCTGCTGAACAGGTCCAGCTCCTGGTGGGAGATGGCGGAGTTGTCTTCCAGCTGGTAGCTCAGAATCCGATGCTTTCGAACGCGCCGAGTAAAGAGGAAGAGGTCCTGGAGGTACTGACACCATTGAGTGGCGTCACTTGCATACACAATCAGTACATCATAGTCTCCAGGGGTTCCTGTACAGGTGCAAGATGATCACAGGAAAAAGGATTAAATTCAAACCATGAACTGACCCACAGCTTTGCAACAAAAACCCCACAGCACTGTCCCTATAATTCGTGTCAGAAACAACAAAGCATTTCAAAAGAACAGTAGCTCTATCCAAAGTGAGGTGTTTGTTTTGAGCCACAAAGCAATTCTAAGGGTGAATGAACTTCTACTTGCATCTACTCCACTAAATTTAAGTAGGTTTTTCATTCTTTAAAAACCTTCCTATAAAGAAGAGCACTTCCTACGTAGTTTCAAGTGAAACAAACTACACATAGATTTACAGATGTAAAGCATTCTGATAGGAAAAAAAAAGCCACAAAAACCATACCTTCAAAATAAACTAGCTTGAAAAAGGGAGTTCACTTTCACACATAAAGTTAAAATCATTTTAGGCAATTACAGGATCTCTGCAACACAACTGCAGATCATTACATGCCCAAGTGGAGCATACACCAAACAGCACACCTAAAATAAACAAAGTCCTTTATTTAAATGAGGTCACACAATGCTTACAGGAAGTCACTATGGCTCCTATGGTGTTAGATATTCGCTCTCATTGCAGCAGAAAGCAAACTGCCAGCAAAGTAAACATGCAACTAAAGGAACATCAGCCCCAGAGCTCACAGCACAGGCACTCTGTCTTTCAGGCTTCAGACATTTCGCAAGGCCGTGTGTGAGTCCTTCCTCAAAACTCTCATAGAAAGTTTTCCCAACAATTTTGAATGACAAACACTCTCTTCAGAGCGAAAGAACTAATAAAATAGTGGTGGCCATAACACAGCCCAAAATATGCTCACCAAAGTTGACTTCTTCCGTAATTCTCTAGAGACAGTTTCTACCTACACACTCATTAATTTCTGTGCTCTGGAACGAAAGCAGTTAAAAAGGTTAACAGCTTGCTAAGAAGAGCAGATGCAAAATGAACCAGTATGACATGATGCAGTGTTCTCCCACCAATCTCAAGGAAACTTTAAAGTCTAAATTTAATTTTTCCATTTACCTGTGAAGAAGTTTACCCAAAATTGAGGTTTACAGCTCAGGTCCCATAGTACATTTCAGAGCTGAGAATTTCAAATCTTATTAACAAATTGTCTTCTAATTCCAGTTTGACTCTTTAGAAATGTCAACATTTTCAACCCATCTCCATCACAAAGCAAGCAACAACAAATTTTTCCAATTAAAGCAGAGAGCAATGCCTAAAATTTGGCATCCAAAGAGAGGATCTACAGAGTCAATTTACTAGAACTGAAGAGGACAGTTTTGCCGTCACCTTAGAAAAATTCAAGCAAAATTGCACAGCCTCCGAGGACTTTAATTCTACCACCTTCCCCATAACCTTCATTAAGAAATTAAGGCTGAAACAATGTCTAGGCTGAGGGACTCCAGCCCTAAACTATACAACTAGCAGCTATAAACTATAGTTCAGCAGAAGTGATACAGTTGAGAAGTAAAGAATGGAGACGTGCTTGATGCTCGACCTATAGTGTTACAGTTACCTGCATAAATAAGGAAGTCTCTAGCAGTGAAATTATATCCTAGCTATGGAGAACATGGACAGTACAATGTTGATGTATTCACTACGACAGCTGCATATTTGTGAGTGAATACAGCTCCTGAACCCCAGATGGAGGCTTGAAGGAGACAGCGTTCCCAAAGAAGATCCAGCAAACTCATAAAGCAGAGTCCTCAGGATTCAAATCCTTGGGACCTTTCAGCTAAGAGTGCAGAACTGCTGTGAAAAAAGATGGCTTTCACACCAGCGAGCACACCACTATTGCCAAAATATCACTGACGGTGGCTGAACACCACCTGGCAAAGACTACAGAATCACATGAGCAAAAACATGAAAACCAAGCAGAATTCAAGTTTTATTCTAGAAAGGGAGATGTACCACAGACTTCTGCTTTCACTGCCCTGTATTGATTTACACGCAGTACAGTGGGAAAGGACAGCACAATTGTCTGCTGAGAATGGAGCCCACACACTGCACCACAGCCAGCTGAACCCAACCTCAACAGATGGGGAGACCACACAATGACTCTCCGAGGTGTGTCCAAAGCTCCTAAAGTCCTACCCTGGCGCTCTCTGGGCGCAGTCCCACCTCCAGTCCCTGGAAAAATCAGTAGTGGCCTCCTGGGCATTTTAACATTCTGTAAAATGGAACACTTAATCCTATCACTCACTTTTAAGAAGCATACAGCTTCCAAAACTACACCTGTGAGCCAACAAGTCCTTCTCCAGCCTTTCAAGTACAAGAAGCAGCTGTGCTTGGGGACAGGGTGGAAGAGCCATTGACTTTAAACAGGCACTGCACTGCAGGGGCACTAAGTATCCAAGAATTCCTCCCTTCTCCAATATGTAGATAAAGGATGCAAACTTCACAGACTTACTGCAAGTTCCCTGCCAGAGCAATGCAACCTTTGCATCAGCAGGAAGGAACTTCACCTAGTGTTTAGGAAAGGTATTGATTTCCTCAGTAGCACTGCTCTACAAGAGCACCATTCCCCTTAACAGAGCTGTGCCAGCTCTCTTCAGGCCTATTTACCTCAGCTCCTACAGCCTTTTACATGTGTACAATAAACTGAGGAACACTGCTCCTAAAATGAGAACTGAGAAATAAAATTACTGACTCCACTTGTAGAGCCAAAGAAACGCTCTATGTTCATAAGCAAAAATACTGGGTCTTGCAGAGCTAAATAAGCTTAAGTCAGCATTAGGACTGTTTCCAAAAAACCCAGAAAAATCTAGAAATAACTTCAATTGCAACATTCTCTTTTAAAAGAAGGATGACACAGGACTCTCCTTCCTGGATCATGCTATTATTTGTCTAACCAAATAGCTCCTTTTGCAGCACCAACTACTGTCCAGTCCTCAGGGACAGCGTAATAAATGGAGAATACAGAACATTTCAGGGAGGTTTTTCACAATTCTTCACACATCAGAAAAACTCACAGAGCACAGTTCAAAACACAATGTATACTCTGCCTATTGTACACATTTAGGGAAATCCTTTGGTAAACACCAAATATTTTATTTCCTTAAACCCTGCCCTTAGATGGATGCTTTGACAATACCTTTGACAGGTTTGTTTTGGAAAAATAAGCACAAGGAAGAAACATACGAACACTATATACAATAGCAAGATGAAGAAAAATGGTTGGCTGGCACAAGTCTATCTTTCACCCTCTCAGGTGTGATCTAGTTTAAATTTTAAAAATACCTTGTTACTGGATTCCTTAGAGTATTAAAAATATTTTTGCCTCTGTTTACAAAATGTCAGCACTATTAACAACAATACAGGGCATATTTATTTATTTCATAGAAAATCATGAAGGTGCAGTTCTGTTGCAGTTTGCAATGATAAATCATAACCTTTGGACTGCTTTCCAGCTGTAACTGCCTCTTCGGTGTTTAGCTGCACACTTCATTACACAGTAACGATAACAAACTGATGAGATTACGAACCAGTACTGCAGAAATGCCTAAGACCTATAATTGAAGGGTAAACCCCACAGATTAAACAGCACAAACAACATGATACAAAGCTTTCGCTAGCTTACAAACTGCACACAGAATGGAAGAGGATGAAACAATTCAATAAAAATCACATACACTCATGGCAAGAGCAGATGCATGACCATGTCATGTCATCATAGTCCCTCTCTAAGAAGCAAACAAATCAGGCTCATCTCCAAACTATGTCTGCAAAGTGATGATCTTCAAATTCAGAGCTAACACACAATAGTGGTTTATGGCCATATCATAAGGTTCTGGTTACCACTGAAATAGCTAAAGAATACTGTGGGAAGTTGGCATATTAGCTCTGGGTAAGACTACATCTTAAATTATCAACTGTTATTATCTATTATTTCATTCCATAAGCCAAAAGGTTTGACCCTTTTTCAATTTACAGATCATAAAGTTTTCCATTGTACTTGTGGGTCCCATAAAGAATATTCAGGGCCTATAATAATACACAACTTTTCTGTGTCATCTTTCACATACCTTTCATAAGTAGACCATGACTTCTCATTGTCCACAGACCAGGTAAAAAACTGAGACTAAATCCTTTACTCCAACTCAGATGATCATAGGCAGTGGCAAGCAATTTATTTTCATCTGCTAGAAAAAAATCCACCTCCAATTCTGACTACATAAGAAAGACATTACGTAACCTGTTCCAGTATGGTTTGGGATTCCTCTGTATGGAGGATACAGAAATATTGCTGTCCAAAATAACAATCCTTGACAGATGGGAATTCACTCTTCATGAAAGACAACTGTCTATGGTATAAAAGAAACCCAACTCAAAGTGTCTTAATAATCAAATTCTTAAAAAGAGAGAGCATTTCCAGGAGGTGATAGAAACTGCTGGTGGGCCATTAAGAGAAGTCCTCAGCACCTTCCACATTTCAGTATCTGAAGTGTGTGTATTTAAGTGATGTATGACGAAATAAATGCATTCTCTGCATACATGGAATGCAAAGTAATACTGATCACATGCAATAATTATTAACATCCTAGTGAGACTTCTTACCTCAACTGGAATAGAAAACCTTCACTTTAAATAAAATGCTGCAAAGCAAGAGGAAATAGCAGAATCAAAGTAGATAAAATTTCTGCAAACCAAACTTCACAGAGAGGAACAAGAGATTTGCATTATGATACGTTAATGTAAAGTTGTTCTATTTTTAAGGGTCTTTGTGAAATCACCTTCTGTTTATAAGGAGAAAAGTAGTTTTGCCCACAAGTCTCCTGAGGCCTCCGTTTAGCTTATTTTTACATCACAAGGAGATACGCGTCAATGAAACGCAAATGTTACTTCACACCCTGAGAATGGCACGTTTTTTCCTTTTTTAGATAAAACCCATACACTTCCCTGCAAGGAGAGGAACTTGCAAATTGGGCATTAGCAAGACTTACACAATACAGGCTAAACGCCTTTCCCCTTGAGTTTGCACCTCTATTCTAGGTAGTTTCACCTGCACACGTTAGCTAAAACATTTTCAATTACGGCAAACTAGCTCAACTTGTGATCCTGTGCCAGTGTGGCAAGGGGCACCAAGTCATACCCCCAAAAGGAAGTGGTGCTGAAGGATAAAGCCGTATTTAGGAAGAACTGACTTCTTCATAAAACATCACAGAAAAACATGCAAGTGGTAAAGGCGGACAGGGGCAAATTACTCTACAGAACACCCTCCCTCAGAGCTCGCTGATCTGCCAAGCCGAAGTGCATTTAAGACGCAGGAGAGCTCTGCGAGCAGCTGCCCTGAGCTCCAGACAAGTGAAGCAAGGCAAGCCAGAAAGCGCTGCAGCCCGGCTACGAACAAAGGAGCCACCGTTGCTCTGAAGAGCACCAGGGTTCCCTAAACTCGGAGAGCGGACCCCCCTTCCCCTTTCCCCAGCAGCGGAGCGCCAGGGGCGCGCAGAGCCGCGCCGCGGCACCGCCCCGCAGGAGGAGCGGGCAGGGCTCCGCTACGCTCCGCTTACCGGCACCTTGGCGCGGGGCAGCTGCGGAGAGCCCCGGCCCGCCGGAGCACAGCGGGGCAGAGCGCGGGCAGCGCACCCCGCCGCCGCCGCGCAGCACAACCGAGCGGAGAAGCCCCGCCGCTTCCCCGCGGCTCCCGGGACGACAGCCGCGGCACCTACCGGGGGCCGCCATGGTCCGGGACTGGCGGGGAAGGGGCCGCTCCCCCTTCCTCACATCGGCGGCGCAGCAACGCGGTGCATCCCCCCGCGGCCGCTCCCTCGCCCCCGGCACGGCACAGGGCACAGCACAGGGCACAGCACCGGACACGGCACCGGGCTCCTCCCGGCCCCGCCTCCCGCCCGCGGCGCCCCCTGCAGAGCCGGGCACGGGGCTGCTCCTGCCCGGCCGTGCATCGCCTTCCCGGTACTCGGCGGGACTCCTCTTCAAGGAGGGAAACTGCCTTGTCCAGCTGGCTCAAATCACATATTCCATAGGTGGCCGAGGAAACAGCGCTACAACGAGGAAAAGTTGTGTTACAGTGATACAGTGGTCTCGAGAAACCTGGAGCAATAGTTGTGGAAAAGAACAACCAGTACCTGCTTTATACTCATCCCTAACTTAGGTTTTGTGGTGTTTTCTGTGAGCAAGGAAAATTCCTAGTGGGAAGGCAAGTTGTTCCCTACAGAATGAAGTAGCTTGATGTTCTGTGTTTTCATCTAGAAGATGCTGTCTTTCAAATGAGATTTACCAGTTTCCATAAGACTATGCCCATGTTCGAGTAGAGAGACAATAAGCAGTGGAAGGACACTGTTATTGTTCAGAGAGTAGGACTCAACTTAGTAACAGAGAGTAGGACTCAACTTTGTCACTGAAGACAAAGCAACAGATTCTGCCTAAATTATTCAGCCTATTCCTTTGCAAACTTAGAAAAAGCACTTGTACCAGCGAGATCTTTCATTGATGCACTTTAGCACAGCAAAAGCAGACCGCTTACAACCTGGCTTCCCAGTCGAGGCAGTCATTCCCAAGCAGTCAGTGGACATTCTGTATGCAGCTTAATGTCACCATTAATGTTAGAACAAAGGTGGTTACAAGCAGAAAGGAACCAACTATTTTACACTAATCAACTCTATCTTAGACGTTGGTGAAACTCTCGTTACCTCCAAATCTTTCTTTACTCAAAACCTACTTTAAGCTTACAAACTGCCACTGCCTGTCTTCCAAAACCAAAGTGTTTGCTCTCACAATAGGGAAGTACTAGGACAAAAAGCACTTCCTGATGATAGAGCCTTATGAGAAACTCCACGTATGCAAAGAAGAAACCGTAACTTTCCCGTCTGAATCATCCCAAAAAATATACACTAGAATAAAGAACACACAGGCACTGGAGAAGAGTGCAAATACAGAACCTACTTGGGATTTATGTGAAAGACAAAAGTTAACTACATGGAAACTAGAATCTCAAGGCAAATTATTTTACTATTATGGAACAGCAAGTATATATTAAGAACTATTAAAACAGATGGATAACCACACGTATGACTTTATGATTGTTTCACATTATTTCCCTTGTGAAGCTGTGTATCTTCTATGCAACAGTATAAAAAGTTAAAAACAAAATCATCTCTCTGATGTTAGATGAGAATTTCAACGTGCTCTTATGAAATGAGCTTTTAAATTTTCTCTCTTTAAAGCCTTGCAGTATCACATAGAGGGTTAGCAGAGTCAGCTTCCAGCTTTGTGGGAACCCACAGGGCTTCTCCATGTCTATCAGTGTCACTTAGGATACTCTGCATTTTATTTAATCAATGCAAAGCCCACAGGAAACCTCTTTATCATTTAAACTTCCCAAGCCTCTAAAGTGAAATTAATGTGCCTCCACAAATGAACTTAAGCAAAATAACTGCTAGTGTGTTGTTTCAGCAACCTCCAACTAAAAACTCAGATGACAAATCAAGGCAACAGCCCCTTCACATCCTAGAACACTAGGCAGGCCTAACAAACAGTTATAAATCTCCTAAAGAAATAATTAAGAAAAGGAGAAAATAGAGGGAGCATTTCATCTTACCTTGCCCAAAATGGACCGTTCAAGTCTTTCCTCACTTCAGTTCACTGCAGCATATGAACACAGTTGCATCTGCAGCATTATTCTCAAGGGTCTGTCTTATCCCTGTCCAAAGAAAAGGACTAAATTGCTCTTTCTGGAGCCACTGCTTTTTTTGCTAGGTACGTACAAGGTGTAACAAGGAAAGGATTCAATAAGTGTTTGAATACCCATGCTCTCTTCACTTTTTCTTGATCATGGAGAGTGGAAAGGCTAGAGACCTCTCATGGAAATACTCTCTTCTGAGATGAGCTGGGGAATGAGAGGCTGGAAAGCAGTGCTGCAGAAATGGACCTGGTGGTCCTGGTCGATGGCAAGTCGAATGTGAGTCAGCAGTGCCCTGGCAGCCAGGAGGGCCAACCCTGTCCTGGGGTGCATCAGGCACGGCATCACCAGCCAGGCAAGGGAGGGGATTGTCCTGCTTTGCTCTGCACTGGGGCGGCCTCACCTCGAGTGCGGGGGGCAGTTTAGTCACTGTAATATTAAAAAGATGCTATGCATAGCCCTCCCTGCAATCTTAACAAAAGAGATATGGCAGCCAAGGGGAAGACTGAAAAGACTTATGAGGAGTAAGTGAGGGAAACAAAGGAATTCAAAAGCAGCAACATAAATCAGTTGAATTTGCTTGCTTTTTAGATCCCAGGATCTCCCACTACTGCCCTGCGGAATACAAGAACATAACAGCTTTCCCTGCCAGGTCATTTGGACAGCTGCAGGCACACACAGGGGAACACATCTAGAGAGCCACACACCTTTGAAGAGAAGCTGCCACACAGCACAGGGAACAGACCTAACTGGCAAAGGCCAGGCAGGAGAGGGAGATGCTTATTAACCAGAGGAGAAGCAAAGTGAGCCAGTGAAGCAAACACAGTCAGTCATTTCCCTGGTTCCTCACAGCAGTTATTTCAGACAGCAGGACTTAAAGTAACGATAGTTTACCAGCAAAAGCTGCATATGTTCCTTTCTAATGCAGGCAAAAGCACAAAAGTTTGCTGAGCTTTGCAGATGAAGCTTGCAGCTGTGGGTTACTGTAGAGGGAAACTACAAAAACTAAGAAATATCAGTTCCTGCAAACAGTTTCCTTTCTGCAACACAGCCCCATGTTATTCCATACATAACAGGGCAGGGCAGGTCCATACATAACAGGGCAGGGGCATCTCAAAAACAAGTAAACGTATTTAATCAAGCCTCAGTTGAACACCCCTTTTCTGCAATGCAGGCTACAGCACCGGTACAAAAGGAATGTTACAAAATACCGCAAGAGCTTCCACAAGAGTGCAAGCGTGGGGCCTTCCAGAAACATCAGCAACAGGCATGCTGTGCTGAGAACAGAGCCCACCCAATTGCATGTGCTCATTAGGCACTGAGGGACAGAACACCCACAGAGCACAGAACAGCAATATTTGGAAACAGTGAAGTGCAGAGGGCTAGGTAGGGGGAATATAAAGAGCAAAACACTGCCTACCTACCACTGCTTTGTTGACCCTGGCAGCCCTAAATCTAGACTTTAAACACAGGACTCTCTTCTTCCTTGGCCCTCAGCAAGCTTTATAGCACACTCTATTGAAGAAAATCAAGAAAAGCACCGTCCATAACAAAGGTAGAAATAGAGAGCTACATCCATCAGAGCAAACCTTCAGTTTTGCAAGAAAAAATTTCCCTGGAAAATTGACTACAGCCACAGCAATATACAACAGGTGAATGAAATCTCATCCTTATCAGGGTTCTGAGTACACTAACACACTAAGCTTGTCCTGCTCAGCCGCATCTGGGGCTTTCACATCCACCCTTTTCCATAGGTCCAGAAACTCCATTTAAGCTCAGGCCTGGGTCATCAAGGTTTATTTGAGCTATACTTGTTTCATGCCCTATGTGCAGCCTTGAAGCCCTTCAAGCTTATATTACAGGTGGCCTGGTCCCCAATTCCCTTTCTGTCTCTCTCTTATAGCTTGCCACTTTAGGATCATGGTGTTATTTTTACTAACTCCGTTTGTTCCTGTATAGATTTAGTATGAGTATTCAGTACGTTCCTGTATGGGTTCAGCTGCATCATAGCTCATCTTTCCTGAAACCACCGGTGAATCCTGTTATCAGCACCTAGCTCTGCCTGCCGTGTTCCAGCCATGTGGGGCTGTGCTGTGCTGGTGAGGACTCTGACACCACTGAGGCTGCCCACAGCTCCAAGCTTGTCCCTCCTTCCTTACTCCTGCATTCCCCTAGCTCCTTACTCCTGCTCCCCAGCATTCTCCTTTCAGTGATTTTAAAGGGATTACAAGTAAAAGTAAGCTGACGGGGCTTAAGTCGATTTAAGTCTTCCCTCCTCCAGAGTCGTGTGGGCACTCCCGGGTTCCCAGCCCCTCTCCTGCCTTTGCACCATAGGCAGCCGTTCGGCACTGCGTGTTGCTTTGATGCAGGCGCCGACACTGAAGGGGCCTTTCCCCATCCCCTCACGACGGGAGCGTCCCTGTCCCGAAGTCCATCCACGCTACGAGCAAGCCCCAGACCGGCGCGGCGCGGACAATTTGGCAAGCGGTAGGGGCGGGGCCGCGGCGGCGGCGTACACGCACGCACGCACCTACGCACCTATGCACGCACGCACGCACGCACGCAGGCGTTGGCGCGTGCGCGCGCGCGGCACGTGTCGGCGTGGGCATCATGGCGGAGCGGCGCGCGGTGCCCAGCGACCTGTTCCCCCTCGTGCTCGCGTTCCTGCGCGAGAGCGGCTGCCAGGGCGCCGCGCGCGCCTTCGCCAGGGAGGCGGCGGCGGTGAGCGGGGAGCGGGGCGGGGCGGGGGCTGACTGACCGATTGACTGGCTGACACTGGCTAACGCGGCCTCTCTCGCTTTAGAAGGAGCAGGACCCCAACTCGGCCTCCCTCCTGGACATCTTCACCTACTGGCTGCGGTAAGTCCCCTCCGGCCGCGGGGTGCGGGTGCCCCTCCCCGTTCCGCGCCCCGCGGGGCCCCGCTCAGCCCTTCTGCCCGCAGGTCTCCAGCGGCCCAGAAGAGAAAGCTGGTCCCGAACGGCGGCCAGGCGAAGAGGAAGCCGTCCGCCAGCAGCAGTGACAGCTCCAGCGAAGAGGATGAGAAACCCCCCGCCAAGAAGCCAGGTACGTTTGTGAGCGGCCCTGGTGCAGACCGGGGTTGTGTTTGGCATTGGCTTCTTAGGTGCATTTAGAGCTCAACTTCAGCAGCTCTTTTGAGGTCTTTCAGCAGCTGTCGGGGACTAGGTTTGTATTGACTGATCTCGGTTTTGGCACGTCTTTTGCCCATGACATGTAAGATATGTTCGTTCTAGCTAAGAGTGATCTCTTTATCTTGTTGAAATTTAGGCACAGCAGAGTTTGTGTCCCATAGAAGGTTTTAGCCATTCCAGAGAAATGCCAGGCATCCGTACTCACCTGCTGCTTGTGTGAGGTTGCTACCTTTTTTTCTCTCAAGCTTGTATACTAGTGCTATCAAAAAATACATCCCTCCACTGCACTTCGCTATGTGGTGAGCTGTATTTTTCCCTTTTAACTAAAACTGTTCTTATATATTTACTTAATTACTGTACACAAAATTGTGTGTGTGTCAAGCAGTGGATTTGTAGGAAGGAAGGAGTAAATGGGGAGAGGGAGAGACACAGAAAGAAAATATGTCTTCAACTTTAGCCATTCTAAAGCTGAATTTGAACTTAGATCTGATTTTTATTTGATAAGGACAGTTGTAAATATAACCTGAGACAAAATTATTTCTTCTGCTCCACATTATTAAAAAGCAGTCAGTAATCAGGAAGTGAATTTGGCTAAAACACATTTAGGTATCTGGAACGTTAACACAGCATTGCAGTGGTTCTCTTTGCAAGCACCAATCTGTACTTGTTCAGCAGGTTTCTTTAAGATGGAAGGTGTGCAGACCCAGCTAATATCTCAGTTTGGGGAGTGCTCTTTCTTTGTGGGCTGTCCTTTTTGGTGGTAGATGTCTACACTTAAATTTGTGTGTGACCAAGATAAAGTCTAGAATTGGTTTTATCTTTTTGCTTACCCGTTTTGGAGCAGTCTGCCACACACTGCTCAAGAAACAAAGTCAGTGTTACAAACTTCAGATGTGGTTTAATGACCCTAATAGATCCTTTTGCCCTGATATGCACTAGTGCAGGATACAGGGACATGAAAATTGTGAATTAACTTGACATCAATGTATGCTGTCCCTTATTTGCAGCTAAAGTACCAGCTGTGCCCAAAGCAAAAGCAGTTCCTGCAGCCAAGATGGCAGAGAGCAGCAGTGAGGACTCCAGTGATGATTCAGACTCGGAGGAGGAGAAGAAGCCAGCAAAGGTTGGCTTTTCTTTTCAGCCTCTTTAATGCACGTTTGACAGTGACGAATAGTAGCAAATTTGACCAACAGAATTGTGTGTGAAATTGGGCTCACTTGTCCTGAACTATGAAGTGCCCTGGCTGCTGCAGATACAATGCAAAAAGACATTTCTGTAGTGCCATTTGGACTGGTCCCGGTAAAAATGAATTTCTTGTCCAGCACCCACTTCGTTTCATATCCAAGTCTGGTCCTTGCTTTTATCCTAAGACTGCCAGGGCTTACTTCCTTTGCAAAGAAAGATTTACTTACAGTTGCTACTGTAGTTTGATCTTTATATGTGTGTTTATGTAAAAAGAGAATCTTCTCTTTCCTTTTTCTTGCTGCAGTCATGGTCTTGAAGTGGGCCTCAGAACGAATGATGTCAGGGGAGGAAGAGTTATAACATTGTACACTAGAGGAGACCAACTAGAGTTGCCTAGTCAGTATTTTCAGTCTTCAAGGTAGTGTGATCTGTAGAAGGAAGAGAACAGTGCCAGCCTCAGAGCTGCCCCGTTTTGAGGAGGCAGAACTGAAGACTGATGTGCAAAGGAGGGTTACAATGCATTTCTGGGAGGTTTTCTAGAGCAAAACTGTTATCCTAGGATTTTCAGACCCCGACTACTAAGCAAAGTGGTGTTTTCAAATCAAAATGGTAACCTCTGTGAAAGACAGCTGTTTCTACACTCTGTGTACATGTCCATCTTATTAGCCTCATTTGCTTTTCATGAGTATGAGGGGTAATCAGTTTTTCCTCCTGTTGTTTAGAAAGGTGCAAAACCTGTGGTGAAGCCAGCTGGAACCAAAATCCAGCCTCAGAAGAAAGCAGAGAGTTCCAGCTCTGACTCAAGCAGCTCGGATGAAGGAGCACCAAAGAAGCAACCACCAAAACCAGCAACGCCTAAATCAGGTACTGCTTATTGTGTATCATGAGTAAAGTGCAAAATCAGAAAAGCAGGGGAGGGGTGCTGGGGACTGTACCTACATGCAAAGACATATATATTAACATAGCAGTCTGAAAATCTGCTTTCACTGCCATTTGCACTCCAATCCAGTCTCTTCTGACACAGAGGTGTAGAACTGAGTGCAAATAAAACATCTGGTCCTGAACACTGTGTTGCTTGAATGGGTAGCTGTAGTCAGCAACCTTAACTGTTTAAGTTTTGCTTTTACCATTGTCTTCCCCTCAAAAAGCAGGGAAGATCTTTACATAGCCTTTAGTTTTGGAACCTCCCATGAGCTAGATGAGACAGTTTTCAGAAACTTTCTCTAAGGTTGCAGTAGGATAAACCAACAGTTTTGCAGTACTGCCTTAATCTGCCCTATAGGCTTCTGTGGTTCTTTTCTCTCTAAGATACTCACTGCTCAATGTAATTATCTGTCATCTACAATAGCATGTTTTGCAATGTCCCTTTTTAGTTCTCTCAAAAGGAAGTAAAGCTGCCCAGGCTGCCACCAAAGTTATCAATGGAAAAGCAGAAAGCAGTAGCAGCAGCAGTGAAGATTCTGATGAGGAAAAGGCTGCACCAAAAAAGGTAAATTAGACCATGAAAAAGTTTATGAACAGTGTAGAAGTATACAGAAGACTGGGTGTTATCATCTTGCAAGCACAGACTACACGGATGATGTGCTCAACACAATTCCTATATCTGCTTCTCCTTTGTGCAGTGGGATTATGTGTTCTAGCATCTCTCCATGTACTGCTTTCTTCCCTAATACCTCCTTACTACTTTCTCTGCTCCTTCTTTTGCAGTAAGACATCTTGTTGTATCATAACCATATTGTGTCTCCATTATATAAAGTCACTTTGGCCTGACTCTTTCATGTTTAGCTGTCTATAACTTTGAGTTTTCCACTAGCGAGTGTTTAAAAATGTTTCCTGCAACACAAAAAGAATCATAGTTGTTTTTAATCACATGGCAGTTGCTAAATTTCAGTCAGTCCTCTGCCCTTTTGTCCAGAGGAGCTGCTCATTAGGGGTTCATGGAGCAGAAAATAATAGCAGAGGAGCTAGAAAGATAATGATGCTTATGTGTTTCTTAAAATTTGCATTTGAGAATCTCTGTTAATCTTTTTCCCTTTGTCTTCAGAATTTGCTCTCAAGTGAGGTGTGGAATTAAACAAGATCCACATTGATTTGTCTCCACAAGATTTCTGCAATTTCCTTTTTTAATGTGTATTTCTTTTGATAAGGCTGTTCCCAAGAAATCACCTCTGCCAAAACCTGCAGCCACTCAAGCATGTCCAGGGAAAACAAAACGGGCCAAGAAAAGTTCCAGTAGCGAGGACTCATCTGACAGTTCAGACGATGAAAAGCCACCTGCAAAACAAAAGCCAAAATCTGGTACATAAAAAATACTAGATGGGTTTTTTGTGAAGTATCCAGGGCCGTTCCCAGCTGACGGGCTAAATGGGCCTCTGTTCAGTATGACACAATGTCTTTAGGATTCCAGTAGAGAGGTGGTCTGAGTAGAGGGTCAATCATCCAAGGTCAGTCTGACTTTCTGACCAGAGGATATAAGAAGGCAATAAATGAAAACAAGGAAAAATTGACATACCTGTTTTTTTTCTGAAAACGTTTGGTGACAAGCTCGTGTTCTTCTAAAAGTGCAGAGAAAACTTCTGCAGAGATGGTTGGGTCAGCTGAACCCCAAGAGGAGAGTTAAACTCAGAGTAGAAACAGGGGGTAGCAGTGGGGTGGGTATAATTGTTCAAATTATAAGCCAGTGTTGGATTGTAGCTACAGAAGGGGAATGAAAGGAAGTGAACAGCAGAAGTGCTTTATTCTAACTACAACAAACAGCTTGTGCTGCTCACATTATCATGCAGGCATCTGAATGCTATATTTTTCTTCATAGGTCCGTACAGTGCTGTACCACCTCCTCAAGGAACACAGACAAAGAAGGGCCTTGCTAAGGCTCCTGCAAAAAAGGCTGAGAGCAGTGACTCTTCAGACAGTAGTGATGAGGCAGAGCAGGTGCCCTCAAAGGCAGAAGCAGGTATGTTGTGAGGAGGAGAGGCTGCAAGGGCAGTACTACATTGTGCCAACAAGGTTTTTGCAAGGTCTTGGCTTCCTTGAAAAAGCCATTAGTCTTTGTTCCATGTTGCTGTTTGCTGTTCTGGAAGCTTCTGATTAATTTGAAGGCATCTCAAACAAAAATACGTACAACTTGTGGATCTGAACTGTGATCAGGTTGGATTTGCACATGCTGGTTTGAAAAGTCATCAGCATCTAGTTCAGTGGGAATAAGCCAAGTTCTTGTGTAGCTTCTAGTGGGCTGGCTGAGTGGCTGGTGTACTGAGAAAGGAGCTTTTTCACATCTGGGAAGGTTTGGATCTTGGGATAAAGGTTTGGTGTGGATGTGGCCTATTAAGTTTAAACTTGCTTTTGCAGGCAAAGCAGTAGTAGCTAAAACAATCCCTGCCCCCCAGAAGAAAGCTGTGACTAGCAAGAAGGCTGAATCCAGTTCTGACAGTGACTCAGGTAATTCAAGAAATCAAGTTCTGATTCTTTTGAGTTAGCAGTTTTATTGGCCAAATTGCTCTATAGTGGTGCATCTTAGAGCCTTAGCATATGAGCTTAAAAGCTTCAGAGTCTGCATGGCTAGCAAGATGTGAAATTGAAAACCAGCAGCATGCTATGCAGGGTGGAGTGTGACCATGAGACAAGACCATTGGCAAGTGCAGAAAGGTCCCCATATTACTGGATGGAAAGGGCGGGGAATTGCGTATCAAGTTTCTCCCAGAAGTTTAATGGTTAAACTCTTCTTGAGCATCCATGTCTTGAGATTTTTGGGGTTTGTTATTTCATTGTGTTTGGAGAAGTTTCTGAAATAAAGATGTAATCACCATAATGAAAATAGACTTAGAAGCTGCCTGTCTTCTCCTAATGTGACCCTAGAAATGGGGGTGGTGTGCTTTGTCTCTCCTGTCGAGCAGGTTTGAGGCCTGATGTTTCCCATGTAAGTTCCCTATGTGCTTCCTTTCCCTCTGAGTTCAAGAAGATTTTGTGGCATATCTCAGCATCTCTGGTGCCATGGCAGGGACTGGGTGGCAGCTGCCAGTCTGTCTGCAGACAGCTAGCCCTAGCAGTAGGTTGTGTGACGCTGTGAGTGTCAGCAGTTCCGTGTTTTCTGGTTTTGTTGCCTAGTCTCTCTCAAAATTGTGAAGTTTTGGATTGCCGTTCCTCAAGTGTTCAGAAATACTGGAATGGATCAGGTTTAGTATTCCAGATTCATGTAACACAATACAAAGGTGTATTTGTGTTCAAGAGTCTCCATTTTCAAACTGCTGCTATCTCATCTGATATAGGAAGTAGGTAAAATGAGGATACTGTGCTGTTGCTGCCTCACTTTGTATGCTTTGTCAACTTTATCTCTTAATTTTGTGTGTGGTTTTTTTGATCCTTACCACATAGATTCTTTTTCAATGTTTCTTCTCCCCAAGTTTGATGATACTGGTACTTTCTCCAGTTCTTTATTCAATACTTCTTCTCCTGCATTATTCTCCAAATATCTACTTCCCTGTGCATGGATTAGCGAAGAACTTAAATTGTTTCCACTTTCTCCCAACAAAGAAGATTTGTGGAAAGATAAATGCTGTCCCCTGACCATTCAAGTGTTCATCAGATGCTTGCCAGTTACCTAGTGGCTCAGCCTTGAGCCATGAGCCATCTTGCTTTTCACTTACCCATAAGTTACATACATGTTACCATTAAAGTAACTTGCCCATGCAGCCTATTAACTTGAGGAAATTTTTTTTTTTTTTTAGATTCTAGCTCTGAAGACGATAAAAAGAAGGTAGGGAATAAACTCCCAGCTAAACAACCTGTGATAAAGAATACTTCCAAACCAGCAAAAGTAGTTGTCAAGCCTGGACAAGCAAAGAAAGACTCCAGTTCTTCCTCAGACAGCTCAGGTATTGGGGTGGGAGAGAAGGAGAATTTCTACATGCATGCTGTTCTTGTTCAGACCTCTGTTTCTAGGCAGGGTCTGAGGGTGCGGTTGGACAGGAATACCCACTGCAGTGTTGTTTCAAGCAGATAATGAAGTGCACTGTGTATCAACGCTAAATCTGTATGTTAGCCTTGTGTAAAAGGAGTGGAACTCAGTCTTGATTGCTCTTTTTCTTTCCATTCTAGATTCTGATAGTTCTGACAAGAAGGCAGCTCCTTTGAAGCCCACAACTAAAGCAGCAACCCCCACAGCAAAGAAGTCACCAGCTGCCACAAAGAAAGCACAAAGTAGCTCTGATTCAGATAGCAGCTCCAGCAGTTCTGAGGATGAGAAGAAGAAGAAGGGCCCTCCAGCTAAACCAGCTGGCAAAGTGGCTAAGCCACTGTCCAAACCTTCTACTCCAGCTCCCAAAGCAGACACATCTGACTCTGATAGCTCAAGCAGTGAAGAAGAAAAGCTAGCAGGGAAACCAGCCACCAAATCTACAGGAGCAGCAAAAGTAACTGTGGGAAAGAAGGCAGCTGCTTCTAGTAGTAGCAGCAGCTCATCAGACAGTTCCAGTGAAGAGGATGGGAAGCCCAAAAAGGCAGTGAAAGGGGTGCAGAATGGTTCTAAGGCCACTGCCTCAACAGAGAAAGCAAAAGCACCTGCAGCAGCTGCAAACAACATGAAGTCTAAGCCAGCTGGTGGCAGCAGTAGTAGCAGTGAAAGCAGCTCTGAAGAAGAGACTGGAAAAGTCAATGGAGGTATTACCAACAGTCTGGGAAGTGGGTCTATCAGGCAGTGTTACTGAGCAAAGTATGAATGGAAGGCTTTCTGAAACAACACTCAGTCTAATCCCTGTGTGTTATTAGATTATGCCATCTGGTGCAGTAATAAGAGGGAAGGGCTGGTTTTGAATTTGGTGGGATCCTTTTTGTCTGTATTGCATAGCTGCTGGCAGTGAAATTTGTGGTAATGTGAAGTACATTTCTGTGTAGTTGTTGCCAGTTGCCATCTGTGCATGCACAAGATTTAGTGACAGCAAAGCAGACTGCTGGAGGACCTCATCTGTGTGCAGTGGGACACCACAGTTGATGCCCCCCTGCACAATCTCAATTTTTAACCCTCCAGGAGGAAAACAACTAGTGATGCACTAGTGCTGTGTGCAAGTGCATATGGTATGAATCCAAAATCTGGGAAATTTTGACCAACAGAACTCTCTCAAGTATGCAAAATCATTAATATAGAGCTCCCCTATTCCATAAAATTTTATCCATTAGGATAGGATGGGAAGATCCTTGCTCACTCAGAATTTCTGTTAGTGTCTGGTACAGCAGTCTGTTTTCTGGGTGAAGTAATGCAGGCACCAGTTCTCACACCTGTGTCAACATTGGGTTTGCTTTCTGGGGAACAGAAGCCATTACTTTTCCCAACAATGCCTTTAAAGTTTTACTGCTGTACATCTAACAGGCGCAATTGGGAAGAAACAGAAGAGGGAAGATGTTCAGGAGCCAGAGACACCACACAGTAAAAAAGCAAAGATCAAAGCCAAAACACCACATACAGTTCCCAAGGTGAAACGGGTGAGTGAGGGTGGACTGTGGCAACTGGCTGAAGAGGCATCTCTGCCTTCTGAACAAGTAGGCTGGTTTGGGGTTTCTCAGGGTGGTTGGGCCCACAGGATTATTTGTATTTTTACTCACCAAGCACTTAAACCTTGTCTGGAGAACCCTAAGGAGTGCACATAAGAACATAGTATTATTCTGGCCAAAGCTGATTGGATATACTAGGAGCAGTCCTGAGCTGCCTGATCTGAAGCAGGGAAAGAATAATGAATCTGAGAAACACATAAAGATTGAGGTGATGTGAACAGGGCTCTTATATTTGCAGGGCAAGGAAGGAGGTTGTTACTGAAGCAGTATTGTGTATTTGTATGTGCTTACTGTGTCTCGTTTTCTTTCTCAACAGCCGTCCTCTCCATTCCGCCGCGTCAGGGAAGAAGAGATTGAAGTGGATGCCCGTGTGGCTGATAACTCATTTGAAGCAAAGGTAGGGCCAGGTAGTGCCAGAGTGGTAACCCTTGGTCTCTGCAAGTCCATGTCTGCAGAGCAGCCTCGGTGTGCTTCTGGGGAGTGGTTTTGGTGAGAACTTTTTCCACCAGGAGGCGCATGTGAGCAGT
The DNA here is from genome assembly GCA_013399875.1 of Gymnorhina tibicen. Classification (NCBI taxonomy): domain Eukaryota; kingdom Metazoa; phylum Chordata; class Aves; order Passeriformes; family Artamidae; genus Gymnorhina; species Gymnorhina tibicen. The sequence goes on along the minus strand of VXAZ01004120.1, from coordinate 459,635 downwards.
AGCAGGAGGTGCATGGGAGAGTGGTATCAGCTCCAGTGTGAGTGTACTGGGGTTAGCTGGGTGCGGTGAAGTGCAAAGCATTGCATGCACTCTCTTGGGTACTGACTTGAATTTCTTTTTCTCCCCCTCCGTCCCTCACAGAAAGGAGCGGCTGGCGACTGGGGTGAGAAGGCTAACAATATCCTGAAATACACTAAAGGCAAATCTTTCCGCCATGAGAAAACAAAGAAAAAACGAGGCAGCTACCGTGGGGGCACTATATCGACCCAAGTCAATTCCGTCAAGTTTGAAAGTGACTGAGAATGTTTCCTTGGGAATTCATAAACCATCTGCTCACCAGAACATCTTGGATGGGCATATGGACATTATGGATGTCAAGCCTGCCTGGAATGCTACCTCCACTAGCCCGTTGTGGGGCAGGCAGCTCCAGTGTAGGGATGTGGGAGAATGGTTGGATATTTCCCTCTTTTATTTCTAATTTTGTTTTAGTCTCCTAATTTGAAACCATCCTTAAGCTGGTGTTACTGGCACCACTAAGGTGACCTTCAAAACTTATATTTTCTACAGTCTTATTTTAAAAGGCTGGCAGTGATTTTTACTTGTGGTTTTCTGCCTATCTAGTAGAAGAAAGAGAAATCATTGTCCTGTATTTTAACCTCTCATTTCTTGGTCAGCCAGTTTAATACCTGTGAAAAGGCAAGTATTGTCACGTGCCTCTGACTAGTTACTGTGAGATAACAACTGATTTGAGCATGCTGGCTGTAATCCCCAACTCCACCTGACATTTCAAGTTTACCCTTGTAGTGTGACAGGGTTCCTCTTCTGTTTTCTTTCGTGGTTTCACCTTGCATAAATACCTACTTTCCTCTTCCTTGCACTCCTGTGGAGGCCACCAACCAGAGTACTTGGAGAAGCAGTCTCTAAATATGTCTTAGTAGTTGAGTAACAGTATCGATTGCAGTTGCAAGGTGGGGGCTATTGTCAGAAAGACCAAGGTCTATAGTACTGCTATGGCACTCTTGATAACACTTCCATTAGTGTAGCTGGGGAGTGGAGTTGTACAGAGACTTGCCTGCATGGGGGTTGTGAAGTTTCACTTGGTGGGAAAGGAAAAGGAGACCGAGGAGATAGAGGCCTCTTAGCAAAAGGCAGAGGTGGATAAGCAGTGTTTTTGTTTCAGAGGCTCTGGCTGCAGTGTGGCATTACTCCTTGTTCTGTCTGAACATAAAATGTGCCAGCTTTCACTTACTGCCAACAGTGTGAGCTGCAGCTTGTTAGGAGTCAAGATGAATGTGTCATTAATGCCTTAAATTTCTTTTCTGACTTGGATCTTTTGGTCTTCAAGCTGTTTTCCACCTGTTAAATCCCTCTTGAGAAGTAAAATGCCACTTTCCCTTAGCACTCAGGCAAATAAACCCTGGTGCTGTAAGGTTTGAAGTACTAACTACACGTTCAGTATGGGGAGCCACAAACAAGTTGAGAAACTTGCAGCCTAAACTGAGATTTCATGAGTAACTGACAGTATAATGGCCTACGGCTGGTGAGGGGTGGGCTTGCATTCACTCAGTTGCGTGACTGCCTCCTTACTTAGGTGCTGCTTGCATCTGGTAGAAAATATTCCCCCAAATACTTTGCCCTCTCTTAGGTGGGTTAACTAGTTTGAAGAGCAGAGGGCTGAGCCCACAGCCAGTATCAATTGAACAGTGGTAGTGCATGTTTGGGAAATGGAGTAGTGGGCTGTGAGGATACGCTTACCCCATGTGAGGAAACAGCCACTGAGGTAATGCAGGGCCTGATTTCCATGTTTCCATTCCCTCCCCAAACGGTGCCAATGAGAAGAGCCTTGTTACAGGAAGCTATGTTTGTGTGCAAAGCAAATTAGTGTCACTTAATTGAGGGTTGGATGAGACTTGATGAGCCACCCCCATGTACATGAGTGGCAACTTTTTCCAGTGAGCATTTTTCAGGACTTCCCCTCTGGCTTGCACAATCACTGGGGCCTGGATTCAAGGCTACAGTGCAGAGGGGCCCAGGAGACCATGATTATTACAAGAAAGTAAGGGTTAGAGGCCAAAGGAAGGTGGGAAGAGTATTTTCTGCAGGGGGATTTGAACACAATCTTTCTTGTCATTTGCCCTCTTTTTTTCTGTTTATCAGGAACTTACATTTGAAACTCTTTAAAATACTTTTATGCTTTGAGGTTTTTAAAGTCTATAAAGTGTGAGAATTTAATGTGTCAGAAAATAAAGATTGCTGCCTTTGTAGTCTGAGTGGATCTGGTAGTTAAAGATAGGGAACAGTGGGTGGGAAAAGGGTACCAGTGCTTGGGGGTAACAGCACTGTCTCTACATCTGTCTACAACCATTTCTTGTCATCTTATTTATGTGATTGTGGGCATGTAACAGACCTTCAGAAGTGAAAGGTGGCCTGTGCAGCTGGCTGGTGAGTGACTGCAAGAAATTTGGGTAAGCTGCTAGAAGCTTCTATCAAAACAAACTGAGGCTGTTCAAGTCCCTTCCCTTCAGAAGGTCTTGTTAGGTCTTCTCAAATATTGCTGCCAAATCAGCTGTATGGCAGCTGGCCATATAAGCACTAGCATATTGGAAGAAGAAAGAAGACGCCTAACTGAAAAACCCTGTATAGACCTAGTTAAAATAACTGATTTCTGCGTCCTCTTAGATTTCTTCCTCCGTGCGTGCAAGGAAAAGAAACTTGCCGATAGGTAGGGCCTTGTGGAGATCTTGAGTGCTGTAATGCTCAATTTTACCCCTTGCACTATGGTTCTATGGAAAGGGTGGGGTGATGCACCAGGTGCATTGGGCTCTCGGTTGCTCTGTAACCAACACTGCCACAGCCTTCCACCTGGAACGTGATGCTGTAGAAGATATAATACTATCTGAGGTTTCAGCAGAGGATGCAAAGGATGTCATTAGCCTTGCTGGAGATCAGGACCTGACTGAGCAAGTGCAACAAGTGTTGGGGTGGGAAATGCTTTGTGAGACTCTCAAAGCGTTGTGCTTGACACTCCTGGGAAAAAACTCCTGCTCCTTTCACAGGATTTTGCAACTGCTAGACATGCTTACCCTGGATTTCTGCTCACCCTACATCTCTGCTCTACTGCTGTCCTGGTGTAGAGGCCTGGTTTCCCTGTGCTACAGTGGTGCAGTTACAGCTGTGGTTAGTGCTGGAACTGGACGAACAGGACATCCCCGCTCTGGTGTGTGCTGGAACACTTGTCCCTCACATCTCGATTCCCTTGTGCACCATCCTTTCCCTTTTGCTGTCCTGACTACCTTGTTTCTATTGCCCTCCTCTCAAGGGGATCGGGGCCCTGGGGCTGCCCGGGCAGGGCCCAGCAGCGGTCACTGGAGAGATGCTCTGACCCCGTTCAGACGCACTGGCCGGGCCAGAGGCACAAGCTGCAGCTGACGGGCGCTGCCCCGCTGCCTGTCGAGCTGCCGGAGCAGCAGGTGCGGCTCTCCGTGCCCGCCCCGTCCCCTCTCGCTCCGCCTTCGTGCCACAGCGCCGGGCTCGGCTCGGCTGGGCTCAGCCCGGGGTGCGGCCCGTGGGCCGGGGCTGCGCCGCCCAGCCCCACCTGCGCCCGCCGGCTAGAAAGGGGAAGGCGGGCGGGGTGGCGGCTGCATCGCTCCCTTCTTCTCTCTCTTCCCTCCCGCTTCCCGCTCCGCCGTGCCTCTCACTCGGGCCGCGCTCCGGCGGGACTCGCTGCAGGTGGGTGCCGGCACCGCGGTGGGGGCGAGCGGCCCGGGAGGAGCCGGCCCGGCGGCAGCTGCGGCCGGGGCTTCTCGGCCCGTCCCACCGGGGAGGCTTCTCGGCTCCGCAGCGGCGGCGCTGCCCCGCCGCCGGCCGTGGTGTCTTGCCCGGCTGCCGTGCGAGGAGGGTCCTTTCGCGCTGCGGCGTGGCGGGGCCGGTGGGATGTGCGGGCGGGGTGAGCGCTGCAGGGCCGGGCTGAGCTTGCTGGGCTGATAGCAGAGGCATCTGAGCGCTGCCCGGCCGGGGAGACGGGGACGGGGACTCGGTCTGAATTCCCAGCTGTCAGCCCGGCCCCAGCTCTGCCCGGACGCGCGTGTGCAGCCTGGGTTGCTCTAGCGAGGCTGCTGATGGGTACGAGTTCAGCATCTGCTTCAACGCGCAGGACCAGAGCCTTGGCACATGGACACGCGTTCAGAGCGCTTTTGTGTAACTTGCTTCATCTTCCTTTAGACGGTTACATCTCAGGAGTATCTTCCGTCTCTTGTTCTGCCTCCTCTTCCTATGCAACCCTCTTCAACCTCTGTTTACGGCAGCTCAGCCAGGTCTCATTCCTCTGGCATGCTCAGAGCCAAGAAGCTCTTTGGTTTGGTTGTGGGGTTTTTTTTACGTGAGGGTGTCAGTTGTTTCATTGAAGATAAGACTCATCCCTAGCTTCTCTATTCCTGTAACTCTGTCAAATGTGATCAGACTTGTCTGTCAGGACTTTATCAGTCCCCAGAGCTTTCTACACAAGATTTCACAACCTTCTGGGATGTTTAATAACTTTTCTTTTAATGTGGTGCTTCTCTGCATAAAGAAGCTGAAATGACGAGGCAGTAAATGGGAAGAGTCTTTTCCTCCCCACTGCTCTTGACTGCTTCTCTAAAGTTTAGTGCACCTATATCTTCCCAGTTTTCTCTGCAGTCTGAAGAACTTCTTTAACTTGACTGTCATACAAAAATAACTTCTTCTTAAGACTAAATAATGCACTGCCCTGTCATGTGCTCTCACTTTGAGGTCTATGGCTCACATGATTATTTGGAAATGGCCCCAGGCTTTTCTTTCTCTTTCATCCAGAGATTACAAATAATGTTCTGACTTGCTTCCACACTGCAGACCTCAGACCACTCACAAGGAGCACCGTCTCACATCAGCTGCCTCTGTCTTGCAACCATGTTGTAAGCAAGAGGAAAAGGCTGTCCGGAAGAACTTGTTACTGCAGAGCACCCTGGTGTCACAAACTGTCTCTGTTCCTTTCAGAAGACAAACAGGAAGCCTGTGGATATGGAATGGGGGAAATCTCACTTATTACCTAATTAGACAGATTTAATGTATAATGTATGATGAGAGGCCAGGTGGGGAAGCAGATGTGTGGTGTCTGACACCATCCCCCAGCTCAAGGTCTTGAAGATGTGTGTAGTTTCAAATACTGTGACAAGCTGAGATACAGATCTTTATTTCTTTTCTCAGTTGTTATGGACCAGTATTTCCTTTAGTATCATGGTTCCCTGGCAGTGATCTATCGTCTGGCAACCTCCTACTAGCCTGCAGATTCCCACCTTGCCTGTAGAACTTCCTCCATATAACTCTAATGAGACAGGAAGGATGTTGAAGATGGTCCAAAGTTCCAAAAGTTAGGAACTGTTTGGGGACTACATCAATCTTTGTCCAAAACAAGTGAGCCAGAGCACTTCTGGTGCTGTTTTGTGGCAGCAGTAGCACCAATGTGGCGAAAAGTATAAATTATTCTGATGCCAACCTGATCACTGCTGTGATTGTTCCCTTTGGTCCTTTGGGGATCTTGATTTCCTTCATTCTCTGTGTTTGTAGTGGGCTGCCATGAATATGTAGAAGGAAAAATGCTAGAAAGGTATGTTGTTTTGAGCAGACCATCTGTGCACTATTCAGTCTGTGTGCAAACAATATTTTAAAAAACCCTCAGGGTTGTAGACTGCCAGGGGATGCTGATATCTGAAGGGGAGGTTTTTTCTTTATCATTGTTTTCTATACTAAAATACTAATGGTAGCATTGGTGTACTGTAATACTAATATTAGTATACTGTAGTGCTAATACTAATGTTTTAGTGTTATTTACCCAGGTGACTCTGGTTAAGCCAGAGTCTGTGATAAACCAAAACCAGAGCACGGAAGCCCACCAAGCACTGGGCTGGCCGTGATTGATGGTTAAACTTCCCTATTTCAACCTGTGCTTTGTTAAGTTTGCCTTGTACAGTATTGTATCCTCTAGGTTTTTACTAGGGATTCCCCTGGGCAGCTCCTGCTTGTAGTGCAACATCCTTTTGCAGTGACGAAGTTGCTCTTGGAGCTGCATACCTGCCTGCTTTCACAGAGTCTTGGCTTCCTTAAATTAGCTGCAGCTAGGCTTGTGATGGTAGCAGATGGTCCTGGTTTTTCTGGATCATACCCAACAGAACAGGCAAACCTCGGTATCTTATTCCAGGAAGAGTTTAGAGCGTCTAGGTGAAGATATCTTTTGCTTTTTGTTTTCAATGAATTCTGCTGCTTTGTTAACTCCTGAGAAGTTTGCAGTGAAAACATTTCTTACTGTGGGCAAGAGCTGCATAGAGACTAGGATGCAGGAGGGGAAATAATTCAGCCCCATGTATATGGGCTTCCAGGTCCTAGGCAGGAACTAGGTAATATAAAAAAGTGGGGGAGGGGGAGAGATGTAAATGGCAGTCCATGCATTTCGGCCTGTTCACTGCCCTTTCTTTGTGGGGTTCTTTGCCTAGACTGCCTGCTATCAGAGGTTTTAGTACTTCAGCCTAATAAAAGACACCTGAATTAAATTAGAGCTGTAGCTGTTCAGTTATTTCACTTAAGTTGATTGGTGTAATTTTCCATCAATACTAAAGCCATACCCTGTTAAACATTGGTACCCCAGGACAACATGTTAAACAGGGCAAAATCATGGGACAAATTTCACTCCAGTAAGAGGTTTCTCAGGGGCACTTCAGAGGGCTGTGCTCTCTCTGCTCCCTTTCTGCTGCCTCACTTTTCAGTGTCAATGCATTGCTGTGGCTTTGAAAGCAATCTCCCAGCAGGTGAAGGTGGCCAGGTGTGCAGGGTAGGGGGATGCTGCTGCCTGCAGTGACAGTCTCACTTCCCACTGCAGCAGGTTCTAGTCCTGTTCTGCTGAGGTTCTGCTCTGCCCTGAATGCTGCAGGGGTGAAACTTAAAACATTTGTGGCATGGGCTTTTCCAGCAGTTCTCTTGAACCCTTACTCTGGCTGCCAGTGTTAACTGTGATGTTTAGGGGCATTGTTCTGTGTAAATCAGCCAGCTGGCATCCTCTGCCAAGCACTTGTCATGAAAACAGGGAAGGGTCTATTCTCTCTTTATAAGCCCCTTCCCTTGCAGTGGCAGGGTTATTTTTGCAGTATTTATGTGGTGTAGCCAGTAGCCCAGGACTTCCAGACCACAAGCAAGGAGATGGTTCTGTCTACTCTGCTCTCAGGCCTAGTGTAGGATCTGTCATTTACTTGGATTTTGCACCTCTGTCAAGGCACAAGCTGTGAATTCACCTTCCCAGAGAATCACGTTCCCATGCCCAGGTGTTTGAAGGTTTCTGTTGAAGACTACCTGCCTGCAGTAGCTGAGCTCCCGAAGCCAGAGAGCAGGGCTGAGCCTGTGCTGCGCTGGCCACAGCACTTGCCCAGGCTGGAGGATCCTGCTGCAGAGCTCATGGAGCAGCTTTGTGTCAGTAAGAGGTAAACCAGGGGAGGTGAGCAGCTGGATTTTGAGCCTTCCCTCATCTGGGCCATTTAGCCCTTTTCTAGGTCTGGGACTTCCTTCCCCTTTGCTATCAACCTGAGACTGCAGTGATGACTAGTTGCTGAACAAGAGACAGAGAGCCCTTGAGCCCTTTGTGCTAGTAGTTAGCCTTCATTATATCCCAATAGCACTAAAAATCAGGGATGTGACTGGTGTATCCAGCACAGCTCTAGGGCTGGAGCTATGACCAGGGTACCTCTCCAGGCATGGACAGAGCAGAGGCTATCTCTGGTGGTATTGAGCTGGAGCAGGAAAAAAGGTCTCTTCCTGCAGCCTGGCATACTCTCACCTCTTAGCAAGATTTACAGCCTCCCTTGTTGCTTAGGCAGGGAGAAGAGGTTCCTGAGCCAGCACCTTTAGGGATTGCTCCTGATTTTGGAAGGGATGAAACCACCAAGAGCAGTTTGCAAGTCTCACTGTGTCAGTATCTGCCCCTGACCTGAGGGCTGAGATTGATAGCTTACTTGTCATTTGGATTTTGGTAGTCCCCAGAGGGTCCTGGCTGAGCTGAGGGTCTCAGCAATGTCTGGCACATAGGTCCATGGCAGAACACAGTCCTTGCTGAAGATGGGTGACAAATTTTTTCTTTAAATAACTATTCCTTTTACTTGGACTATTTCTTCATCTTTTACTTGTTGCCCAATGAGAAAACACCCTACCCCACAAATAAAACCTCTTCTACTCTTCTTGGCATACTTATGTGCATGTATGACCCACTAGGTGTCCCAGGACAAGCCTATACCTGCTTCTGTCCTTACCTCCCTGCCGTCCCAGAGGAGATCAGGAGTACATGGCTGCCATCCTTCCCTTGCTTCCTGGAAGCAGCATGTGCTCCTGGATCTGCTGTGAATGTCATAGCCAAATGCTTTACCTTCCCTGGTGTTGGGCAGGGTAAGTTCCCTTTGGGCCTCTCAGGTAATCTGAGTACTACACCAGCTTTGTGGGCTGTAGCTCTGTTGTGACCAACACTTTGTCACAGGCCTGCCTGTTTCCTGCTGTTAGGGAAGCAGGATGCTGGGCAGATCCTTACTTTACTTGCAGAGCTTATGCTTTCTTCTCTCTAGCCCATCATCTTTGTCTACATTCTCCTGGAGCTCTTGTTCTGTGGGCCAACTACTCCCTTGGTGTCTGTTAGCTTTTCTCATGTTTCTCATCACTCGTGTGGGCACAGCTGCACAGTTGAGCCTGGGTGGGAATGGTGGGAGTCCAAGAACTAGCAGGAATTGCCTTTGAAATAGGAGAGGGTCCCAACCAGCAGCTGCTCTGTTTCTTTCCCATGTCCTGTCCCCACATGGGACAAGAAAGCAATGGAAGGAAGAATTGGGCAGTTTTACTCTTCCATGTCTGCACCCTTACATGCGTAGTTTGGCCAGATATATTCAGCTGCTGAGGGTAGTCTGAAAATTGTATTTAGCAGAATCTTGTCCATTACTTTCCTTCCCACATCTTAACTGATCAAGCACTGGTGGAGAGGCTGTCAGAAAATCTTGTACCAAATTCCCCTCTACCACATCCCTGCAACCCCCACCGGGGCTTAGTGTGTGGGGGTCATCCAAAATCCACTTCTAGTTGTTCCCATTGTAACTTCTTCCCCTTCCCACTGCCGCTTCCTAGCATGTCTGAACTGGGTTCTCAGAAAACTACTCTGCTTCTGACTATTCCCAAATAATTATCACATAATTCTTCTCCCAAAATAATGCTAGGTGTGGGTGAGGCGCGTTCGCTTCCAGTGATGTAGCAACATCCATTACACAACAGAAATCTTGGGTGTTTCACCAAACTGAAGAGGGGATGATGGCTTTAGGAGAGTGACTAAGGGGCGTCAGTGTGCCACAGGTGATGCATGTTATCTCTGGGATTGCTTTCTGGGTTTGCCTTCTTCTAGGGGATGAGTATCCTGGCACCTGCTTTCCCTTCCCAGCCCTTTCCCCAGAGCCTCCCATGACTGATCCATACTGGAGCAGCTCTCTGTCCAGACTGTTGCTGTGCTCTCTGGGATTGCAGTTCCTCTCAGCGGGTCCTGCTGTGACCTGGATTTGCTCCCGCCCCGTTTGTGCTGAGCAAGGTGCCTTGCCGGCCATGTGAGGGCCAAAGCCAGAGCACACCTCTTGGCATCCCCACCAAGCTCTGCAGGCTTCCCTGCGAGCTTGCACAGACATCAAGGGCTCAGAGAGAACCAGCTGTTCTGGCTGGATAGAAATAAAAATAAAATCCAGCTGAGCTGGTTCTGTAGCGATAAACAGGGACTGAGCAGCAGGTGTCCCTGCTGGTGCTGTGACCCAGCAGAGCTCCTCCAGCCACTCACCCTCTGTAACTCTGTGTGAGTCAGTCTGCTAGTTTTTGAGCCTTGGGAGCACAAAGAGGTTTTCTGGAAAACTCCCCGGAAAAGACCCTGACTTTGGTTGTTGGGGTTTTTTGTGGCTTTTTTTTTTTTTTTTTGGGGGGGGGGTGCAAGGCAGAGTGGATGGAGATGGATGTTCCCCAGTGAAGAAATCCAGACTCTTGGATTGTTTTAGGGCATTCTAAGCATTTCTGCAAAGATAGACTTGCATCTCTGAAGGATACAACAAAGGAGAAGTATCCCCCGAGAGTAACACTAAGATGTGCTCTTTTGTACTATGATCCCCCAACTTTTAAACTACTACTAATATTCTGAATTAATAATCCAGACTGCTCTCCTTTCCCAGCTTATGATCTTGCAGCTACAACCGCAACTGTTAGTTGTTGAGTGCATGACAGAGATACTACATTAATGTCTTGTTTGTCTCCTTGCAGTGATGAAGATGATGAAGGTGCTACCGTGCCCTGCTGCTCTTCTTTTCCTAGTGACTACATTCACTGTGGAGCCATCTCACTGTGCCAAGGTGCTGATCATGCCCACCATAGTCTTTGACAGCCACTTGAGAGTCTTCATGCGGGTGGCAGAGGCACTGACTGACCGGGGCCATGACCCTGTGCTGCTACTTCATGAAGGTCGGGATGTGGAAACCTCCCTGCCTGGCTTCCGCGTGCAGAGGTACTGGGGTATCTTCAGCACAGAGAGCGCAGATGCCTGGGTGCAGGAGAAGATAAAGCGTGTCTTTCAAGGGAAGATGACCTCTCTGGAAGTGTTTTCATTTTTGGAGAAGTACCTGCAAAACTGTGACCTAGTACTGGGAAACTCTACCCTTCTGCAGAAACTCCAGTGGGAGCACTTTGACCTGCTTTTGGTGGACCCCAATGAGATGTGTGGATTTATCCTGGCCCACATCCTACACGTAAAATATGCTGTGATTTCCACTGGTTTCTGGTTCCCAGCAGAGATTGGTGCCACCTCCCCCATTGCCTATGTCCCTGAATTCAACTCCCTGATGACAGACAGGATGGGCTTCTTTGGTAGGACGTGGAATCTTCTAGTCTACATAATCACTCGTGTGGCTACAAAACTGGTCATCCTGCCCAAGTTTGAACGTCTCATGGAGAAGCATAGGGTGGCGCCCAAGACATCCATGTTGGACCTTGTTCATGGAACTAGTCTTTTCTTCCTCTGTAATGATGTGGTGTTGGACTTTCCCCGTCCAACGCTCCCCCATGTCATTTTCACAGGGGGGATCCTCGCTGAGCCTGCAAAGCCCCTTCCAGTGGTAAGTGTGAGAAAGCTTTGATCTATGATTGCACATTAACTGGGGAAGCTTTGTACAGATCTTCTTTGGAAGAACCTTGTAAAAGTTCTGAAACCCCAGGAGTCTGGAAAGCTGCTGTGTTTTGGTGCTTGTGGGTGCATCGAGGAGACAGAGAACACTGAGGGCTGTCAGGCTGCAGGGAGGATGTAGAATTAAGTGGTCCACTCTGAAGTGGGATTTGGCCTCACTGTCCATGTAAAATGGTGTGTGGAATTCCTAAGCTGGAAGTGTTGCCCCTGGGACTTGATCATGAATAGTTTTGTTTGCTCCTCTGCTAAAGTGGAAATGGGAAGAACAATTAATCTTCCTTGTTTCATCACCGATACATGTTAATCCAGAATTTCCTCCTTCAGAGCATTTCTGCCCTTGAGCTTGTCTTAAGAAACCACAAGGGTGAGCTATTCTTGTTCCTTCATTAAATTCAACGCAGAATGCCAAAGTGTAGAAAACTGAAGGGTATCATCCCCTTTTTCTCAAGGTTCAGTCCTGAAAATTCCTCTCAAGACTTTCTCCAGCCTATGCCTCACTAGTCTCCTGAATAAATTCAGAGGGACAAGCTTTCCTAAAGCATTGGAACAGAGCAGGACTTGTCGTATCATTTTTACAAACACTGAGGGGAAATAAACCTGGGTAATAAAACTTGGGCAGTCAAGATGTCCTGGTGTCCTGACTAGAGGTCTGAAATGGAGATAAGATTTCAACTTTCAAATTACTAGAGGCCTGTGGATGCCAATATTTTTCAGTTAAAAAAAAGTGAGATCAGGTGCCTTAAAAAGAAACTCTCCAGATGTGTCTGACTGCACATCAGCCTTGCCTATGTGGCACAGCCTGCAGGTAATGAAACGCACGTAGGGTGCTCCGAAAGCTGTGTCAGAGGGTGGCTGCCTCACAGCTCTTGCAAAACGCTGGCTTGGTCCAACCTGGCCGTGTACACACCTGCCTTATAAAGAAGGGAGTTGTTTGCTAGGGCATTACTCATGTGCTTCACAACTTCCAGAACAGATCCCAGGGCACCTAAGGAAAGAATGATGGATATAAGTCTGGAGCCCTGCAGTAGGTGGTGGCTGTCATGCTGGCAGGTAGGCATGTCTGTGTCCACGTTATGGGATGCCAGCAGAAGAGAGGGCCTCTGTAGGTCTAGGTGTATCTTAAAGAATGTCCCATCTGAAATGGAGCAGGGTTATGTGTTTAAGATGTTTATTTCCTCCTATTTGAAACACTATGATTTTGAGTGCTTCTCATTAGGACTTGGTTAAATACAGATATGTATTTGAGAGAAAGTGAGAACATTTGGTGGTCAACCATGCACCCGTGGCAACTTCAATGCTGTTTCTGAAAGTCAAATGTTATGGCCCAATTATAATGGATAACATAATCATTTGGTTTAGGAGTCACTGTACTTTTATTTAGAAAAGAAAAACTAGCACTTTCTCTTCTGTAGCAGTTTCAGTGGTTGTACTGCTCAAACGATGTGAAACTCAAAAGAATGGAGAAACCAAAATATCTCTGTTGTAAACTTTTTGATTCTTGGATTGTTTTAGGGCACTCTAAGCATTTCTGCAAAGATACGCTTGCATCTCTGAAGGGTACAACAAAGGAGAAGTATCTCCAGAGAGTAACACTAAGATGTGCTCTGTAACTCTTTTGTACTATGATCCCCCAACTTTTAGACTACTATTAATATTCTGAATTAATCACTTTATTTTTCTCTTTTAATAACAGGTTTTTTTGGGTCTTTTTTTGCTATTCATGTTCTCCTACATGTTTATTTTAGGAAGTATCTATATTCAAAGATAGATTTTTATTAAACTTCCCTAAAATGCCCCTGACTGGGATACATGGGAAACTTGAAGCAGGACAGAACTCATAATGAGAAATAGACTCAGCCCAGCCTGGCATAAAAGGGAATAGTCTATGTTTGCTTCACAGCAGCTGTGGTTGCTGATTTCTTCTCCCTGCTACCTTCTGGCTTTGGTTGAAAGAAGTACAGACCCTGTTCTAGGTACAGGCCTGTTTATGTAGCATTACAGGTAGCCTCTAAATGAAGGGCAAATAACTGTGGGTTTTACTGGATCTGTAGCTACCTCTCTGTCCAGTGATCAAACACTTAATCTGCTGCCTGCAAGTAGCTATCAAGGATGGGTGGTAGAAGTCTTCTGTCAAGATGGCAAGACTTTCTGCCACCTCCAGGAGCCGTTGACATTGGAGAGTCTGTAGGAACTCTCCAGCAAGATGTTGTTCCTAACTGTGTGATGTTTCGTCTGTTGTATCAGCCTACATCTAGAGATCCTGACAGGCCTCCTGTCTTAGTGGTGATGGGAAAATAGCCCTCCTCTTTTTATTCCAATTCCCTTCTGTGCCTTGGCTGTTCCTATGTGGGTCCTATGTTTTCAGAACCTTTCTTGTCAAAGAGTAATTGTGTTACCTCCAACGCAGGAGATAATGCTATGAAATGCAAGTTTTGGACACCTCCCTGCAAACTCTGAAGGCCAGCAGGTGCTCAAGTAATTTCTGCCTGGCTGGCTGCAAAAATCACAGTGGTTTTAGAGTTCATTGCCTGGTGAAAACCGTGTAGCTTTGTGCTCCAGGTGGATTTGGCTTCATCTTCTCTGTGGACAGCTTTCTACTGACAGAGGCAAGAGCGGGAAGGGCCTTTCTGCAACAGTACTTCAAGGCAGCTGTGTGTGTTTTGCCCACAGGGTCTGCGTCTCTGGGTGGAAGCAGCAGAGGCAGGTGTCGTTGTTGTCTCCTTTGGCATCGGGATCCGAGCTCTTCCAAGCGATTTGGTGGAGAACATGGCTGGTGCATTTGCTCGCCTCCCGCAAAGGGTGGTGTGGAGGTGAAAAGGGAATGGGGATTAATTTTCACTTGAGTTGGATGAAAAACAATGTTGAGGGGTGATTCATTTCAAATCACAGAATTTGCTTTCTGTCTCTTGATCTGATTGAATTTATTGTTCTCTGTGTGTTTCTCTTCCCCTTTTTTCCCCCCCTTCCTCTGTCTCCTCCCACAGATATTTTGGTCAGAAGCCAAGAAGCCTGGGTGAGAACACGCTGATGATGGGGTGGCTGCCCCAGAATGACCTGCTAGGTAAGGCTGGGTTCTGTGTATGTGTGTGCTGCTAGCAACATCCCTGGAGTTTAGCCCAAACCACAGCAAAGGCATATAAGGATAACAGCACCTGTGTGGGTCTAAGTCTGTTGCTTCTTGTGTGTCTCATCTGTACAAAACATGATCCTCACCTAACATCTGCTTGAAGCTGCTTGGCTTCTCTCTTCTCCTCCAGGCTCTACTCAGCAATTTTGGGCTGCCAAAAGCCAGATGTATTCCCAAAGGGTAGCATCCTCTCTGCTCGGCATGCCTGTTTTTCCCTGAACATACATCAACACTGTGTGCTGAGGAACCCCCGGTAGCCCTGTTGCAACATGGAAGGCACTGACTTGCTGCTGTTTCTTTACCGGCAGGCCACCCCAACGTGAAAGCCTTTGTCAGCCACTGTGGGATGAATGGTATATTTGAGGCAATTTATCACGGTGTGCCAGTGGTGGGATTCCCTTTCTATGGGGACCAGTTTGACATCATGACCAGAGTGCAGGCGAAGGGCATGGGTATCCTCATGGACTGGAGCAGAGTAAAAGAAGAGGAGCTTTACCAGGCTCTCATCACAGTCATCTCTGACCCCAGGTGAGGCATCTGGAAGCATCAAGCTCTTCCTTGTTGCAGACAATGTGTAGGGACCAGTGTGACTTTGTGTTGACCCCTACACTGCCTGTAGTGGCTTCTGGACCAAACACAGTTGCAAGCATTGCTCATCTGGCCAGGTGTGTCAGTGCCTCAAAATTCTTAGATGCAGCACAGGAGGAGATACTGCAGCATTTGGTGCTAGAGAGCATGATCTAGTCCTGTTTGACTGACTGTAATGTTCTTACAAAGTTTTCTGATACTGGGGAGCAGCCCTCTTCTCCTAATGCCAGCCTGTCATAAGGGAGAGTGAGATCACAGCCTCACATTGGGACCTCCCTGGACTTGTCCAAACAACTTTCTGTAGAAACAGACAGGGAACTGCAGGTAATGCTCCATCTGCTCCTTCTGACAATCATATATTCTGCTCTTTCCTAAAACTGAAGCAGGAACAGAAAAGTGGCACAGGGCTCCTGTTTTCTAATGGGATACGTGCAACTGCTGGTTTTTGAAATGTTCTCTGAGAGCTTGATTTTTAAAATAGTTTATATTTCTTACCTATTAAGAGGTGTTGCAATTTGGTACCTTGAAGGGTTTGGCCACTCATCAAGTGTGTAACTTTTGCTTGATGCAGGGTGAGGTCTTAGGGTGCAATTCCCTTCAGAAAGTACAATATACATGAACTCACTGAACAAGTACTTGTAAGCCAAACTGTCGGTGTTGTTAACAAAACACAAAGTAAAATACACTCTGGTTTGTGCCTTCATGGCTGGTGAGTGTCATCAGAGTGGCTTTCAGAAGAAGAACGGAAGAAATTTGCCCCTCTCCCAAGGTATTATTTGGGACTTGAAAGCATCATTGGATGTCTCAGACCACTTCTCAGGTACAAAGTTTCCGTCAAAAGGTAAATGTCTTGTCATCTTCCCTTGCAGCTACAGAAAAGCAGCCCAGCACATCTCAGCTCTGCATCTGGACAGACCAATGCACGCTCTCAACAGGACAGTGTACTGGCTGGAGTACATCCTTCGTCACGATGGGGCACCCTACCTTCGCCCTGCTGTCTATGACCTCTCCTTCTATGAGTATTTCTGCCTGGACATCTTGGCTCTTCTCTTGCTGTGTCTGGCTGGTATTGGATTTGTTCTCTACAAATCCGTGGTGTGGTGCAGAAGGAAGGGGGCCAGCCCTGTGTATCAGAATGGCAGTTGCATGAAAGGCCACTTCACAGATGAGAAAAAACTGCAGTAGTGGCCAGTTTGTTCCAGGGCATATCCCATCACTGTGAAATGAACTGCTGCTGTGCCAAGAAATGTATGGCATGCAGGCACGGAGAGAGGTGAAAGATCTGCAGGTCTGGATGAGAAGAGAGAGGGGAGGGAGGAGTATTGCAAAGGCCTGTGTGCACACCTCTGTGTACAGCACCTGTGGGCGGGGGGGTGAATTCAGGCGTGGGTGGGAGCACTTGGCCAGGATGCTGGGAATGGGGCATGGGTAGGTAGACTTCCAGGGAGGAGTGCAAGTTGTTCCCTTGGTATTGCACGTTGGTTTAGATGCTGGTGTTGCTCTTCTGGCTTTTTGGATCATGGAGGCTCTGGAGGTAGGAACAGCGTTTCATGTGCAGCAGACACCATTTCTCCTCTGCCTTGTTACTAAGAGCCCCAGCAGTCAGGATACCTTTATGTGCAGATGAGAACTGAAGCAGAGCTGTGGACAAGGAAGGGCACTGAAAGTATCGTCTACTAGAGAGAAAAATTGGTCTGATTTAAGTTCTGTGGGTAAATATTGTTCTTCCTGCTTCAGTCAATACTCTGCAATCCTGTTTGTGTTTGAGCTAAATTATTATTTTTAAAAATAAACTTATATTCTTTCTCCTGTGTGGCAGTTCTCTGGTCTTGTTTTAATGTGAACTTGTGATTCTTGTAACAGGAAGCTGTTGAAGCAAGATTAAAGTGCTTTTTCCTTCTCATTACTGCTGCTATGGTCTCCACATACCTCCATCAGCAATTTTTTGGCCTTTCTGCAGGCTTTCATGCAGTGCCTTCCCTCTTCTGCCTTCATGTGGCACACACCCATGCCCATAGCATCTCCAAACCTGTGATGAAAGAAAAATCTGGAACAGATGCAAGTACCAGGACCACAGGATGAGCAGCCAACAGCTCAGAGAGCTGGTCATAGGCAATGGGCTGTACACCGTATTTATAGAAGCAGCAAGCTCTGCCTTTTCAGAAGAAAAGGGAAACGCCTGCTCATTTCAATGTGAATAAACAATACTGTTGCCCCACCTGGGACATGGTATGGAGTGATACCTAATGTGTTTTTACTCACCCTGGACTCTGAGACAAACCTAACGGGTGCAGTTGCACAACCTGCCCACAGCGTTGTTCAATGGCCCCACTGCCAGTGCCCCGCATCAAGGGCTGTGCTCCATCCTCCCACTGGGGCCACTGCAGTACTGGCACGAGTTGGAGAGTAACCTCACTGCCACAGCTGCCCTCGCTGGTGGTTCTAGGCTCTGCCCTTGCTTGTTGTTTCATGCGTTTCTTTTTCCAGATGAAAGATGTGTTTCTACATGCAACCTGTGAAACAATAGTTCAGCTGGGCTTCTGGGATGCTCTAGGTTGGGATGGTGCCTGTCTCTGACTTGGGAACTCTTCTGAGGCCAGGCAGTGCTGTCTTACCTCCCCAGTCCTCAGCTCACAGAGGGGTGAAGGTGACTTTGGACAACACATCAGCCTTGCTCTGTAGCAGCCCTTTGTGGCTTCATTCCCTCTGAGCTGAGGATATGGAGCCTGATAGTTCCTAATGAGAGGCAGAGGGAGATCGGAGCACAGTGCTAATAGATATTAGGGGGAAAATGGGCATTGTAGGTAAGTAGTAGGAACACTGCCTGCCTGGCACCTTTCCGTCTGCAAGTTGGAATTCAGAGGTGGATGGGATTTGGGGTTTATTTTTAGATTAAAAAGAGATATTACCACAAGTTTTCAGCATTCCTGCCTGTTGCCAGTTGCACTATGGTGACCTTTTTGTCATCTCCTAGCAGATGAGTTTGGACAAGGGGGTGGAGGTGGGGCATTTTGTCATCTGTGAGGTGGGAGAAGGAGATCATTAATGCTGCCTACGTGAGAGTTTGGATGTTTAGATTAGGCTGAATATAGCAAGAGAGTTGGCAAGCTTGTGGCTTGGTGACAATGTTGGATTGTTTTGAACTTGAAGAAAAAAGGGGGAGAGGACAAACACACCATGTTTGCAAACTGACAAACGTACACCAACAGAGGCACTGTAGCCTGATGAGGACAGAGACCTGCACACTGCTTTGTTTGCAAGCAAAAGAGCGGACAGTTTGGGACCCAAGAGCCTGTGTGGGCTTACAAAAATGTGAGTCTGTTTTCCTATGCTTCCTCCTTGCTATTCACAATTTCAGAAGGAAGTTCGAGTGAGCGCCACATGCAGCATTAGCATCTTGTCTCCTATCAGATATGCTCTTAACTTCTTGAACTTCTCATGGCTGCTTTCATTCCCAAAGGTATTGCAGAGTTAGGAGGCATGTCTATCCAGGGAGTCAAGATATATAGTCTATTAAAAAATGGTTCCACAATTTGGTGACAACTACTTCTAATACAGTAAAGCACTAACCTGTTTGAGGACCCTGTGAGTAAGAAGTAGATATTCAAAAAGCACCTCTGAAGTAAAGAGTCTTCCCTAGGAAAAGTCGTGTACTGGCTTAGAAATTGTCAGGAGCCATTCTTTAAGTTATGAGGTGGTTTTATAGAAATATTTCAATATACTCATTAAAGATGAAGGCTCCTCTAGCTTTTCCAGATTTATTCCTGTCCTTTGTAAATCTTTTCCTATTAAACACATAGGTTTCTCTCTTTATTTTTCTCCTTGTTATTCTTTCAGTATTGAACACAGAAGAAAAGTATAACAAGGCCTTAGCTAGTTATTAAGTTAAATTAGGAATAATGAGTAGCCTGTCACACACATTAAAAGCCATGGTGGGGGAAGGGATGTAGGTGAGCTTTGTCCTTGATGCAGCTCTGCCTTCAGCTTGGTGCCTGATCTCTGGGCACATTGCCTGCAGTTTCTGAGTGCCCTCCCTGTCATAGGTACTGAGGCAGGCCTGCAGGGCTGTGGCGTAACTTGGGAAATTAAAAAATTGAAACTGTGGTTTATGAGGCAGTGAGCAGGGAGCAAGCTTTTTTTTTGCCTTTTTTTTTTTTCCCCCTCAAGGAAAAGTAGGACATGAGTCAATACGTTTCAGAAGACTGAAGAGGCCTCACCCAAGAGCTGCAACTCCAGCTGAGCTGTGCATAGGGCAAAGCTGCCTTCTGTCCTTCTGTCTTGCTCCAGGGGGATCATGAGCACCCGCAGGATGCAGCAACACCCCCAGTCTTGCTGCTGGGTGCAGATCTCCCTGCAAGGGCCCCGAGTGGCTCTGAGTGCGGCAGGGAGGTGTTTGGGGCATGCTTGAGCCAGCTTTTCAGGTTCACCCGGCCCCACAGCTCCTCACAAAACTTCTCTGCGTGAGGCACGGCAGCCCTGTGATTGGGAGCCATCCTGGCTTGGAAACACCCTGGGTTTGCAAATGAATGTGTTTTCCACACACAGCGATGGCTGTGCAGCTCTGCCCAAACCCTGGGCTGGGGGCAGCTCCTCCGCTGGGGGCAGCTCCTTGTGGGGAATAGGGAAGGGGTGAAGCCACACACTCGCATGGCTCCTGTTATGACCCCTCTCCTTAGCCAAGTGCCAGCAGCTGCAGCATTGCTGGAGCACACAGCAGGGCCTGGCACTGCCTCGGAGGCTTCTCCCCTGAAGGACTTCGCAATCAACTCATCAGCTATTGCTGCTCCAGCCCCAGGGTTGGCTTTGGAAGGGTCCCCGCACACCACTGGTACATCTCCGTGGGAGAATCTGGCTGTGGGCTGCAGAAGGGCCACATCAATTCCATATCTGGTTTTTCCAGCCTAGTAAGGTGGCAGCAGCGAACTGTGTCAACAAATTTTGGCTAATAAAGAGGAGCTGTCTCCCTCTGCAGGTGAATGTGAAGTTGCTCCATCTGGCAGAGGAAAGCCTAGAGAAGACGATGATTTTTACTTACCCACCGTTCAGTGACAGTGAGCAAAGAGCACCTCTGTGACAGGAACCCCTTCCCTTTGCCTGTGCATGGCTCAGCCCCGGCCTCTCATCTCTGCCTGTGGGTATCTCCCTCATGGCCCCCATGGACCACTCTGATGCTCTTGATAGTGTGGGTAATCCTTTTCTCTGAGGCTTCCACGTTACAAATATTTCCCACAGAGGAAGGCAACAAGCCAAGCTCTGCGAGTCGCCAGTCCCCAGAAGTGGCCATTTGCCATTGAGACCACTGCTGGAGCAAGCTAGTCCCTCTGTTCCCACCAGGACCTCCTTGGGGCTGTGTCATGGCAAATGGAACTGCACAGCGAGTCCTGAAGGCAGTGCAATGGAAAGCAGCTTTCTCCCAGCTACTCAGGCAAGGCATGATCTCAAAAACCAGAAATGCCCATGGTCCCTCCCAAGCTGTGCTTTTGGAAGGGCTCCCCAAATCCTTGCAAACACCAAGGAGACATTACACACCAGCCAGGAGCTGGGCACTATGTCTTTCAGGACAGCTGAGTGCAGCCAATCACTCCAAATAGCTGATGGGTGTTTCAGGATAGAAAAAGCTCCTCCCTTCTCTCTCAGCCTCTTCCCTCTTGCTTAGGGACTGCTGCTAAGATGCTTCTCCCTCTCCAGCTGAGCTCATTTACCCCCATCAGGACCACTCTACATGCTGCTATAAAAGACTCTGAGTGGGATGTAGCTGGGACCAGTTATTTTTCAGGTTCTTATACTTGCTTTCTGTGGTGTCCATAGTAGGAATAGCTGTGTAGCAATCCTTTCATGGGAAACTTTTGAATTATTATTTAGTAATACATCTGTGCTAGTGCTATGGTAGTGATGCTGTTGACTAACCTGTCTCTTCTGAATTCAGTTGTAGGTGTTTCTGTATGGTAAGTTCTTTCAAGATCAAACCATGTGCTGATGTAAAACTCAGCTATTTTAGTAAAGAGCTGTGCAGAGTTGAGTTTTCTTCTGTTATTGGCAATCCTTGAAAACCAGAGGGATCCTGCTTGATTGCGAAGAGGTAAGTGTGGTTATAGTGATATGCAGACCCATTTATCTGTAGTTCAAAGGAAGTTGGTTTTGAGAAATCCCAGAGAACAAGGAAGGTTGGATGACTTACTGAAAACAGAATGGTATGGTATACAAGGGCAACAGCAGCCCCACATATTTAATGTTTGCTCTTAGAAAGTATGTCAGTAACAGAAAAATAATACCCAAAGCATTCTTCAAAACAACACAGATTAGCCTGTGTATCTTGCCAGGGAAAAAAGAAAAAGAAACAACATTACAGAAGAACTTGTTGTTCTGCAAGTGGTAAGCCCTGTGTTATAATGCCAACAGAGTTCAACAGATGCTTTGGATGGAGTTGAACTTCAGTGCCCTTCCTGCAAAGCTTTGGGTAAGGTGATCTATCAACTCAGGCAGTGGTAATGATGGATTTTGGGCTCTAGGCAGGGAAATATTAAAGGCTATGCCCTGAATCCAGTGATCTACATGGTCTGCTATTAAGGACAGTCTTTAAAAGCTAAACTAACTGGGAAGGAGGGTTGAATGGTTAATTTTCATTAAAACTAAACAGGTAAGAAGCTGAGGGCCTTGTCAAGAATAAAAGACAAACCTGGTAAAAGCTGATCTTAAAAACCCTGCCTGTAGTTTGGATTACAAAGTGGGGAAGAGCTGAAGAAACAACTGCAGACCTTTTGGACACTGCGGAGACACCTTTCACAACGGGGTGTTTGGGTTACATCCCATCCACCTTTTGTCAGGACTGCCCAGTAGCAAAAGGAGTGAGCACTTATACTGTAAGAAGAGGTCGGGTCTGATCAGGGAAGTAAGTTTTGTAACAAATGGGTTGAAAAAAGCCCAAATGCCAAACAAAGGCTTGAAGACTCTTCTCCTTGCAGGTCATACCTTGCTAACCAAGGAGTCCTCTGGCTGTATTAGTTCAGGGTAAAGGAGTGTGGGTTCTCGTTATCAGGACTTTCCAAAGATGTTTCACAAAGTGTTCTCCAAAAAGCTGCAAAAAAGAGGCAAGTAACTGATGGTGGCAATCCAAGCTTTATTGGGGATCCAAGTGGTCTCAAGGCAGAACCAAGCAGAACGAATGCTGATTAGTTTAGTTTTGTTAAAAGGCAGAAACAAGCACTTTCTGGGGTTAGAGGAATAGCATTTTAGTCCCACTTCTGTAGCCAGGAGGTTTTACAAAGCAAAGCTCTGAGCTTTGGTTTTGTGCTCTCAACTTTGTCTGGGATCGGCAAATTTACCTGGACTCTGCAGTCTTGATAGACTTCAACCAGAGGAAAGAGGTGATGTTTTGTGCTTGTCTGGTGTTGGTGTAACTTCTGCTAACTGACAGCAGATGATTTGACTGGAGACTGGAGCACAAGGATGATTAAGTAGAGAGGGGCCAACATAGAGCCTTTGGCAAAGTCCGGCTGTGAATGACCCTGGGGCAATTTTGCTTAGTTTAGCAAAGCAGAAGGTGCTTTGCATTTTTGAGAATGCAGGGTGGAGAGCTCTTACACACCATGACCAGTGTAGGCAACAGCTCACATCGGCAGTTTAGTCAATGCAATAATGTTTTTATTGTACTGTGGTTTATTTTATTCTTATTTAAAGCACAGGACCAGTTCTGGTTGAGAAATACTCAGTGTTTGTACAAAGTCTGTCTTTAATGAACACTTCAGAAAACATAAATAGGTATCTGCATGAATGCCTACAGATGTTCTTAAACTCAGTCTGAACTTTGAGACTTCTGTGATAAAGTCATAGCTGATTGGGTTGTTCAAAGGACACCTTTGATCTTAATCAGAAGTCCTTCAATGGGATTTTTGTACATGCATTTGTTCAAGAACTTGTTAGTTAAACTAGTCTCAGCCTCTAAATTTTCAACTGTGAAAACAGACATTGTTGAATTAAATTAGCAGATTCTCTACTAATCTCAGGTTCCATATGTGTACCCAATTATTGTTTTCTGATCAAAGCTTGAAGACACAGTAACTCCAGGCAAAAGCCCAGCTGCCCACTCAATGTACTTGTCTTAATCAGTGTTTCCAAACACCAGTGGGCCTATGAACAAGCTTTAGACAACTAAAGGGTTTGTAAATGATAGGGTATTGACAAAAGAGCTCCTTAGAGGTGATTTGCATCATGGGTGTTATGCATGCGATTTGTAACTCTTAGCTTAGTGTTGATAGCATTCTCATGAAGGGTCATTGCAGATTATGACATCTTTGGGTTAATAGCTCCTGATGTCACCACCATTTTGTTTAACCCCTAGGATATTAGCCCCTTTGTCATTTTCTCTTCAAAGATCTTTTAAAGCGGTAAGAGCAACTAGGTCAGAGAGCAAGAAGTAACTTGGGCCATTAGTAAGGACTTCAAGTGGTCCCTTCTGAGAGGTCTTATATTCCCATTCAGTGCATCTGCTTTGGGGTTTTTTCACGCTTGGAAAACACTCTCTTGCATGGCAGAGGGAAGGCAGACACGTCCAGTGTGTTCCCCAGAAGCCATCTTTAAAAGTATATGTATATGCATGAAGGGACAATACTTTGTCTTGCTCTATACAAAATTTTTCTCAAATGCCCAAATTCCTTGATCATCACACACATCCTTGAGAAGGACCATGCCCAAACACTGTACAGTGAGGTCTGATACAGGTACAAAGGCTGCTGATTATGTCTGTATCTTGCCAGGCTACAAAGAAGAGATGCTATTGCTGAGTTGTGTCTCTTAATGACCTCTAGTCAAACATCATGCAGGAAGCTGCAAGGAAGGATTGTTTCCTCTGATACTGTGCAGATGTTAAACCCTAAACTATTTGTACCAGCCTGCTTGCGTGACTCTTGCAAGGCAATGAAGCTCATCTGAGCCTGGGGAAGCAGAAGGAAGACAGATGGACTGCTTGCAAAGAGCAGGGCATCCTCTCTTCCCCCTGGGCCTGAGGGCATGTTTCTCCAGGGGAGGACAACTAACACCTCCAGAGAATCAGGAAGAAGCAAACCTCCTGCCTGCTCTTGCTTTTGGATCTCTGTTTAGCAGGTGATGCCTCCCTGTACTTTTGCAGTGTTTGCTCCCCTCTAATGGCCAAAGATCTGAGAGCCCCTTGGTGGAGACCTTGTTGTTACAGGCTGTGGTGGCTGGTGCCAGAGGGCTGGTGCTCTGTGCTAGCAGACCTGTGAGGCATCGAGCCTCAGGTCCAGGCGTGCTCACAGTTACCCAGCACTGCGCTGGGACGGGGTCTCCCACCGCTTTTCCTGCAGCTCCGATTGCTAGGGTTTATCCCTGTATTCTCTTACATCTCTGAAGAAATGCACCTGTGCCATGGTGGCTGGGAGAAAGGATTACATGACAAAGCAAGGCAATGAAGGCAAACTGGTACGTCAGCACAGGTCTTAGTCCTCCCTGAGTCAGTGTCTCCTGCCTACCTCCTGTCTGAAATTCTTTGCCTCTGACCCTTGCACTGCAGCTCTTCCCTCCTTGGAACAAGTAATGCCCACTGTCTGGGTTTTACCCAAGCCAGCTATTAATAATCTTTGCAGACTGGCTGTTATGAAGCCTCAGTCTATGAAAAAATGTATGTGCTCCTGTGCTTGAGGCTTTGATGTTCAAATAGCTATGCTATTTATTGTGTTGCTTTACTTGCTGTTGCCCTTTCTAAAAAAAAGCTCTTCAGAGCTGCCCACATACGAAGTGCCAGAAAATGTAAATAATATCTTATTTTGCATCAGCTTTTGCATCTAGGGATTATCATAGAACGGTTTGGGTTGGAAGGGACCCAAACATCATCCAGTCCCAACCCCCCTGAAATGAGCAGGTACATCTTTAACTAAATAAGGTTGCTGAGGCCCCCATTCAACCTTCAATGTTTTGAGAGACAGGATGTCTACCATCTCTCTGGGAAATTTGTTCCACTGTTTCACCAGTTATGTGGGCATAAGTTTTGTGTTAGCTGAGTGTAAGCCTAATAGCTCAGGGCAACTCCTCCAGCACCCACTGTCAAGCTCTTTGCTGCAATACATGTTAAAACTAGGCTGCTTTCCAAAGTTAGGGAATCAATCAGGAGAGAAGGTTTGTTTCCTTATCCTTACCATTTCTTCTCATCCTTTAAGCCTACTCAAAACAAACCGTGATACACGTAAAATCATGCCTTATCTGCCATGCCACCTTTGCTGGTGTCAAAGCGGTTAAAAGATATTTTGATCGAGAGCATGAAGATTGTTCTTTGTTTTTGTAGTGTGGTCAGTGTGGTGAAGAAGCTGCCCTGGGACAGCCCTTATATGATGTCATATTCTCTGCAGTCAAGAGGGTCATATGGAATCAGGTCATTATTCTAAGCTTTAATGAAAGCTTGCAGTGCTTGTGCAAGGAGATCCCTCAATGGCTTTCACTGCTCTGATGTGTAAATCACAAGTAACAGTTATAGGCAGTACAACAAGCTGATTTGGAGGTGGTTATGTGCAATAGCCTTGCCTCCTGGGCAAAAAACTGTCTGTCCTTGGCGCTGGTGGGGATGGCAGCATAGCTCAGAGCAGCAAGGCCCAGCTCGACTGAGGCTGACTCTGTGTGCACTCTTGCCCTGCAGACTGTCAGGGGTCTCATATTTAAGGCCAATCTGAACTGGCATATTATACCTGGAACTAATTTTTTTTTTAAATCAACAACTCTGCCTCTTTGTTTCCCTGTCCCCACCTGCGTGGATCAGGCAGGTAGTTGGTGGCAGTACAGTGACACTCAGCTAGCCAACAAGCAAGTGAAGACTTTGGTGGCCACACTGCCTCTGGCCCATAGTTATAATGTTTTGCCCTGTTCTAGTTATTGTAGCTGTTCTCTTGACTCCTGCCTTGTACCCACTATGTTGAAGTCCTACAGACTTTTCTGTGCAGTCTTTTTTGTGTCACTTGCTATGGAAGCGATTGATCTGTGAGGCTAGGGAACTGTAAATGCTTGTTGTCCTTTACCTTTCCTAAAGTTTTGGTTTTGTTAATTTGTAGTATTCTTAGAAAAGAGATTACGTACTCGGTCTTTCTAGAAACCACTTCCTGCACTTTGGACGGTACCAGGATTTGGCACGTTGTTACTCATTCTGAATGATGCCTGGAGTCTTTCACAAACATCTATATGCTCTCAAGTCTTGACAGAAGGCAAACGTGCTACCTACCACCAAAGCAATCTATTTGTTGTTTATTGTCCTGTTACAGGAAATTTATTTTAAGACTCGGGATACAAAATGTGATATTTGTGCAAAAATCAATTTTCTTGTACTCTTGACCACAGGGCAAGTAAGAGTATAGGTGATGCTCAATCACCATATCAGAAACTAGTTCTCTCTCCACGTGTATTGGTGAAAAAGTGAATCTTTACCAGAAAACTGAAACTCTTGTTGAAAATAGCAATTTAAGCTTTAAGTGAGTATTTCATCTATTTAGGGCTACCTCAAAGAATTATTATTTCTGGAATGCTGTAGTAGAAGTCTACTGGGACCCAGCTCTCCATAAGGATCTGCAACCTTGTTTCATGATCCTCACAAAATTGTCCTTTCTCTTTGAGGTCCTACCTAGCCATTATGCGCTCAAAATAAAGGCAAGGAGGCTTCTGTTCCATAGGGTCTCTATCTCCTTCCCGCTCAGCTGGAGGACAGAAGAATGAAGTGCTCCCCTCCCATTGATTCAGGGCTGCACCCTAATGTTCCTGCTGTGTGTGAAGTGTTGCTGGGGCTCCACTTCCTCACCTGCAGCGGCTGAGTTCTGTGCAGTTCACTGTGATGTGTGAAAATAAGCTCATCTCTTTATTTACAAGTCACTCTGATGTCCATATTGCATGTCAGCTTCTAAAGCATTCTGAGTCCAACAGTGGTTCTGAGCAGTGCCAGTGAACAGGCACTGGACTTGGCAGCTCTCTGCATGCTAATCCACCCAGATCCAGGAGTGCAAACATATATTTGACACGGGGGAGAAAAGAGGATAACTGGAATGTCACAACTGCATCTGGATTGCACAGGTGAGCTTTAGGTCTGTGACAAAGCCTGTCTTATTAATCAAGACAGGGATCTTGGAGGATGCTGAGAGCCTCATCCCTGCTGTCTGCTTCTGTTCTTTACATGTGTTGTTCTTGTTCCCATCTGCCAAGGAGACACTTGGGGAGGGCTGCCAGCTGTCTCCTCAGGTGGAACCAAACAGCTGCAGCCATGAGCTCCTCCTGTAACTGAACATGCCACTGCCTAAGAGATGGATGGACAGACCTGCCCTAGGAGAGGCATTGTTCTTGTTCATGTGGCATGAAAACAGTTTCAAAATGAAAACTTTACTGAACCTAGAACTAGATTAGGAATAAGAAGTTATGTAAATAACAGCATGTTTTCTACTCAGCTAATCCAACTCATCCTTGCATCTCTCAACAGGCATTTAAAGGTTTTTTCTCTTGTCATATGGTGTCTTACATAAAGGAGGCCTTGTTTAACAGTTGCTAAAGCATAGGTCAAACAAGCAGGTATTTTGTACTTGTAGTGCCTCAAACAGCTAACAACTGTACTCCATCTAAGAACAGCAAATCCACAGACAATATGCAGGCAAAGGAGTCAGCAACAGTGAAACCATTGTCAAGAGCATGGAAAGGGATAAATTTATAAGGTTCCCAATGTGGCTTTGCTGCTGAATAATGAAACTGAATGTTGACTTGTATGCATTAGAAGCTAGTGCAAAAAGTTTGTGTTAGTGTGCTGCCTCTTCTCTGCTCTTACCCTTGGCTTTACTGGTGGGTGTACCTGGTCTTGTGGTGTACAGAAGCCCTTGCAACAGATGAGTTTCCTTCAGCATGTACCTGAGTATTCTGCCTGGTGATGCTACTGCCCAAAGCAGGCAATGAAAGACAAGTGACCCAGGACTGGAGACTGCACAACCCCTGACCTGCAGTCCTCTGGAAAGGGCAGGACCTCCTTGGAGCTGGACACACTAAGGTGAGAGCTGTGCAAGGTACAGTGGGAGCTCATGCTATGTACAGGGTGTTTTCCCTGTGTGGGGTACAGCAAAACCACTGCTGCTGACATGTATAAGATGAACTTTCCACAGAAACATGTGAGTGCTCTGCAAAACAGGGAGTGGAAGCCAGGGGTGGTGCAAAAATCACCAAGGGATTTTAATTCCTACATGTCAAGTCCTTTCCTGATTTTCTCACACTACTGCATTGTCAAATACAGAGAAAAGTGTGGCTGCCCAATCCCTGGAAGAGTTCAAGGCCTGGCTGGATAAGGCTTTGAGCAACTTGGTCTGGTGAAAGATGTCCCTCCCCCCAACAGAGGAGCTGGAACTAGATGATCTGTAAGGTCCCTTCCAACCCAAAGCATTCTACAATCCTATGAAATGTCTCACCCAGGCCAATGTTCGCCTCTTTGAAGACAGCAGTTAGGCAGATGACTTGTGTGCAGGTGCAGTGAGGCACCTGCATGAGGCAAACCCCTCCCAAGTCTGTGAGCTTTGCAGGGTGCTGCTGTTGCACATGTGTAAAGGCACGACATTTGGGTAAGACACCAAGATGAGTGAAGTGATCAGAGGATGCAAAGAGATATGCTGCATTCAGGGTATTTTAACTGTGCTGGAGCCATTTTCAGCTGCAGGAATTTAAGTAGGAGATTACCCAGAACCCATCTAATCTCCAGCAGTGGCCAGATGCTTCAGTCTATGGTGAAGAAGGCACAACAGCTAACCGCAGTCAGAGTAAGGGGATTTTTGCCTGCTGCTGGTTGACAGTTTTGGAATCACCCTGCCCATCTTCTGAGGGACGAGCTAGGCTGGATGGGGCTGGTACCCAGTGAACGGGAGGACCCCCCCGCTCAGCCTGACTGGATGACCGGAGCCTCCCCCTCCTTACCTAGCACAAGGAGTGGGAGGCTCCGGTTCCCCGTCGGATCGGCCAGCCCCCGGTCCCGCCCCCCACCGCTGTGTGATGTTGGGGCGGAGCGCATTCCCGGGACTATATCCATAGATGAAGCGAGCGGGAGTTGCTCGTTTCGGGTCGCTCCCGAGGATGCTGGATATGGAAGTGGACGTTGACCCGTCGGAGCTGCAGCCGCTGGGGGCTTATGACTTCGAGAAGAACTTCAATCACCTGGCAGCCAGGAAATGGATGGAGGAGAATTGGTGAGAGGAGAGGGAGAGAAGGTTGCTGACCCGATGCATCCCGGACCCCGGGTAGCCCTATCGGGTTCTGCTGCTTTTAGCAGAACAATTGTGAGATCTTCAGTCCCGCGGAGGAGAAGGTTGGGTGTCCCTGGTTGCATACGTGAGGCTGTGGAGGAAGGGCTGCATCAGTGCATGCGGCAGAGCAAACAGTAGTCCAGGTGGTGCTGCAGCTTGTAGGGAGATGGTGATGTGGCAAGAGCGTAAAGAGCAGCCACGGATGGCCACTGCAGCCCTTGCACTGGCAAATAGGGCACTCAGCCCTGCTATGCTGTACTAAAGCCTTGAAAAGGTGTGGGATGTAACACAAGGCACTTGAGGCTCTAGCTTACATGAAGCTGGCCTTTTTGGACATCCTATACAGGCATCCTCTGCCTGTAGAGTCCCATGTGTAAAGGCATAAAATGCATTGATGAATTTGCTTTGGATCCTTCTCACAGGCTACCAGAACCTGCCTCAACCCATCAAGGTCTTGTGGAAATCTCCATGATGTAACTGTTCGCTTTCTTTTGTGCAGTCCCCAGGGTTCTTGCTTGTTAGCTTTGCTCACTGTCAGGGCAGTCTTCTTGTGACCAAACCCAACCTTAACATGAGAACGGGAGATCTTTTGTTTCTTGGTGAGAGTACTTTCCTGGGGCTACAGAAGTTTGGCTAAAAATAGGTCAGTTTGGGTCTTTTGCTGACTGTTCCCTCTTCTCTACTTGCAGGCAAAAGTCTTTTATTATTTCTTTTATTTATTTGATCCTGGTCTTCGGAATCCAGCATTTCATGAAGGAACGGAGGCCCTTCAACCTGCGTGCACCACTGATCCTGTGGTCCTTCAGCCTGACCTTGTTCAGGTAAGAGCCTCCGCTAAATCTGGAGGCAGCTGTCGACCTTCCCTCAGAACTGGATTGATGGAAAGTTCTGGTTATCCACTATGTCACTAGGGAAATAAATTTTTCCTCTTGAAGGCCCTTTCCAGCTAGAGGAGTGACCTGCTTATACAAGTCATTTATTTCTCACCAGAAATACTCCAGCAAGTCAAATGACTTGCAAAAGGATTGCTGGAGAGAGTGCTTCAAAATCATTAGTGGATAGATTTCAATGTGAAGCCTGCAAGAGCAGAGATCTTCCCTCATTCAAAGTGTGCCTGCCAATTGCAAGTTTGATTTGGGGTCTATTACTCTTTAAAATTTAGATTTCTTTCTCTCTCCCCTCTCCCCCTGCCCCCCCCGCCCCTCCCCGTTTCTCTAATCCCATTGTGTAGGAGGCGGGGAAAATTCTGCTACACTCACAGAAGCAAAAAAGATTATCTAAAATGTGTTTTCAAACTGTCCAGTCTTACAGTAAAGCTTTCCTGCAGTGGCCATGAAAATGTTTCAGCCTATACTCTGTATTTAAACAAGCAGGTGTCAATTTTAGAAAATTGCCCTCATCTCCACAACTTTTTCTGTCTGTTTGGTGGGACAGAGGAAAACTAGACTACTGCCTCTGTAACTACAGCTTGCTTTGATAAGGTCAAAGGGACACTGCTTGTCCTCTGCCAGGGCAGGGAATGGCAATGGTCTGTAAAATCACAAGTTGTGAGAGAGGGGAGGGGGATGGCTGTTCATGGCCTGTTCAGAGACAAGCTTGTGTGAATGAAACGTATAGGTTGATAACAGAAAAAGTTTTATTTCTTGTAAGCTGTAGGAGTTGCCTGCCGCAGGAGGTTGTAAATGCTCCCTGGGCCTGTCCTGTGGGCCCATGTCAAAAGGTGGGACATCAGGACAATTGTCCTCCATTTCTCATCAGGTGGGGCAGCTTTTGCTCAAGTGCCTCTTCAAGCAGTGGAAGCAGGGGGTATAATGAGGGAGTACTCTTTGATGCTGCTCTGTCTTGCAGGAATAGGTTCTAAATCCTGGCTAAAACTTGTTAGGAAGTCTAAGAAGACAAAAGTTTGTTTAAATGTCTCCAAGACTGCCCTGAGAATGAAGACTGAGTTAACTGAATATCCATGGGTGCAGAGCTATTAGAGGCTATGTTGAGGCCCTGGGCACAGTGTGCAGCTCTCCTCTGGTTTTCTTGCAGTTTCATTTCAGCCTGTCGGGTCTGGAAGCAAATGGTTTTCCTCCTCCGTACCAAGGGATTTAAGGGATCAGTATGTAGTCGATCTTTCTACGTCCACCCTGTTACCAAATTTTGGATTTATCTATTTGTGCTGAGCAAATTTGTCGAACTTGGTGAGTCTGAAGCTTCTCCTTGTCCTGTGTGTTTATAACTCCTTTGCTTTTACAAGCAGATTTTTTTTTACAGGTCTCTGTCCAAATGTTACTTGGAGAAAAGGGTTGTTTAGCCTTGCATGTGTCACTCATTTTCTTGCTCCCTATTGCTCAACTCAGATGATATGCTTGCTCTCCATGGGGTTGCAGCCTGATGTGACTGTTCTAGTTTGATCCCCAGGCCAGTGCCTGGACTAGGCAATTCTGCACTGGAATGATGGTGGCAAGGGGCCAGCAAACAGGCAGGGAAGGACTGGGCTTTCCACCCAGTTTTCATACAAAGAAGTAAAGAAGAGCCAGTCTGAAGTGCTGTGCAGGTAGATCTCGGAAAGCAAACCTGGGGCAAGGGCCTCTTATACTACAAACATGCCAGCAGGCAGGGTGCCTAAATGGTCTTTTTCGATACAGATGATTTCAATGGGAACCTAGGTTTTGGTGGGATCGAACCAGATGATGGCTTCAGCATTGAAGCTTGCTTGGTCTGTCTCATGTGAAAACTTGTGCAGCTGCTGTGCATTCACCTGACTAATGATACACCTCTTCCCCAATCCCAGGTGACACTCTGTTCATTGTTCTCCGGAAAAAGAAGCTCGTCTTCATCCACTGGTACCACCACTTAGCCACGTTGATTTTAACCTGGTATGGCTATAAGGAAATGGCAGCTGGTGTGGGATGGAATGCAGCCTTGAACCTCAGTGTCCATTGTCTTATGTACAGCTACTACACTGTGACAGCTATGGGCATCCGGGTACCCACCTCCATCAGCATGCTAATCACCACTTCACAGATGGTACAGATTATGGGATTTGTAATAATGAACATCTGTTTCCTCTTCTGGCAGGATGATAAGCTCTGCCAAATCAGCTGGGTGATGTTTTTCCTTGTAACCGGCTTCTACACCACTTTATTTATCCTCTTCTCCAACTTCTTCATAAAAACTTATCTGAGTAGCACCCGGAAATCAAAGGGGGATTAAAATCAAGGGATGGAAGAAGAGATTGGGATGGAAGTGGGGAGAGAGGGAGAGGGGAGACTTTTTGCTTCTGCCTGGAGCCCAAGTGCCTGATGGGATGGGTGTGATGGGGTAACTGTAACAGCCTTCAGAGTAACTTGCACATTGGCCTATGGTGTGTCTGCCCTGCAGTGAGTGGCATGCCAGAGTGAGGTGCAGGTTGTGGCAGGCTGGTAACAGGAGAAAGGGGAAGAGGCTGAGGGCTGGAGACCTCGGGGCTGCGGTTCTGCTTTTCCTTCTTCTTTGCATCCCTTGGGTTTGCCTTGTGCCTCAATTCCTTCCTGGGGACTGATAGAATTCTGCATGCACCAAGACTCTCCTTCAAAAAAAGGTAGGGAAACTCCTCTCAAAGCAGCACTGCCCTCTCCATGATCCCCAGTTTTGGGGAAGAACAGAGCCCAAAACTTCTGCTACTCTGCAAGGAAGCCCTAACAGATTACTGGTGGGAATAGCACTGAAATGGAAAATTCCTGCTGTTTTTTAAGGTTATGT
Organism: Gymnorhina tibicen; assembly: GCA_013399875.1. Lineage (NCBI taxonomy): Eukaryota > Metazoa > Chordata > Aves > Passeriformes > Artamidae > Gymnorhina > Gymnorhina tibicen. The sequence goes on along the minus strand of VXAZ01004120.1, from coordinate 426,706 downwards.
ATGGAGGGGATCTGCCTGGGCTCTCCCTTCTCCTCTGAGATGCAAGGAACTGAATCCCGTGAACTTTAACGGCTGTTACCTGTGGTGTGCCTCTTGTACAATATTAAACAATCTATCTACCTTGACTAGCTACTGCCTCAAACCCTAAAAACTGAGCAGGGTCCAGCTCTGTCCTGCAGAGTGTGTCAGGCATTGCCAATGGTCCCAGCCCACGGCCAGTATCATGAACTGGGGACAGAAGGGTCCCAGAGACAACTCCTCTCAGGGTGCATCTGCCACTGGGTGATGTGTTAAAACAACTAATAAATGCTGTCATGTATGGATTGATTGATTGATTGATTGATTTCTTCGATGCCTTTTTCATACTTGACCTTTGTGCAGAACTATGAGAGGAGTGCAGCTTTCTCTATCTCAATAGTGTGTCTTCTTGAGGGTTAGAGACGTGTCCAGCAGGCTCTGTCCCTGTGTGCTTACCCCTTCTGCAGTCATCAGCTGGTCCTGCTGCCTGAGCACCTTTGCTCACCACCAGGGATCTAGAAGTGAGAAGAGATGATAAAGAAATCAGGCTGTTGTTTTGAACTGAGCATGTCACTATGCTTCATAAAGCCAAGATGTGCCTCAGAGCCTCTGTCCGAGTGTCCGAGCCTCTGGGTGGGTGTTGGCTCCTATCTCGTGAATGAGATTTGGCCTTTCAAGGCAGTGGACTGGAAAGTTACCACAGGGCTGTGGGCTGCACTTTCAATGCTGGGAGATGGCAGCAGCCTGTGCTCTGTCCAGCCTTCCCTGTCAAGGGCTCCTGTTCTGGACTTGGCAGCGTGTTGGGTGGTGGTGTAACAGCACCTTCCCCAGCTGTGGGAAAGGCAGGAGCAGTCAGCTGAAGTGTTGGGGAATAGGAGTAAACTGGCTTCCACATTTAGAAGGTCTCTTTAGAGAGGGGATGGTGAACATATGGGAGTAATGGGGTGGTCTCTCTCCTGCATGGTGCTATTTGGGGCACTTTCTGTAACAGCTGTGGTCCTGGTGAAGCAACTGCCAGCTCTCCTCTTATGTGTGTCTACAGCTGCCCCAGGAGTGCTCCCTCTGCTGTGTCGGGCATCTGTGCAAACAGATAGAATCATCAAGCTTGGAAGAGACCTTTAAGAACATCAAGTCCAACCATCCACCCACCACTACCACTGTAACCACCAAACCACATCACCCAGCACCAGATCCTGATGCTTCTTGAGTACCTCCAGGGCTGGTGACTCCACCACATCCCTGGGCAACCTATTCCAATGCTTGACCACCTTAACAGTGAATTTTTTTTTTTTCTAATATCTAATCTGAGTCTCCCCTGTATCAGCTTTAGGCCATTTCCTCTTGTCCTCTGTAGGCAGAGTAGAAGAGAACCAGTCCCCACTTCACCTCAACCTCCTTTCAGGCAGTTGTAGAGAGTGATGAGGTCCTCTTGAGCCTCCTCTTCACGACACTAAGCAAACACAGCTGCCTCAGCCATTCCTCATAAGACAAGTTTTCTAGATCTTTCACGAGTCTTTCTAGACATACTCCAGCACCTCAGTGTCCTTTCTGAACTGAGGGGTCAGAACTGAAAGCAGTACTTGAGGTGTGGCCTCACCAGTGCCAAGTACAGGGACATGATCACTTCCCTGGTCCTGTTGGCCACAGTATCCTTGCTACAGGCCAGGATGCCATTGGCCTTCTTGGCCACCTGGGCACATTGCTGGCTCATACTGAGCCTGATTCCTTTTCTTCTGAACAGCTTTCATGCTACTCCTCCCCGAGCCTGTAGCTGTGCCTCGAGTTGCTACAATACCAGCGCAGAACCCAGTACTTCACCTTATTGAACCTCCTGCAATTGTCCTTAGCCAACTGATTGAATTTGTCCAGGTGTCTCTGTAGAGCCTTCCTACCCTCAAGGAGATCAACACTCCCACCCAACTTAGTGTCATCTGCAGATTTACTGGGGGTGTAGCCAATCCCCATGTCCAGATCATCAATAAAGATGTTAGGACCGGCCCCAAAACTGAGCCTTGGGGAACACCACTAGTGATCGTTCACCTACTGGATTTAGTGCCGTTCACCACAACTCTCTGGGCCTGGCCAGACACAAAACATTGAAGAAATGGTATGTTCACAGTTGCTCTTTTTCTACCTAAACTGCCTGACATGGTCTTGGCACTTCAGAGGTGATGTTCTGTGGGATCAGGTGAGCTGCCCGATCCCCTTGCTTTGCAGGCACTGCTGCCACTCAGCAGTGCAGAGCAGGGCACTGGAGGCAGGGCCCTGCATCTCCAGAAGGCTTCAGCTCTCTAAGAGCTCTTTGTAGATCCATCCGTGCAGGCTGCTGGGATGGGAAGTATCTTTGAAGGGGCAAGAATCAACCCAGGAGAAAGAGGGTTTGCAGAGAGTATCTTGTGGGAACCCTCTCTCCCCCTCCAAGAGGCATTGCAGCCTTTCAAATAGCCACATCCCTCCACACAAAATGAGGGTACCGCCTTTCCAGTGCTGTCAGGAAGCCTTGCCTTCCCCCCCACCCTGTCCCATCCCCACTCCCCTGTGCCTTCCCCAGGGAACGCACACTATCAGCTGTCACCCTGAGTTTTTCAGTTTCTCCATGTTTTAATGCTGTAGATAAGAATTCTCAGGTACATTCTGTAAACATAGTCATGTTATGCTAACTGGCCCAGATTGTTTGAATTCTTTCTCCTGAGGCGGAGACGTTTGATGGACTTTTCCTTTGACCAGTGTGATTTGAAGGTGGTAACTTCATCTTCCAACCCACGGGTATTCTCAAAAAGATATAAATAAAATTTGAGCCCCCAAGGGGCAAGCCATTTTGGCATTTTGGCCTGGAAAGAACTTAGAGCCCGTGTCTTTCTTTGCATGTCCAAGTACGACAATCAGCCAGCCCAGCATCAGCCCCTTCGCTCTGCTGTTCTCTCTGGCAAAAGAAGAGAGAGCAATAAACTTCCCAGACCTAGCTAGGAGAAGATTTTATATTGCTGTTGTTGTTTGGCAAGTTGTCTGGAATGCTGACCTGTGAGTGTGAGGAAAGTGGTTGTGCTTTCTGGGGCTTGGGGAGCTAATAACAGTACCCTCCTTTTCCCAGGTCAGTGCTGTTTCCCTGAAGCTTCCTGGAAATGTCTCCTCCCGGTACTCTGTGAAGAAAAGTCCTTCTTATGCGTGCTGGTGAGCTGAAATAGACAGCAGGTCTGCTTTGGAGGGGATGTATCTTGAGGATTTGTCTATTTTTGTTGAGTTAGGGGTTTTTTTTTTTTACTTTTAGGACACGGAGAGCAATCGGTTGCCTCCCGTGCAGCAATCATTGCTCAGGGGAAGCCGTGGTCCCCGCTGAAGGCGTCTTTGAGAACGCTTGCAGAGGTGGAACAACGTATCTGAGGCGCGGATGAAGGCATGTGCAGAGGGTGCGAGGTGCAGGGCAGCAGCCCTGCAGCTCTGTCACGGGCCGGGCAGAGGACGTGCTGCAGACACGGAGATTTAGCGGGGGCGGGAGTAGACGGAGCTCCAGGCTGCGACAGCCGGTGAAGTGGGACTGGGGAGTGGGCGGGAGTGACGTTTCTCCCGGAGGCTGTATCGGTGCCACGGTAGTGGGGAGGTTTTCCCCGGAGGCTGTATCCGCCCGGCGGGAGGGGGCCGGTTTTTCCCGGAGGTTTTTCCCAGAAGCCGTATCGGTCCCGCGGGCGGGAGCGCGGCACCTCCTGCAGCCCGCCGCTAGGTGGCGCCGCCGCCCGCGCTGAGGGCGCTGCCGCCGGGTCGGGCCGGACTCGCACCCCCGACGGCACCGGGCGCTGAACGGCGACTGCGACCGAAATTAGAGCCACCTCTCACGGCTATGGACCTCCCTGAGCCCAGCTTTAACATGTGCAGCAGGGGCTCGGAGGTTCGCACCCACCCCGCGCTTCGGGCTCTGTTGGCAGCACGCACCAAGCAAGAGGAGTCGGAATATCCTCCGCTAGATGAGCGGGACACGAACCAGGGACGGTGCCGTGCTGCTGCTCGGCTGAGGGGAAGCACCGGCGGCAGCTGCTGAGGACACCCAGCGTCGGTGCGCTCTGTGTTAGCCTTCAGACACAGCTGCGGGGGAGTGGAGAGCACAAGCACGTGCGGGTGATGGGGGCTAAAGTCTGGCCTTGAATGAGAAAAGTGCAAGAAGAGAGTATTTAGATAAGTAGGATTTTTTCAGACCCTCTCAGTGTGGTGAACCTCACACAAAGCAATCCCAGAATTAGTTATTGTTACTTACGAAAATTCCCGAGGAATTTCCCCCTCTTCAAAATGGGGACTGGGGCCAAAAGCCAGGAACTGCTCACAGTTAAATCCCCCCTCAAAAAAAAAAAAAAAAACCCAAAACCAAAAAACCAAAACAAAAAAAACCAAACAAAAAAGCCCCATCAAAAAACCCTGAATCAAATAATCTCACTATGTGTAAGCAGTGGAGATGAGCAGGAGCTATGTGGACTCATCAAGATCAGAATCTGGTCAATGTAATCCATTTTTCCTCTCTGACAGGGTAAGGGCATGGTGATGGAGAGCCTTGGCTGCCACTCAAGTGGCTTTTAAGGATGATCTAGATGGGATGTTGGGTAGGTACGAAACCCATTGGATAATTATACCCAGAGAGTTATCCACAGTTCACTGTTGAAAAGGAAGGGGTCTGTTGAGTGAAATTCAGAGACATCTGTTGTGGGTCTGGTTTTGCTCAGCACTTCCATTAATGATCTGGTTGATGGAGGAGAATGTGCACTTGCTAAATCTGCAGATTGGGAAGTATCCAGTGACAAAGTTATTTGCCTAACAGGTCTCCAGAATAAGCAGCATCTTTCTAAAAATCACATGCTTGAGGTTGCAGTACCAACAAGATACATCTGGGGAGGTACTGGGGGCTTGTGAGAGAGAAAAGTCCTGGGTAAGGTCTGTAGAACACCTGCTGAGTTTGTGCTGGACCAGAGAGCTTGATGTCCAAGCCCTGGCCCCGTGGGGAAGAAGCTGAACGTGGGAGGCTGAAGTGACTTAACTGCACCAGGAAGGCAGGTGGCATTTGTCAGACAGGGACATCTCCCAGAGCACTCTGCTGCCAACTTGCTCAAATAGTTATTTGCTGTTGGCCATCTGTTTTCTGTAGATTTTAAGGTTTTTCCCGTGGTTGTGTCAGTTGTTAGGTACCATTGTACAAAGTGCTCTCAGCTCAGAGCTGGTGTGTGGTTTGCCATCTGGTCTGGATCCTACATGGTGCAATACCTCTGGCTGCAGAAACAGACCCCACCATCTTCTCCATACAGCATGGGAAGCAAAAACTTGAGCCAGCTAGCCAGGCTGCAGAACCACTGGCCGCATGTACCAGTTACCTTGTGTGGGTACTGAGTCTGTCCTGTTTAGGAATTAGAGTGGTCTGGAGTAATGTTAATTGAAATGACTGCATGAAAAACCACAGGCTGAAAAATCAGGACCTAAACTAGGTCTTGACTTTTCCCCACTGGCTCCCAGAGGAGATAATGAGAACCATGTGCTGGAGTTGGCCTTCTGCTCATCATAGTTGGACATAGCTTTCATCCACTGAATCCTGCAACAGTCAGCAGCAGCCAGTCTTGTACTGCTCCCCCCAGCCAAACATCATCTTCTCTGTGGGACAAGTAGGGGATCTTCACAGGCATCAGAGCAGCATAGAGAACCACCAAGCACAGAGTGGAGGAGCAGTGTGTGTGGAAAAGGAGGAGCGGAGAGACCAGGTATGCAAAGAGCTCAAGTCTTCATCAAGGCAGTAGAAGAGGATTGTGGGACCACCTGTCTTGGGCTACCAGGGAGAGAAGGTGCCGCACACACCACAACAAGAAGGTGGACTCAGCTATGAGTTGGGCTCAGTGGAGGAGAGGGTATTAGAGAGAAACCCAGGCTCTTCTTTTTTTCCCATAGATTGAAAAGTCGTGTCAGAGAAGAGAGTTAAGCACAGTAGCACCAAGATGAGGTATGTATTTGGTGGAAAGGCTGCTGGATGGCAGCTCCAGCATGGAATGAAGATTAACCACTGAATCTACTTCAACAGCACTGGTGCCCAGCAGCAAGGTAGGATACAGGTTACAATGAAAGATATGGTCTGGGATGTGCTGTTTATATGTTTACACTTTATCTTTGAACCCTTCCACTGGTAGATGTTTCAGTGCAGGATATCTCGGCTCCCTCATTTTAGATTAGCTCAGAGCAAAGAATAATTTGTTACAGTGAGGGTGGGTGAACACCTGTGACTGCTTTCAGTGTCTGCTCACGAATACCTTCAGTAGCAAATGCTCCCTGTGGAAGAGGCTTTGGCAAAGACTGAGCAGTTTATATGCTTGGTTTGTGAGAGACCTCTTACTGTGTTCTAGTGAGGACTCATTCTTAGCAAAGAACTTGCTTTCTCTCTGCATGCTGATGATATTGCAGAACATGGGTTATACCAGATTTTCCTGTCCTATTCTTCCTGGTAGGACAGTTTGTTGTGAAGATATCTTGGGGCTGGTTTTTTCTATCTAAAGAGGGAAGTAAAATATTGGAGTTGTGTTTTCCCCTCGGAGCTTGTGCTTGGTGAAGGGAAAGGTGATTGCACTGGGTAGAGATGTCCTGCTCCCCTGCTGCTTCCTTGGGAAGCTTCCTTGGGCCTTTGGAGGGACTTGCTGCCTCCCTCTGCATTGTGAAGCAGCAGCTTTTCCAGGTGCCTGTATAGCTTGAGAGTGCCACCTCTGTTTTACAGCTTTCCCAACAGAAACTGAGTAGGGCAGGTTGCTGCATCTGGCTTCTCCCCTGGGGACCACTGCTCAGTGCGAGAGTGCCTGGGGGAATTCCCCTGCCCTGGGCTGTGGGAGCCCAAAGGCACTGGCCCCATCCAGCACAGTGGGGAAGCCTGAGCCAGAAGAGGCTCAACCTTCCTGCTGCACTGGGTGCATGTAGACAGGGAGAAGGGAGGGGACTTCTTTTCCTCTTCCTACTGTGTGTGTGGGGGCTTTTGTTGTTCTGAGGAGCCAGGTATTTGATTTGTAAGTGAGGAACATGGACTACTCTTCCAAACCTCAGCCCCTGTTCCAACTCGGACTGCCTCATGCTGGTGCTTCTAAGGATGCTCACCCTTTCCTGGGCTGCTGGCACTTGATTTCAGAATCTTCAGATCCAGGTTCGTGCTCTCAATAACCACACAAGCAGAAGCTTAAAGGGTTTGTGCCAACTTTTATTATCTTTTTTTTTGGAAATGGGATTTGGGGAAGGGAAGGAGATGTGCAAGGAGGAGCTGATTGTTGCAAATGAGGATGTTTGGGGTGTATGCTGGCAGTAGAGTCTGACTGAAATGACTGAAGCAGTAAAGCATGACAGCCAGGATACTGCCTTGGTGGATGTGCTTCTTTTACAGGGTTTTTGGTTTTAAGGTCTACTTTGTAGGTTATTTCACATACAAAACAAGAAAGCATATTTTAATGTCTCTATATGTATTTGTATATATATAATATAGATATATATATACACACATATTTTATATTCTTACAACCCCCAGCTCCTAAAGGTTTCAAGTCTGAAGGGCCATGTGTATGTACGCATTATAAAGAGATGCTAAATGACTGAGACAAGGCTTCCTTACTGGCTGTATGATAAATAAATGGGCAAGATATCTTTCATCAAAATCTTGCACATGTGCAGAGAATATGGTTCAGCCAAGCACCAAGTGACACCCCTCCTCAAGCTGTCCTGTCTCTGGCTATTTCCTGCAGGGGTGGTGTGTGGCTGCCCATGCTGTCCCAGGGATTTGGGGGGCTCACCCATGTGGGGCTTGGAGGGGCAGATTGAAACATACTTGGTTGTGCTGCCCATGGGTCAGGCACCCTGGATGTTGGGGCTCCTATTTCCCCATGGGGCTTCCAGTAGACTGTTTTGGTTTATTCTACCGTGGAGGAGAAGGTTTGGTGGGCAAGAAGGGAAGGGGTTGTGATGGGGAAAGACAGTCAAAATTCACCATACAATAGACAAATCTTCATAAAGGTTCGTCTGCCTGCTCGTTCTTTTCTCGCTCTCTCTCGCTCTCTCTCTCCCTCTCCCTCTTATGCTCTCATGGTTCACTCTCATTCTCTGCAGGACGTACGCTGTTGTAGGGCTAAAGGTCTCCTTTTGTCAGGCTAAGGTCAAGTCCCTGGTTGGCAGAGGGCAGCCCTTCATACAGGCCTGTCCACAGCGTACTGGCAAGGGCTCAGGTTGGAAGCTGCCGTCTGCACCGCCGGGTAGGTGAAGTTGGCATGCTGCTTGGCCTTCAGCCTCAGGCTGGCCAGGCTGGAGTTGCACGTGTCCCTGTACATGTAGGGGCTGGCTGTTGAGGCATAAGGACAGGCACTGGATGAGACAGCAGAGTTGAGGCTCGGGCTGTTCAGGTTATTGATGTTTCCCAGGTTGTTGAGGCTAGAGGCCGGTACTCCGGTCACTGCAGAAGGGACCATGGATGAAGGCATGGTCATTGAGGTGATGGAGCTGGGTGGGGAGAACATGGGCTGGGAGGAGAGGGGACTGACGTTCATGGAGTTGAAGAACGGGAAGCTCTTGGCTGAGAGCGGACTGCTGGCAAGCCCCTTGGTGGCCCAGTTGTTGTAGGAATAGCTGGAATACATGTCATCATAAGGCTGCATCAGTCCATTGAACTGGGCTCCAAAGCTGTTCTTGCATAATTCAGCCTGTTGGTTCCTCTCTCGTTTCCTCCACTTAGCTCTGCGGTTTTTGAACCAGACCTGCAAGAGAGAGAGAGGGAGGGCATGGGAATTGCTCTGTCTGTCCTTGCAAGGGGCCTTGCCCTGGTTTCTTTGCCCAGCAATTCAAGAGCTGTTGAAGGGTTGGCGATGCTCCCAGGGAGATGGGAGGCTGAGCACCAGAAAAGAGCTGCAGCAAGATGTCTGGGCTTCAGGGTCATCTCCCAGCAGCAATCACCAGGTGGTCCTCAGCCAACAAACAAAAACCCAAAACACTGCCATTTCACAACACACAGAATAACCCACCTCACTCAACAAACACGTGCCCTATATACAGGAAAAAGAGAAAAATTCTTGCTGTATTTCCAAGTGACCACAGCCAGGAGGAGGAGTTGGGGTTGTGTGACTTGGGAGCAAAGTATTTGGGGGATGTGGCTTGAGAGCTGCTGAACAAAGGAAATAACTCCTTTTGTTTTGACTTTACCTCAGGACTGGCTTGGGATGGGGTGTTTTAAGTCTAACAGGAAAATCTGTTAGTGTTAGAGGGGCTCAAACAATATAACTTCCTAGAGCATGGAAGCTGCTGGAAGGCTATTCATGGTGCTGCTAATTCATATTTCTAGTAGCAGAGAGAAGCTCTCATTCCAGCTGGAGCCCTGCCACACCATGCCTGTGACTGCACAGTGGTTTGGGAACCCAAAGGAGTGCCCTCCAGCCAAGGGTAAGGCTGGGGAATGATGGTACTGCAAGGAAGGGGTCTGCTGGGTCGAGGCAGCCAGCTGGTGGGGCTCTGTGGGGCAGAGCTTGGGCTTTGTATCTACCTGTATAATTGCAAGGTGGCCCTGGATGGGGAAGGCACCACCAGCATCGGATGTGCATGGCGGGATGTGTCAAATCTCAAGTGCAGACCCTGGTGAGGTGTTTCCAAGACAGGGAAATTTTCTAGTGCTCCTAATTCCTTCCTTGGTTTGGGGACAGCTTGGTCATATATCACAGCAGGCTTCTTCCCCACAAGCTCAGGCCCAGGAAGGTGGAAGTGCTGCAGTCCTACCCGGACTCGTGCCTCTGTCAAGTTGGTCCAGACTGCAATCTCCTCCCTGGTACTCATGTCTGGGTAACGGTTTCTCTGGAAAGTGGCTTCCAGCTCTTGGAGCTGCTGGCTGGTGAAGTGCGTTCTCTGCCTCCGCTGCTTCTTTTTGAGCGAGCCATCTTCAGGGTTGGAGTCATCCGTCTGGTTTTGCTGGGACTTCTCAGTGTCTGTGCGAGAAACAGAAAGATGGGAGAGATCCCCTGAGTTAACTTGAGGGCTTGGCTGCACTTGGGGAGCCTATCCCTGGGGCAACTAGTGCATACTCATTGAGGTCCCCCTGCACTGCAGCCACCAGGAGTGGTCCCATCTCCCTCCCTTGTCCTTTCAAGCAGGCGTCTACCCAGTGCCAAAACCAATGGCCCCTTCATGCAGCACAGCTTGCCTTTGTTTAACTGCCATAATAGATGTTAGCTTCCAAGTGACTGGATTTAGATTTTCGGTACTTCCAATATTTGGTTTTCATTTGTCACAGTTCACATGGGAGATAGTGGCAGAACTTACCCCGATCAGAAGGTTCTTACTCTGCAGAAATTGACACTTATGACACTTATGACACAGCAAAAGATTCAGTAGTGTTTCTGTGGACAAGTGATGGGAAAAGGCACATTGCAAATTGATAGCAAGCTGAGGCCCTTCAGTTAATTAAACCTGAGGAGCACAAATTTTCACTCCCCTTCTTGCTCCTTTACCTTCTTACTTAGGTGCGCATGTTTTGATTTTTTAAAAATAGGGAAAGGCCTCTCTTAGACCTTACCATGAAGCACTCCAGTGTCTCCCTGTCTTTCTGCCCTTGCCCTTCTCCTGACTCACAGATCCCTCTCCTAGAGGCAGTGTCTTTAGTTTCACTGCCTATTAAATGTACATCTCAAAACTCTTCAGAGTTCACACTGGTATCTCACTGAAATATACAGCTCAGCCTCCTTCTGGGCATCAAGTCCAGGTCTGCACGCTGAGCTTTTGGCTGTTGTGGGTGGAGGTGGGCAGCCAGCTGCTTCCCTGTGCCACAGCCCTTTTTGGGGGCTGCGCAAATATAAGCAGGCAAAATGCAAATAGGGGCAGAATGCACATACTAATCTCTTCTGTTTAGCTGTCCTCCATAGAGTGCCCAACTGCTCAAATGTGACATTTTCTTTTATGATGGAAGAAAGCTATAGCTTGTGTTTAATTCTGCTGGGTTCCAAGACAAGTCATCATAGAGGAAAATTATTGTGGTGAAAATAAATAGTTTCTGATGTTCAACTCCTCCTTCCTCTGATCTAGAAGCTTGGTGAAGCATTTCCAAATGAAAATCAGGTCTTCAGCAGGGGGTGGAGGTGTTCTTTTACAATGGAAAATAGTCAGCTAGACTAAATAAAAATTTTTGCAAATAGCTCTCAAACTGTTCCACTTGGAAGAAGAACCTTTACAAAAATCCTGGCATCACTCTGCTAAAATTGAAATTTTTGTTTGGTTGTGGTTATTTGAGTGGAAGTTAGCTTAAAAGGCTTCAAAGTCCAGAAAAACCTCAACATGAAGGTGTCTTGTACAGCCCCTTAATGAGTAGGGAGGTAAGGAGACAGCAGCCTGGAATAGAGTTGAGTCAGTGAAAAAAGGGATTCCTCAAGTCGAATGGATGTGCTCTGGAATAATAGGCTCTGTCTTTTCCATTTAGTTTTTATGGGTCATGAGAGAGGCTTAAAAGCATCTGAGCCCTGACAGAGAAGAGACTCTGCTGCAGGGCAGTGCTTTAGTGGACCCCAGACCTGGAAGATGCTCCTGTCTCAGGAACTTGGTCCCACTACCGTGTTCCTATGACAGCCTGTTAATTCAGAAATATTTTCCTGCTGGTCCTGGAAAACCCTCCTTGTACTTGCCTTTCTCCAAAGGGAGCAATGCTGGAGTCACAGAGAGCATTTGCAGGAGAGGTGCTCGCTCTCCATGGAGGAAATCCTGGGTGTGGTCAGTGGTTTGCTCCCCACCAGCCACCTCTGCGTCTGTAGCACGTCTGATGCTATCCACCAGCAGGAATGGGAATGCAAGGACAGTGAGATGGCCACTGCTCACAGCAGCAGGATATAAGTTTGTTCTTCTGAGCAGGAAGGTGCCATGTCCTGTTCACAGCAGCAGGATATAAGTTGGTTCTGAGCAGGAAGGTGCCATGTCCTGTTCCCAGCACCAGGACCAGTTTGTGTTTCCATCCAGGGTGTACCTGTACAAGAACTTTCCCAGCACACTCTTGAAACAAAGCCATAGGAATTGAAAGGTGGAATGAAAGAGCTTGGTTGTGGTCTTGTGGTACTCTTCTCATTGTCATGAGCATCTTTGTTTGTTGATCTCATATTCAGCAGAACTCTTGGAAGTATGCTTTTAATGTAGATTTTTTAATAGTGGTTCTTGCCAAGGAGATTAATCTGATTTCTCTAGCTCAGTGCTCTAAACCAGTATTGGATGTGGGAGATTCCTGCACTATCCATCTCCAAAAGAGATCAAAAGGGGAGTGATGCCACCCATCTGAGCTAGTTATTAGGAATGGCTCAATACAGATGAACAGACTTTTGATTTATTTGCTCATCTGCTAAGCCTGGGTTAATTAGGAGCCTGATGCATACAGGGGATGTGTTCTCACCAAAGTCCCTGACAAATATTCATTTCCAAAGGGGCTGCTGTGAGGCAGGAGGCTATGTCCTAACCGAGAACTCCTGCCCAGGACTGCCCTTCTTCACTCAGGAAGAAACTATACCAAGAGGGAAAGAAAATGGAGTGAAGGTACCACTGGTTTATGGGCTACAACTGGGTGAAAGAGATCACAATGTATCTTGCTCTAGTATTCATCTTCTCAATACCCTCTGGTATACCTACTTTTCATAAATCTTAAGTCTAAGGAGAAGTAGGAATCCCAACTTTAAGCCTTGAAAAATCTCTGCAGTTCATCTTGGTGTCCTCTTTGTTTCCATGTCTGCTACCTGTGTTTCTTTCTGTGTGTCATCTCTTTTCTGCTTCTTCTGTAAGCAGGGAAGAAGTGTCCTCTGTAAAAGGTGCAGAGTTTTGGCTGACTGCAGTAGGGACCAAAACCATGGCAATACAGGGAAAGAAAGGAGCCCACAGAAAGAATGTGGGTACCCTGAATCCATGCTGAGGAGCACAATATGGGGAGATGTGGGGCAGTTCTTTACCTGCCTCACTCCTCATCATTGCTCTCCCTTGACCTGGGCTGCCTGATGAAACCTAACAGAAGGGAGTGTCACAAACCATGCCAGACTATCAGAAGACACTTGAGATCCCTGAGTGCTGAGCCCAGACAAGCAAGGTTTGTGTTCACTTTCTCAGGATCTCTTACTGTGTGGATGAATGAAGCAGGGCCAAGGAGAAGTAGGGTGTAGGGAGCTCTCTTGAGGGGAGTCAAGAAGTGCTGGAAGTGCAGCCCTGCTCCTGTCCCTGGCAGCCCTTGGTAGCCATCTCTATTCTGCCTGACACTGCTGATGTGTGGCTGCCATCAGCGTCTGGTGCAAAGGCACAAGCTGCCAGCATCTGCACACAGGTAGTGCTGACAGTCACCTCGCAGAACCATTTTGTTTCTAGACTGCATAAGACAGTGGGGAGTGATGTAGCCAGGCATCCAACGTTTATTGTCACCCCAAAATAGGTTGTGGAATATATCTTGTACACATTCGCCCACTCAGTGAAACGACTATGGCCATAGCTGGAATTAGCTGCTCCTGCCTAATGGAAAAAAAAGTCAGTGCCTAAATTGGCAGTTCTACAGCATGCCAGGGTGGGCTCAATAGAGAAGGCCACTTGAATGGAGACACTGCCATGCATCCAAAGCAGCTGACAAGGAGCCACTGAGCTTGGGGATGTGCCCAGCTAAGGTACATGTGCAGCGGGGAATTTGTCAGGGGGATTCTCTAACTCTAGTTATCCCAGCATAACTCCCTTCATGATACTTTCTCTGGGGAATTTTAATCTGCATCATTATCCTTATTAGCTTTTGCATGTGGGTGAGCCTGGAGGCTTTACACGGAGAGCAGCGGGCTGTCCCCGGTCCTCACTCCCTCATGCTGGCACTGGCAGAAGCAGCTTTGCATTGTCCTGACACATCCAGAATAAAAAGGGATGGAGTGCTAACCGGACAGATGCAAAATCCAGAGGAAGCCATAGCATTTGGTAGCTGATTTCTGAACAGGTGTGAATGGTGATGTTTCTTATTCAGAGCCTGATAAAGAATTCAGCAGGCTTGGGGTTTGTTCAGCCTTTGGGAATGGTCAGAGGCACCTCTGTGGGAGAGCAACAGAGCAGTGCACCAAGGCATAGGTGAGGAGGCTTTCTCAGTTAAAGCAGGAGCAAGACAGTGCTTCCCTTTCATCTTATTGCCTGAACCTGGAAAGTTCGGCCTAAGGCTTACCTTTACCATGGAAAGTTTAAACCTAAACAATTTAAACAGAGGTAACAAAAATAAAAGGGCAGTTTAAAATTAGGTGTAGCCTTCTGTGCCTTGGATGATACTTCCTATGTTGTGGGGAGAGCTCTCCTGCTCTGGGGATCCTGTTTAGGCAAATAATAAAATCTTGATTGGGCTGTGACCTGACTTGCCTGGCTCCAGACTGCCATGGGCTGTGCTCTTGTGAGCAGTGGCTTCCTGCACCAAGGGCCAGATGACTCCACCACTGGGATGGTGTTTTCACCCTCCCAATAGCTGTCATTGCAATATGCACCCTTACATCTTACCCCTGCTTGTTGGGACAGCCATGCTGCTATGGCATTGTGCTGGCTCCTAGTACAACAGGAAACTGACCCTCTGGAAGCACTGCAGCCAGCTCCTGTAAGCCACTGGCCACCCAGATCCACCCACAAGGATGGGCCAGGGTCTTTCTTACACTCACCGCTGTGGTCCTGCCCTTTGCAGCTGTGCTCATGTTGAGGAGTTCCAGAGTCCGAGAGAGACAAGGCTGGGCTGCGAGCCTCCGTGTCTGCCAGCAGGTTGAAATCCATGGGGCTGGGATGGGTGGTGGAGGAGGAGGAATCTGAAAAACAGTAGTCACAGGGTGATCAGGGAGATCAATCTGTGTGTGTGACCTCTCCTCACCACCTCCAGCAGGGACTTGCCTTGAGGAAAGGTCTAGGAAAAGCAAAGGATCCCTGTGTGATCCTTGGACACCTTTGAGTTTCTTGGCTGGAGAATGGACATACTGGGCTTTCTGCTGAGCTTCCCTATAAATCAAAGATCATCTAGTGACACTTCTATTTGCAGCCTTCAGAGAAAGAGCCTCCAATTTATAGGTGACATTCAGACTGAAATAGCAACGCCGGGAGCATGCTGTGTAATAGAGATCTGAGGAAGTGGTTCTGGGCCAGCCAAGGGCTGTTAGCACCTTCCCCAGTCATCCCACCTCTCCCATCCTCCCTGCCCAGCTTCCCTCCTCCTTCTCCCTTGTTTCTGCACAAGCTGGCTAAGCCTAAGTAAAGCTGTCCAGAGAGCACTACATGCACACATCCCAAAAGAAAAGCATTCCTGTGCCTGGCACTGATCGAAAGGCATATCTGCCTGCACAGCCACTGCTACAAGCAGAGACCCAGTCAGTGTAAGTGGACTCCTTTGGGGTACACAAGGACCTCTGGAACCTGAATTAACACGAGAATCACATTTCACACCCTTAGGTGCCTGGGAATGAGTGATCCTGGCTGCAGCAGGAGCTCTCTTCCAGCCTTAGATTATCCTGACTGGAGGCTCCCCATGTCCCCTCAAGAGACTGGCCTGTGCTGGTGAGCCATCTTCCCTGGCTGAAAGCATCCCAGCTGGGGAGATGTCAGTGCTGCTCCCCACGACTGCAGGAACCACTGTAACTCTTCTGCCACCTCTTTCCACACCTCTCTCTCCCAAGATCAATTATTTTAATCATTTGCTTCCTTATGGACCCTGCACCCTCCACCTGTATTGTCTAAAGGAGCTCAGCTGAGAGCACCACTTTGTTCTGGACCACACTAGATGCTCATGAAGAGGCAGGCATAAGGGAGTGAGTTTTCTAAGCCTGGCTGCATCCCCTTGGAATGGTGAGCTGGCCCTGTGTTAGCCCCTAATCTGAATTTTGGATCATAACCCAGCAAAACGCAGGATGTTTCACTGGCACCAGTGCACAGTTTAAGGCTGGATCACTTTGAGGGGACCACAACAGCTTCTGAAACTTTGGCCACCCCCACCTGATACCTCACCTTTCCAGCTAGAGATCCTTTTCCTCTAAAACACAACAGCTTATGCACCGTGCCGGGATCTGGGACTCCTGGGTTTAGGGAGGTTTGGACCAGGTGTTTGGGACTTTCAAACTTTAGGGGGAGATCAGTTGTGAAGGCTGGATTCTGGGTGATGAAGGATTGCACAGCCCCTCAAATCCATGTGTGTCAGGGAGGGAACGTGCTGAAGACAGTCTGGACTGTGTTAGTTTTTAGACATGTAAACAAGAGATTAATCACATAGCTCTTGCACCTCCTTTGGAGGTGGATGACAGTGACTAAGAATGTATTTTCAGAGCTGTCTAAAGCCTCCTTTAGTCAATTTGCAAAAGGCTGCCGCCAGGGCCCTTGGCAGAGCTGATCCCCATACCTGTGGTGTGCTTCTCAGGCTGTGTGAGAGGCCAAGGAGACATTTCTAATGGTTATCTGGCTGGCTTCTGCAGCAGATCTCACTCACAAAACCCCTGCAGTTTTCCTTGCTCTTTGCTTCGCTTGACCTCCGTTCACTGCCTCTCCCAGGTACTGGTGGGGCAGTCTCAACACTGGCCTCAGTCAGTGCTCTCTGGAAGCAGCACCTAATGAACAAGGACCTGGTTCTGGTTTCCCAGACCTTTGCCTTGCTCTGGGCTTCTCCTCTCCTGCAGGAGAGAAGTGGCAGGACTCTGTCTTTGCCATGAGACTGGTTTCCATTTCCACTTCGTGGCGAGCCTGACCTTTGATGTCTGCTGGCTGTGTTAAGCTCCTGGCAGCAGCCAGGCACAGCCCTGTTGCTTTTTGCCGTGTGTACATACATGAAGTGATGTGACAGGGGCTGTGTTTTCTTTAATACCTTTGCATGGAGCAGGGGAGTCCATCTGCTGCTGATATTGCCATGGCTTTTAGCATTGCTCTCAGAATTATGCAGAAACGCGCAGTGAATTAATTCCATGGATTAAGTCTTGATTAAGATGTGTGTCACTTTGCTGTCTCAGAATTTATTAAGAGCCCTTCTTGAGTCTGCAGCAGATGGAATTTCTGCCCAATGTTTGTAGATGATAATTTCCCCTCTTCTACAGCCATTTGCATATGATTGCATCTGTCAAGCACAATTTCCTCTCTTCTAGGGCTTGACTCTGTACTGGACGATTTAAGGAGGAATTCAGATTCTTGCCTTGCTGTAACTCAAGGACAGTGTCCTCCTGTGCAGGGTCCTGTTTGCTCTTTTTTCCACAGCTTGCATTACTTTCATCTTTGCAAACTAGAGTGAAGATAGGAAAACCAGGGGGGAGTATCTTACATAGGTAAGGTTTCATAGGCGTAAATGACAACACAAGGTACAAGGCTCAGGAGAACCTAGTCCTGGTATTGAAAATTTATGCCCCATCCTGGGCTGCACCAGTGCAGTGGTTGCAAAGTTGATCCAAGCTGCTGGACACAACATAGCATGCTTGCCCTGCCTCAGAGATATAGTGGGCACTTAGATTAAAACTGGTTATGAAGTGTGGCCAGTATTCAAGTTTAAGCAGGGACTTGTGGCTGAGCACAAGTTTGCTTTGTGAACTGAATTTAAAAGCAGGAGAATTTCAGAGAGGCGATGTCGTATGTATATGTGTAATTGCATAACCTATTGCATGTGCTGTATGTGGTGGCATCAAGGAATGACTTCTCAGTTTGCTGTGAGCACATCATGCAGAAGCAAAAGCAAAGGCAGAAAGGGATCTGCTTGGCATGATTATAAAAGCAGGAAAGGTCTGCAATGGGGACAGCACGTGAGCTCTGTACCAATGTATTTACCCAAAGGCAACCCCATGCTACTGACACAAAAGGCTGTAAGGTATTATTCTAGATTATACAGCCCTTTTGGATTTAAAAAAAGGAGCTTTCGTCCACATTAGCTAGATCTTGCTGTAGGCAGAGACATTAAGAAAGTCAACGCTAAACCTTCATGGCACTTCTACTAGGTTGTTTGCCCAGTCTCAAGGAATAAATGAAATAGGCACCTCAAAAACATTTTTAGATAAAATCAAATTTACCATCTTCATCTGACTCTTCATCTCACTTTCTTTTAACATAAAAGAACGGTTTCTTTAGGGACACCTCCTGTACTAGCAACATGCAGCCAGGCTTGCTCAGAGGCTTCAGTTTTGTAAAACTAGCCATGGCTCCCAGTCTGCTCCAGCACCTGTAACTCCTTCCCTCGATGTATGTTACTGCTCCTGAGATAAAGGTTCCCAAACCTGTAACAAACACATCTCTTCTTCCAGTCACTGCCCATGTGCATCCTCTCCTTCGTGCCCATGTGAACATGCTGTGGCCACCTGTGCAAGACCCTCCAGCCAAAAAGGGAGTTGCCATCCCTGCTCCATGGGCATGGTGGAGGACAGGGAAAGAGCAGTCCTGGCTCTAGGCCTTTCCTCTTTTCGAATTCACCCCCTTTCTATTTCTGTGTCAGTTCCTGACTGCCCAAGTCAGGGCCATTTGGGCAATAGAAGGAGGACAACCTTGTTTAACTGAAAAGAGAAATAAGGGTCCTTGTGACCCGTCTCCTGGTTCTCAGTGACACACTGCTCCATCACCTGGGAGCAAAGAGGCTTTTGCTTGGTCTTCTTTTTTTACTTTGAGGAGGTGGGAAGGAAGCATAAAAGCTGACTTTAAGCCAAGTAAGGCTAATTATAGGGATGGCTTTCGTGATGTGGGTCTTGCCTGTTGAGAGCTGCCTAGAGACTGACTAGTGTGTGCTGCTTGACTCTCTGCACTACCATTGGGGAGCAGACTTCTGGCTGGACCTGCTTTGGCAGGTTGATCTGGAAGTGAAAAGCTGTCTCTTGCATTGTTTTGATGTTATTTGACTTCCCGTGGGCATGCAGGGGTGCTTCAGCAAGGACTAGATGCTTCAAGTTCCAAGGTAGCAGCACAATGACCCAAGGACAAGAGGGAAGCCCTAAGCTGGCCTCTCTCAAGCAGATCAGCACAGCCCTGTGGATCTGAGTTTCCTGCCTCCATCCAGGGCCATAGTAGCTGAATCTTCTGCTTGGAATTGCTGATCTCCACAAAGAGTTCAGGGTTAACCCTCGGGCTGAAAGGCGCTCCGCAATCATTTGAGGGGAAGTGTCTTTCTTTCTTGCATCCCCTGAGGTGAAGGAATGATGTTACACTAGATTCTTAGGGTCAGAGCTGTCTCTTCCTGCTCCATCAATTGCAGAAGTCAAACTATTGCTGATTGCTTCACTCCTCCCATGCTCGTGTTCCCTGTGCGCTGGCTTACTTTTAGGAGAGACAAACATTTGGGACTCTATTTAACTGTGCATTTTCAGGAAGATGATCTGCCTCTGTACTTTGGTCCCCGTGAGAAGATGAGCTAAGGTGGAACAGCCCCTGCCTCTCCCTCTGCTCCTTGTCAAAGAGGAAGTGATTGAGACTGTGCTTGTTCCCTTGCAGAAGAGCATTTTGTTCTCTGGATATATGTGTTTGTTCAGGGGATGGTGCCATCAGAGTGCCTGTGGGCTGGAATTACAAGTGCCACATCAGCACAGCACATGAATCGCGCAGCAACCAAGAGTCAGATTCTCTTTGCTGGCCAACACAAGTGCTGCCTGCAAGGGGCTCTTTCTCTGCTGCTAGAAAGCAAGAAGGATGGGGTGCAAAATGAGTTAATATTTGTTTCCTCGAGACTATAGAAATATAACTATGGGGAGACCAAGGTCACCCACTGCTAAACATATCAGTGTAGCTTTAAATCTCTAATCTTAATGGAATTGCAGCAGGAACCAAGAGCAACCATTAATCACTGGAAGATAAACAGCAGCAGCCAACTGGTGACCCGGAGCGCAGGGCCATTATGGGACAGGAGAGCAAGCTGCCTGCCTCCAAAAACATCAGGCTGTGCACAGCCTCAGGCTGCCTGAGCAGTGGTTTCGGGTGCACACTCAGACGTGGATCATCGACCTCCAGCAAGAGCTGAGTCACAGGTTATATTAAACTTTATTTCTTGATTTAGTCCCTACAGCTGGGCATTAACGCCTGAGCTCCTGAGGGTGGCTTCGTAGTGGTGTGTGCTGCTTTGAAGCCAGGAACATGGTTTAGGTGTTTTATTCCTCTCATCAGTAGGAATTGCCAAAGCTCCCTGAGGCACTTAGTGGCTTTGTTGTCAGAGCAAGTTGTTTGGCACTGCCCCACACATGGATTGGGCTGCAGAGCACTGACAGCCGTGCATGGTGCCATGGAACTGCAGTAGCCCAGGCTCTTGCTGCCAGGCTTCCTGGCCACAGCCGGCAGCAAGGGTCTGAGAGCTGGCAGCTCTCTGATGAGGAGGTCCAGATTGTTTCTCTTTTTGTGCATGGCTCTAAGGAGAAGTTTCCAATAACGTGAGGTGGGAAGAGGGTGAGGAGGTAAGGTGCTGCTGCTGACTTGTCTTATGATGTAGGTAAAACTATTTGACTGTTCTGGGACTGTATCCTTCATCTCAGAAATCATGTAAATGAGTATATCTTAGCTGGTGAAGGTAACGAAGCAAAATTCCTTTAAGTGCTTTCAGATCCTCAGATAAGAGGTGCTAGGAAAATGCCCAACCATGCTGGACACTGCCTAATGCATTTCCTGGGGGCTGGAGGCAGTCTGCAAGGTGGGATCAAGCCACTCGCTTCCTTCACTTTGACAGGAACCTCCAGCTGCAGAGGAAAATGATGGCTGAAACCTCTGCTCTGGGCAGCAGAGGGTTAATAAACTGCCTGTACTCTGGAGGATTATCACAATGGAAATGTCCCAAGGATTGACAGCTCCATACCCATGTCCACAGCAAAAAAAGCCCACAATGGAATGTGTCCCGTTCGCTTATTTGATGGGCTGCACTGTGCCCCTGTGCTGTGGAAGCGCCCTGATGTCACCATGCCCCATACACAGCGCATCATTTCCCCCAACAGGTGTGTCTGCAGTCCCCTGGACTGGTGCAGACCCTGCCAAACTGAAGCACTGGGTTCTGCAGAGGCAGGGTAATGTACTTGGGCTTGGCTTAAAGCAAGTTCTTTGCAGTAGTATCTTTGGGCCTCAGTACTGTCCTTAGCCTACCTAGATAGTTTCTGAAATGGCACACAAAATTTGGAAACAAATTGCTAATCCTAGCACAGAAGAAAAGTCCTGCCAGACTTTCTGCAAAGTTGTTTTTTTCCCTAAACTAAACGTTTATAGTTCTTGCATTTTTGTAAGCATTGTACTTCAGGTCTCACTGTGTCCAGCTGTGTTTCCAGTATCCCTTGGATGCTATGCCTCAGTGGGGTGTTTGGCACCTTGGATCTATCAACCAGGACTGGGATTTTCATTCTGACAGACTGTGCAGTTATATTAATAAGGTTACGCTTTGTTATGGCTTATTTTGTTTGTTAGGCATCTGGAACAAAATAAATCAGCAAAAAACTCAGTTTTGCCCAAACAACCTTCGATCGCACAAAGTTGCTGGCATGGTGTGGATCCACCATGCAGGAGTGCTCGGAGTGAGAGCACAGTTTGCAGTTATGGGGGAAGAAAAGTCCTTTAGGGAAATTAATCCCTTTGTTTTGGGGAAGGGAGAAAAAAGACTGATTTCCGTAAGAAATTCTGCCTGGGAAACTCTTGCAACTGTAACAAAGGGTCTGTTAAAGTGGAGTGCCAGCACTGGCCTGGCTGGAACATACTGACTCTGCTCATCCCCACCTGCCCTTGCCCACTCTTGCAGCCCTGTCAGGCTGGCTCCAAAGCGACCCATGCCACTACTGAGGGACCTGCCTGCGTCTGCAGGAGAGAAATAGCTGCACAACCACAGTGTACAAGGGACTGTGATCTCCTCTTGTGGAGCCAGGAGCGAGACGAGACAGTTGCAAGCCAGGACCCCAGGCAGGAATGAGAGGTGCAGGCAGCCTGTCTGCAGCTCAGGGCTGGACACGCGCTGCTCATGCAGCAGCAAAGGCCACCAGGGCCTGGCATCAGCAGATCGGTATGTGTTGCTGTATTTAGTTGGGCGATTGTATGAATTTGACTAATTATTCTGGCAGTCAAAGGAAACTGGCCTGATTCCTATGGGGGCTGTGCTTGCAGAAGCTGGGCAGGGTCATTTCTGTATCTCTGTGGCTGTAAAGTTGGCTCATTTTAGGGAGGCCTAGATAGCTCTGACTCCAGCTGCTGTCAGGAGATTTGTATGCAGATGGAGGGCAGTGGATGAATCAGATGTTATCACAATTAGTAAACATGCTCAAGAAAGACCCTCATCAAGTGGGTGACGAAGGGGGTTGAAGCTCAAGAAGGATCCCCTGCCACCAGCATGTCACACCACTACGGCTGTGTGACCTCCGTGCACTGTAGAGCTGCCAGTGTCTGCCATCCATCAGCACTTCTGGAAATCCTTTCTGGAGAACTTCGACTTGATCACAAACATTTGTTCTATGACAGAACTTGGCAAAACCAGCAGCTAGAAAGAAGCTTTTTGCAGGAGAGGGGTTGTACTAGATCATTGTTTTAAAACAACCTGTCAGAGCCCAGTGGGTTGCAGAGCTGCAAAGGCAAAAGGGGTAACTGCCATCAGTTCTGTAATGGCCCCACCAACCACCACGGCCAACGAACAGCTCTGTTGGTTAAGGAAACAAGAGACCAGAAACTGCTGGCTTGCTCAGAGGGATGTGTTGTTTCAGTACAAACCCGCAGCGCCGGAGGGAGCCGATGTCTGCCCTGCTTGACTGTAAAGTTTCCTGATGATTTGTCTTTTTTTCCCCCCCAAGTAATTTTGATTTAAATTTTTTTAAAGCTCTCTGGCAGGAAGAACGTTGCAGGATGAAGACTGCCGTGAATAAAACAAGTGGATGATCTCAGCTCACAGCATCCCTCCCCTCTTCCTTGCGATACTACAGCTGGTAGGGCTGGGGCAGGAGGGGGGTGGCTCCGGGAGGGATGCTGGAGCTGCTCCCTCTCCGCACTCCATCTTTATGGACCTTGCAACATGCCCTGAAGGTCAGCCTGTTTACCTAGACAGTGTTTGAAGGGGCCGAGGGAGGCAATTAGCAAACACTGCTGGGGCCGATCCCGCAGTGCTTCGCACGCGGCCTGTGCCGGCAGGATCGGGCCCGCGGAGCGCCCGGTTTTCCTGTCGTGCAGCGGCCGCGGACGTTGTGCATATCGGGGGCGAGGAGGAGGAAGGGCGGGTGGGCAAGCAGCCCCTCTCTCCCGGAGCCTCTCGTGGCAAAATGTCTCGCGTCCCTAAATCCATGGGCACAACAGTCATTGCAAAAGCAAAACCCAAGAGGTTTGACTTTGGGGATCCTGAAATGCAGTGTGCTGCCTAAGGACTGTGTACAAAGTCTGGCTCTTTTTTTCNCGCCAAATCCTCAGTTTTTCCATCTGCTCGAGGCCGCATCCCATGCCGAGCCCCGGGAGGTAGGCAGTTTGGGTGGGTAGGAGAGGAAGCTGCAGAGCCCTAATTACTCAGCCAGTCTGGCCCTCGGGCGATCCCATCAAAGCGGCTCGAAGAGAAACGGGATGGGACAGAAGGATGTGAGCCATCTCACAACGCTGCTGCCTGGGTCACACCACGTCCCGTCCACGGGCCAGCCTGCTCCGGGGACAGGGCTGTACAGCCAAAAACGCCTCTGCCCGCCCAGACCCTGTCACCCTGAGAGCAACCTCTCCTGCAGCTCCAGGGCCAGGGAACGGCTTTCCAGCCTCCCACCCTGGCCTGCTACTCGAGCATATCTGAGTTCAGGCACTGGGGCACCGTTATTAAAACCCACCCAACACAAAGTAAGCTGTGAAACCCTTATAAATGGGACAAGAAAGTCCATATTTTTCATCACTTTGGTATTTCTCCCTACTTAGGTATGGATCCATACGGAGGCTGCCGTTTATAGCTCCATTAATTTACCGTAACCATCTAATTTTTTAAAATTATCCCCTAAAAAGTCTTATTTTATTTTGGAAGAAAACCTCCATGCATTTACTTTTAAAAAAATAGCCTTGAAATAAATGCAAACAAAAAAACCCCAAACCCAACTCATAGAACTGGAAGTTGGGATATTGTGGCACCAAAAATAAAACTGATGGAACAAAAAGGGAATTTCATGTGGTTTTCATTGTCAAGTCTAAGCTCAGAAACAAACAGGAAATAAAAATGGCTAAAACAAAAGGGATTTCTTTTAAACTGTGTTCAAATCTAAGTGGGGAGCTGCTTTATGTGGGAGGGATTCTATGTTTATTTGCTTTTCAAAAAAAGGAGTAAATAAAAATGTCCACACGCAGACAGGTCAACTTGATTTACCGTTAAATCCTCATGTTTCACAATGGTCATTTATAATCAGCTTTTTAAAAGAAAATTAGACTTGTATAAATGGCAGCATTGGAAAGGGGAGAAAAGGGAATGGGTGGTGGGAAGGCTGCTTCTGTTTTAAATGAGGTTGAGGGGAAGAAGGAATGGAGAGAGAGAGCCGAGAGAGAGAGAGGTAGAAGTAACTGCGAACCTCTAGTCATTTGTTTTATTCCATCTTTGTACTTTTTCAGTTTTTGCAGAGAGCTCGGCGGGTGCTGAGCCTTTCAGCCTGTGCCACACCACTGAAGCTCCCCAAGTAGCTATTTATTTGAAAAGAATAGCCTGTAGGATCAGTGCTATGTGATTCAGAGTGGCATATGTGCTATATCCTCCCAACAGAAGTATTTCTTCGGCTCTCAGATTTGGGATTGTGAGCTTGTTTGATAGGGGTTTGCAAACAGGCAGATTTGGGATTGTGAGCTTGTTTGATAGGGGTTTGCAAACAGGCATCTCAATCACAGCAGCTCTGATGGTGATTTTTAGGGGTTAATTTAGTGCATGCAGAACCCAGCTACCCCAAGCTGGGGATCTGCTGAGATCCCCAGTAACTACAGCCCCATTAATGCATCTCAGAACATTTTGAATAGTTGAAAAATCAGAGGGACAAAATCAATATCAGTTTCTGGAAATCCAGCTCTGGTTTTCCTCCTCTTTTGCACTATTCAAAAGGGTGTAAATGTTTATTTTCTGGGGGAGCTATGGTTTAGGAGATAGCAAAGAGTATCAGATTGAGGGTCAAGGGACAGAGGCTGACTCAGATCAGGTAATTCTGCCACAGCTCAGTTTCTCCTCTGCTCAATGGGGATATTTCCCTTTATGCTAAAGCACCAAGAGACCCACATATGGAAAGGCTAGAAGGCTCCTGAGGAGAGAGATCATAAGGTTCAGCTCTCCAGAAATGAGTGCTCCAAGGCTGAACCTATACCCTGCAAATCAGTAGGAAATTTCCTGTTCGTGAGTAGAAGATTGGCTCTCTCCCTGAATCTGCTTGGTAATACCCTGACACTGATGGGAAGGGAAGAGAGGGACCTCCCTTGCTCACTCCCCACCTCTTTTTAAAGCCTAATAACAGAAATGTCTCCCAGCTTCTGCCCAGCTAGATCTTCTGGGTCTTTCCTGAAAAAACATCTAATATTTAATTTTTTTGCCAAAACCCAATTCAGAATAGAGTAGAAACAGATCTATGGCTAACCATCCAAAACGAATTGCTCTGGCCAGGCTGCTATACCTGTCCTCCTCTGGGGTCAGAGGGAGATGAGGATTCAAGCAAATCCTTTCCCACAGAAGTGACCCCCTCTTTTCTGAGTCTGGCCCTGGTCCCTTGTGCTGCCAAGCTTCCAGGATCAGCCTGTGGACTCCCTTAAATACCCCAAGGAAGCCCAGAGCTAATAACCAGCTTCATTCAATTCCCAGTCACATTATTATCCAATCTGCCAGAGGCATTAATATTCAGAGGTGAGGTGGGAGGAGGGCAGGGGTGCTGGTGAGGAGGAGCAGCACACAAAGAGGAGGAAGGGAAGAGTGGCAGACCGGCCTCAGAAATATTTCTCCAGCCATCTGAAACTCCAGCCTATTTCAGCTGGGTGTTGACAATAGAGGGTTTTTCCAACAGCCTCAGCACTAACTTTGATACCAGCTGGTAGAGACTGTTCTCCAGCCAACAGCAAATGCCCAGCACTAGCACAGCCTAATACCCTCAGCCCCAGTGGCCCACAGCAAGAGGGGGAGCTTTGTCCCCTCTGCCATCAGGCCCTAAGTAATTGCAGTCTCCCATTTTTAAACAGCCAGATAAATAGCTGAGCCTGCTCAGAGACGCCACAGCCTCCTGTGTCTGACCGTCCTCTCTCCATGGCCCCACAGTCTCAATCCCGTTGCCTTCCTGATGCAGGGCACACAGCTTGAAAACAGCAGTTCTTCCCATCTGGGACTTTGTTCCCAGACCCAGGTACCTCCCCTGTCCCCAAGGCCAGGGCATATGTGCCAGGTCACGAGACAGACCTCATGTCCCCTGCTCATCTCATCTTCCTTTTGGAGCGGTCTCCTAGATCAGGTTTCTGCCTTTTTCTTTTTGGCAGTCTCCAAAGTCAGCCTCACCTCTCAATCTCAACGTTTTGGGTAGCATCTGACAGAGAGAAGATACCTTTTTTTTTTTTGCCAGCTCTCGATAGGGTACGTTAACCAATACTTTTACAATCCAGTCACAATTTGCAGATCTATTAATTGCCTAAATTAAGCACTTATAGAAATGTAATAGATATTAATTGAGGTTTGCAACAGTTTCTCTGAAAAAATTAATATTGGTTTTTAAACCACTGGCTTGGACAGGAATAGAGGTGGACTTGCATGGGCAGAATCGGGGCTGCAGGTCAGGCAAACCCAGGAACTACAGTAACAGCAGGAAAACCACCGCCCTTGCCCAGACCCCTCTCCAGGCTGGCAGGGAAAGATGTCTCTCTGTGAGGTTCCTTGTGAGGAGTACTGGGCATGGCGTGACAATTTGCTAATGAAAAATAATTTTAAAAAAATTAAAGTCAAACTCTGCTCTACTTTAGCAGACATCTGCAAAATCTGAAAGCAGCTACCATGATCTGACAGTCCCTCAGGAGCCAGCAGGCAGCTCTTTGTCCCTCACAGCAAGGCACCACCAAAGCCTGCACAAACACCCATCCCCTTCAGGTCACCGGCAGGCTGAGGGGCTTGGACATGGTGTGGGGAGCCAGGGAAACCCTGATCCTATCGCCAAAAAGGTGGTCCTTTCCCTGTCTTTGGAAGATGGGACAGGAACAGAGGTGAGACTCTGAAAGACACCTTCCTGCACAGTTGCTTATAGCATCTCCCGAAATTGCAGACGGGAGGGAGCCATCTCATCCCTAGCATCCTGCCTTCCAGGCCACAGGCCATGCGGGGAAGACTCACAAGTTTGGCTGGGGGACGCCAAATTCCTCTCTTTGCTTTCAGCACTGGACTCCACTTAGAAAGTGGACGGATGTTGGGCCCATCAGTCGGGAGGCTGCTTCCCTCCCAGGTGAAGGAACGGGGCGGAGATGAGGGATTAGTTTTGATTTCTGCACCGCCAGCTCGAAGCATCAGCCGGCTGCGGCGGCCGGGGGCTTACCTCCAGCCGGGCGCCGGCGTCCTGAAGCAGCGTGCTCCTGTGCGGAGCCGAGCTCTGCACCTGGTAACCCGCCGGGCCAGGCGGGGAAGGGGCGCGGAGCCCCGGCCAAGGGACTGCTGCCCCGAGCTGCCTAACGCCAGCGGGGAAGGGGGAGCTGAGGCAACCCCCGCCAGTGCCTCTGCAGGGCCCTGGCGCTGCCGGGGGGGAATCCAGCCCCCTCCCCGCTCGTCCCCTCAGCTGTCCAGCCGCGGGGGCGCCGGGTGAACGGCCGACAGGTGTGCCCCGCTCGGCGGCACCGGGCCCGCCGCCCCCCTCCCTGAGCCCTCTCCAGCAGCTGCGGCGAAGCGCGGGCATCGGCCCCCCGCCTCTGTCGCCCTCCCCCGCCGGAGCCGCGACCAGCCGGGACGCACCCGTTCCTTACTCCCGCTCCGAGGAGGAGGTCGGGGGGAAGGAAAAGGGGGTGCCGCGCTGGCGGCTCTTCCCCCGGAGCAGCACTCGTTGAGCGAGCAATAGACGGGGCAGCGCACGGTACCGGGCTCCGTCGGGAGCCCACTGCAGTTGGCCGGGCTTCTCGGGCACTCAGCGGGACGGAGAGACGCCGCTCTGCACCGCGTCCCCGGCGCCACGGAGGCGGGAGAGCCCGTGCAAGAACCCGGAGGCCCGACAGCCGGTTCTGCCCGTAGTATCCCAGCGCCGGGCAACCGCACTCCGCCGAGGAGGCTCGATGCTCCCGGCAGAGCTGCCGCTGGGTCGGCGCTCCCTTCCCGCGGCCCGACCAGGTCTGTTATTCCCGGTCGGGTCCCTGGAACCCTGTCCGCCGGCGCGCCGCAGCCAGCGGCGTCCCGGGGCAGATTCGCTCCGTCCACGGGGGCCGGCTCGCTTCTCCCCGGCGCTACAGGGAGGTCGGCTCTGCTGTAAACAGGAGCCAGCCTATTACATAAATATCATTTATCCAACTGTCTAAAAGCCGTCGGGCTGCCTTCCTTTTCCCCGGCGACATCTCCCCGCCTCTGCTCCCCGCGCCCTTCTCCCCGGACCCTGCAGACAGCTGAGCCGCAGCCCGCAGCGCCGTTATTTACAGCGAATCCCGGCTAATTTAAACAGCCCCTACCCCGCTCGCCCGAGTGGAAAATGACTAAGTTTAGCAACGGCGAGAGACTCCAGCAGCGCTTGTCGGGAAGGGGCCCGCGTCGGCACCGAGAGGACGGTCGGAGCTGCGGCACCCCGACGGCGGCGAGTAGGGGGTCGCCGGGCCCTACAGAGGCAGAGCAGTGGAAGCGCCGCGCCCCGCCGCAGGGCGGACTGCGCTCCCGGCAACGATGGGGGACAGCTGGGCCGCGCACAGCCCCGGGACCCCTTCTGGATGGTAGGGCAGGGCTCGATCCGCCCGCTCTCACCTGGTTGCTGTCCCTTGACCCAAGGGAGGCGACGGAAAGCCGGCCTCGTACGGGACTGGGGCTGACCCCATGCTGCCGAGCAGAGCACACCGAGCCACCCCGCCGGGGATGCTCTTACCCTGTACCAGCATCGAAAAGGTTACGGCCGGCCAGGCTAGTATGAAGGGGCTCAGGGAGAAAGGAGGGGAGAAGCTTGCCCGAAGGCCGGGGACGGAAAGGCACTTACAGAGGCTCCAGATGCGGGTTCAGCTGAGCGGACTTAATCCTGTGAGAGGGGCGAAGCTGACC
>VXAZ01004120.1:343803-397310 GCA_013399875.1 Gymnorhina tibicen | reverse complement strand
GGGGCGGGGCGGGTGCGGGGGCACGGCCCCGGCGCGGGGCTCCGGGCACCGCCGGCCCCGGCTGTACGGACATGGTCCTCCTGGACATGTACACTGATATACTGCTCTTATCGCTGCACATGCTGCGTGCCTTGTTCAGTGCTTGGCGATCCGCTACCCTGGAGCCCGTGCTAAGCATCTGCTCCGCTCAGTACTGGCGCGGCGAGCCTGTTCGGGTTTTGCAGTTACAGCCACCAGCCAGACAGAGGTTTTTTTGGGGGAACCAAGTCCATAGTCAGCTGGAAGCAGTTGGAAGCGTTCCCCTGCACGATGGAGCAGCAGTTGCAGGGAATGTTTAATCACAGGGTAGTTACCGCACACACTGTTGCGGATCTAGGCGGTACCGGGAGCGCTTCTCTGCCAATACTGTGCCGCTCCTACCGGGACACGGAGGCTGCCGGCTGTGCGAGAAACACCGCGCTCCAGCCCACTGATGGGTCTTTTGGAGCCCAAATGCTGCTCGTAGTTTAGATTCCTGCCTGGCTTCTACTGAAGTTCACGGCAAAATCCCGGTGCAGGAATGTAGGGTGCGATCACTCCTTGAAATGTCCCCAAATGCTTGTAACCTGCTACAGCAAACCTTGAACATGTTGGCACACACATTTTACTCCAACTGAACAGGTCCCCTCTCTCCCAGTGCTTACAGGGAGAAGTTTGTAGAAGCCGGGCTTAGCCTTTCCGTCCTGCTCTGGAAGCCCAGGGGAGAGGTTTATCCCTGTCAGGCTCTTATGGAGCTCGATGCACACATTCTACGGTCTGATTTTCTTGAGGTCATTCCCATGTCAACCTGCTCTCCAATTTATGATGTCAAAGGTCACCCTCAAGCTCTTCCACTGACATATTTTAAAGATTAGGAAATAATGTTGTGAGAATAGTAGTGAATTTTAACCCTGAATGATTTACCAGCCATATTTATGGAGTCTAATAAATGCATAACATGACATATAGATATGTATGGGAAGACAAATGCACACGAAGTAATACAGGATGTAAAAAGAGGTTAAGCAGACCCAGGCATTATGGATTACACTTCAAAAACATGCACTAACATGTTAATTCAGTAGAAACACAGAGAGTTTAAAAGGAATTACAACGTTGACACACTTCAGAGAAATTACCATGGTTTTTTAATGGTAGTAATCTGGAGCTTGTGTTTGCCTTACTGCTCTTTTGCTCGCCAAAAAATGACAGCAAGCTAGACTACATCTCTTTCTAGCTCAGGTTTTAATCCACCCTGGCATAGGCTTGTCTCCATTAAGAAAAGCAGACACAGTATAACAGCACTAGCATTTTCCACCGGGGCAGTCTGTCTCTATCACCACATGTAACAGGGAAGCTGAAAACCCTGCACAAGATCTGCAGCAATGAAGGGACCTTATTTTCAGTTGCCTCCCTCTCCCTCCAAACCTTTCACCATCAGTAGCCTGCAGCAAATACAGTTTGTGCTTACACTTACAAGTAATAATGAAACAAATGTATTTTTAGCTATTTCCCTTGGGCACTATGTCACAAGTTGGTTCCCTGTGGAGCGCAGTGTAAAGACTGGTGGGTTAGACCACCCAGGGACCTGAAGAAGGAGTCTGTCATCAAGGCATCCTCAATGCAACTGCTGGACTGACCCCTGAAGGGTCTCTTTGTGAGGGAGGGCTCCAGCGCTTGTTGTTGAAATGTAGATCTTTTTGGTTAGTGCCAAGACCTCTTAGCTGTAGTGCATCTTGTCTTGCCAGTGGGAGACTTCATTGCTGGGGAAGAGACCAAGAACTTCACATGGGTTCAGGAGACCGATATTACTATTTTAGATAAAATAAAATAAAATAGAAAAGAAAAAAATGCAAAAGCAAACTGAACCAAGAGTGGCCCTGATTCATGTCTCGGCAGAGAGATGGGATATGCAAAAGAAGGGAATTACTCAACATCTTAGACACCCTTCCTTTTTCACCAGCTGGGAAGAGTTTGTTCTCAGAGAGGACCCTGTCTCTGCCACAGGCAAACATGGTCCTCATTGCTGGATAAGTCCACTGCTCTTGGAGAGTGGTGGAGTTGTTGATGATCACAGTTTCCATCTTTGTGTCTTAACTGATCTTTTAGCCATGCTGGGTCCATGCCATCAAATGCCTTAAAAATCAGGACTCAAGCTTGAATTTGGCTTGACTTTCATGCCAAAAGGTGGCCTAGGGAGCAGAGGTAGGTTTGATGCACTTGTGGCAGCCAGGGCTCCCACTGCAGCATGCTCTTCATTTGGCAAGCACTGTGGGCTTCATGCCCAGGTGTATCACATAGCTGTAGTCTAGCCAAGAAGTGACAAAGATGTGACTGAGTCTGGCTTGCTCCTGCCAAAAAGGTATGGCTTGCCTTGGCCAAGAAGAGACAATGAAAACATTACATTGGGAAGTTCACTCAGGGAGTTTGATGTCACTGGGAAATGCAGGAGTGTTCCGGAGACACAGGCTAAGTTGAAGAGCTGGCAGAGTATTTTAGATTTAGGACCCTGCTCTGCAGCTTTAATATTGTACTTTGTATAGTTTGTACAGTTTTTTAATAATACAGTTTGTGTAGTTTCCAGAGAAAGGTTTTAATACTTTCAATTGTTTCTGCAACAGCAGCTCTGCTGCTTCAGTTATAGGTTCTGACCTGAGTTCAGGTTGTGTCAGATGCAGCACATCAGTTGTTCTTTGGAGATTCTTCAGCTGGCTTTGGGCTAATCTCTACCTTAGCTTGCTCTGGAAAGGAGCAGCTGCTTAGAAACACTGTGTTCTGCACACATTTAGTAGTGGTTTTGGGATGCTTAGCTCTGGGGAGAGTGGCTGCACAAAGTTTCTAGCCATGAAAACTGCTTGTACCTTCTGAGAAACTCCATCTTTTTGCCCTTTTTTTGGAGACCTTACTAAGCTTCTGAGAAACAGCGAAAGCCTCCAAGAGGAGGGGAAGAAATTTAATCTGTCTCAGACTACTTAACCTGCTGGAGAATTTCTGTGTTATAAGTGCTTGTGGATCTGATATCTGATGGGCTCTGAAGATAACCATGAACTGGTAGTGCCTGAGCAAGAGTAATGGACTGTACAAGGCTGGTGCAGATTGCAGAGGTGCAGGTGGTTGGCAGCGTGGATTTCTGACAGTCTCACCAAAGGCAGGCAGTTGGTGTGACATGGAGACACTGCTCTTTGTGAGGGGCTGGCTGCTCAGATGTCTCAGACGAAAGCAGGTGAGCTGACCAGGTACCTGGGCAAGGCCTGAGGGGATGATTGCCAGTGAGTTTGGTGAGTTTGCAGCCCTTCCATACACTCCTTTTGGGCTAAGGAGGAATACTCAAGACAGAAGCTGCAGAAAAGCTGCATTTTTGCAGTGAAGATAAAGCCGAGCTTTCCTGCCCGGATAGCAGGAACCTGGGGGATTTGCACAGAGTACTTGTCTGATCTTTGGTTTCGTTGTACCATGTCATGTGTAAGAACTAGTGCATTATCTTGGAAATAAAGGGGCAAGGGATTATCCTGTGTCCTGGTCCTACACCTGGATCTTTTGGTGCAGAGTGCTCCCACTTGCCCATATGTGCCCATACCTTTGCACCACTCATTTCAAACACTGCTGGATCATGCAGTCCAGACAATCCAGGTTTCCCCACTGCTGCCAAGTTGGGGATGTTGGTGTCACACTGTCACATCAGCAGGATTTTCCGTGCAGCCAGGGTGGTGCTGGGCTGTCTGAGGGCTGACTAACGCAGTGCTGTAGTGCATGTGAGTGAACTCTCCTCCCCAGGCAGTGTGGGGCCATACCACATTGTTTTTCTCTCCAGACAATGCAGTGCTGGATTGTAAGTAAAAATGCAAAGCACATTGCAATGTTTGCTCTTTATTAATGCACTAAGATGCATTTGGGTGAAGCAGAAGGCTCCTGCCTGGCTTGGTTTCAAGCTCCGTGACAGGCTTCCATAAATAACACCTTAGCAGGGTTCAGTTCACCAGATCAGACTGGGTGGGAGCCTGAGCTATACAGCAGGCACTGGAAGGGGCAAGAAGACATGGAAGGGGGCCCAGATCCTTTCTGGGCAGGTCAGGCAGGCTTGACAGACCTGGACTGAGCTGCAAGGTGTACAGTGGCTAAGCCAGCACCTGAAATCCCCTTTCTGGAGCAGGGAGCAGATGGATGGAGTGGCAGATGAACTCCTGTGAATTTCAAAATGTCTGGCAAATACCACCAGGCTGTTAGCTGTTTGCCCCAAATTGGAGTGGGGCAAAAGGCAAGGAGAAAGCACTAGCAACTAATTTTCTTGTTCTGCAAACCTTCACTCGTTGCTCAGGTGGAACTTGAAATCTGGGCTCAGTGAGTATTTGACTGTCTGTTTTATAGCTGAGAAACTCAAGATAAACTGAATGTACGCCTGCAGCAGAGGCTGGAGGGATACATCTGAGCTTCTGAGCCTATGGCTAGACCACTGGGGCACACTCGTTCTTGTTTCACTTCTAGGGAATGTGGCTGCTTAATGCAGTTACAGCTTAAACTTCCAGATCCAAAGACTACATACTGCCAGGTAAAGCCCAGCTGAAGAAGGTCCCCTGGCGGTGTCAGAGCTGGGAGGTAACGGCAGTTTCAACGTAAGACACGTTGCATCTTGATCACGCAATAGTGTGACAGCTATTGATACATGATGATATCTGGCCATTTTTTAGGGTGGCACTGGAGTCAGCCTCAGATTTATGAGATTTATGTTTGGCTGGCCAGGGAGCAGTCCTGTTGGATGCTCCCTTGAGCCTTTGTCTGAGAACTTTCCTCCTTCAGTCACACCGCGGTAGATGAAGTTGTGATTAAAAGTGAATGAATACTTTTTGACCCTTTCACCTTCCTCTTGCCTCCAGCCATTTGTGTTTTCCCTACAAAGTGTAAGATTTTGGGGTAGCTGTTGCTTTAACCACTCTAACACCTTCCACAATCCATCCCCAGGCTGACCTGACTGAAGATCCTAGAGCTATAGAACTGTAAGGTAACTGCAAGGACCTTCTGTCCTCTCTCCCAAGTTCAATGGGCAGAGGCTTAAACAAGTAGAGCAACCCCCGAAAATTACTGCCTTTAATGTACACAGCATTGCTACTGGGCGTATACACATAGTAAGAGTCTGAGAAGGTGGGAGCAGCACCAAGAATTCATTTTGCCAAGCGCTACAAAGCTGTATAGCTACAAAGCTGTGATTGTTTTTGCTGCAAAGAGCGGACCAAAAAAGTGGCTTCATAGAGCAGTTAAACTCCATGGTGGTCTCTGTCTGCCAGGATCGCTGGGCTGGATGAACTAGGGCTGCAGCACACGGCTTGTAGCCCAGCTTCAGCAAAGAATCAGCTGTGCTCAGGTTTGAAGAGAGTTACTGGGGAGCAGGACTGCGGAGACGGGAGAAGCGGCGTGTGCTCCTCTGGGTGCTGTCGTGCGTGGTCTCGTACCAGCTGCACTCTGTGCTTTGTTCAGTTGCATTCTCCTGCTCACTCACTGGGAACAGCACAGCTATGACACAGGGGTGTTCAGGAGGGAACAGAACGCTTGCAGGGGATAATCTCCCAAACGGCTCCAGCGGAGGAGCCGCAAGAGGCTGTAGAACAAGTTGGGAAATACTGGCGGAGCACGGCGGAGATGCACTACTTCCTTCGGCGGGCTGTGCAGTCCCAGCGCTGTCACCGACACCAGCACAGCCTTCGCTCGGGGCGGCCCCGGCTCCCCACACGCCCCGGGGAGCGGCTAGGGGCGGCGCGACCCACAATGCTTTGCGAGGGCAGCCCGCCCGCCGGCTTCCGCCCGGCCGCCCTGGCTGCGCCCGCTCAGGCGCGGCTGCGGCGCCGCACCGCACCGGGATTGGCCAGCGGGTCTGCTGGTTCTACCCTCTCGCCTCTCATTGGCTCCCCGCCGCTGTCACCGCAGGGCCCGCCTCCCCCGGTGGCAAGCCGCGTTCTCATTGGGCGTCGCGGGGAGCTGCGGGGCGCATCGCGCGCCGGTTGGCTGTCCGGGAATGTCCGTCTGCGCAGTAACCAGGCAGCGGGTCACGGTGCGCCGGTTTCCACGTCACTGCGAGGGAGCGGGGCCGGTGTCCCTGCCCGTGCCCCGCGGACCCCGCGCTCCGCGGCCTCGCCTCTGCCTCCGCCGCCGCCGGGAGGGAGGGGTGGACAGGGGGCGGGCCGAGCCCTCCCGCCCGCGGTGCCGCCCGCCAGCCCGGTTATGTGAAGCGGCCGCCGCCGCGGGGAGCAGGCGCCGCCATTTTGGATGCGGGGGTCAGTGCCGGGCAGCGACCGCCTGTCGCGATACTGTNTGCGACCGGGCCGGGACTGACACGCGTGACGGTGCCCACGGGGCGGGGGCAGCACGGGCCCGCCTGGCAACGACCGCCGCGGGCGGCGGGCGTCGGGGAGCAGCGGGGTCAGGGCTCGGGGCCGGGCAGAGTGGGCGCTGCACCTGCACAGGCATCTGCTTCCCGTGCGCCACGGTGGTTTGCTGCTTGAAATCGGTGGAGACAGGCTTTTCCTGGCATATGGTCAGCTCCATGGCTGTTTCAGGGGAAAGCTCAGAGCTCACTTAGACTGTATCTTACGAGTTCATCTGGCGGCACGTTTCATAGTTTCAACAGTATGAAGTAATTGGAAGAAAGAAAATGCCCCTCACCATATTAACCTTAGGTTTCATTTTTGCTATGTAGTTTTGACAGGTAAATGCAACTTGCCTTTCTCTTCTTGATTCCTAGGCCCTATCTCACTGTTGCACCTGAATATGGAGGCTTGGAGAGAAGCTTGTCCCTTTCTACCGTGTTGCTGCTGCTTATCTTTTAAAGGGCATTCTTAAATGCCCAGAATTGCATTAAATGCCCAGGACTGCACAGTTCATTTCCGTACTTATGAATTACTGCTTTATATCACATTTGTCCAGGCACTAGGAGCTAGCCTTTGGAGAAACATCCTGAGTTCTCTGAACTTTGCTGCCTGTGGTGTTTTTTGCAGAACAGTTACTTGAAAAACCCAAGCAAGTTCAATTTCCCTATAGAGGTTCATGTACCTTCCATGTGAGGTTTAGGAGGAAGAAAAGGAGCTTTCTTCATTGCCAATTGGGCATCTGGGAAACCTAGCTGGCTGTGAGATAAGTCAGCAGTTGTTTGTCATTCGTGATTGTGTGTTCTGTTTTGGTTGCAGTATATTGTATCAGGACTCTGGTGGCCAAATCTAGGTCAGAGGCTATGTAGATTATTCCAGCATTGTCATAAACAGTGAAAATTTAGGTCAACAGAAGCTTACTTTGAAGTATTACCTTTCTGTGTTGTGATTATGTTGTTTTTCATTACTGCTGTTTATTGGAGTAGTTTCGCTGGGTTTAAATCGGTTGCCATAGCTGAAGGCTAAAGTTAATGATAGGAAGAAGTGACTTGATGGAAGTCTGCCAGACATTCTTGCTTCTGATGCTAACTCTTGCTTGTTTCCAGAAGAATTGCAGACATTTTGCTGCTGACGAGGGACTGTTTCCTAAAACCCTACCCAAGACTTCCTGTGGCAATACTCAGGAATAATTTGAGTTCCTATGCATTGGGATGTGTAGGGGTAACAGGTTCTGAGGCTGATGAATGGAACGTTCAGTGCATGTGTGAAATAACATTTGCAGGTGTAAATCTTGTCAATGTTTTCATATGAAGATTCTACCTGTGATGCTATTTCAGAAGTCTCAGAATAGTGATAATTATTGTCTGTAGAACACTGCTGAAGTTTTTGAGAAGGTTATGAATGCGAGCTTTTGTTCTTTTATGACATGATTAGGCATCAACCTTTTCCCACTTAGCGTTCCCAATGCTGTTAATCAGTGAGGCTTCGAAAGTTAACAGCCTCCCTTCTTCTTGTGGTGGCCTGGGCACCTTGCCTTGGTTTGGAGCTGTCATTTTCTCTGTGCTGCCTGCTGAACTGTGCAGGAGCATACCTGAGGACTAGTCTGCAGTTTTAAGCAGACGTATGAATCTGTCTTGACAAAGAAACAGGAGTTTATATACAACTAACTGAAGGGTTAAGGAGCTAAAAAAGCATTTGAAATTTAGTAGGTACCTTTCTTTTTTTTTCTTTTCCCAAACTTAAGACCACAGAACTGAATCCATTTGTTTCTGTCTTAAGTCCACTATCTTTTTGTGTTTGATTAAAGATT
Organism: Gymnorhina tibicen; assembly: GCA_013399875.1. NCBI lineage: Eukaryota > Metazoa > Chordata > Aves > Passeriformes > Artamidae > Gymnorhina > Gymnorhina tibicen. Next base: position 389,129 of record VXAZ01004120.1, on the reverse strand, counting down.
GCTTGCAAGAAAGGCATGCATTCTTGATTTGAGGTCAAAAGTTATTGAAACAATGTCTTTGCTAGGGAGATTATTTCAAATTTATTAATGATCTTCAGTATTAGTTCTGTTAACCTGTTCAGCCAATGCAATATAAGTTTTACAATATCCCATTCTTCAGACCATTTGTAACAGTAAGCCCGAATTCATGTTAACATTTTTTTTCTCTAAGTTGAACAAACATCTAGTGGTTTTGCTTGACTCCCACCATGCTCTTGTAAACCCAGCTGATCATTCAGTGCTGGTCTGGTCAGTTGTGTAACTTTTTTTCTCTGCTGCTTCACAGCATTCATTTCAATCTTAAAACTTCTTTCAATACAGGACATCCATACTGAGCTCTAAAGTGTGATCAGTTGTTGCTTGTGGTGATGATACAGTTGAAGGAACACATACAGAAATTATATAATCATTTAAAAGAGTTAGCCTTTGGGAAGTTTGGATTTTAGTGAAGCTATATCCATCACTTGAAGTAAACTTCTAAATTTTTACAGGGATGGATGGTTCTTTTGGTGGGCTTAGCTTACAAGGTGCATCTCTCTGAAAATAGTTGTCTGTCTTTCCTGCTCACTCTGTAGTTATTTTCTGTTTCCTTCTCCAACATGAAGTTGCAAAGGTCCTTTGCATGAATGAGGATATTTGGCTTTGTGGTTTACTTTGAAATGTGTGTATGCTATTGCTTGGTTAGCTGTGAGCTTAAATAAAGCAGTATTTCCCTCCATCTCTACCCAGTGTTGGTGGGGAAGTGAGCTGTATGTCTGATGTTCAGAGGTCTGAGTGTGAATTTGCATCCCCAGCATGATAGGTTGTTTCAGTTGCGTTGGTCAAGAGAGTTTGTTGGCATGCATAAAGTGAATTTTTGTACTTTTGAATAGAGTTATATTTAATGGAATCTGCAGTGAGGAAAGGAGTGTATTTCATTGAGTCTTCTCAGACCATTAGCAATTAAATACTCCCCTAAGATTTGCAAGGTTTTAATATGTGAGGAGAGCCCTGCCAAGTAACAAGGAGTTTTTGCACCCTTGCTTGAAAGGATCAGGTTAAAAGGAAAAGGTGTGTATTGGAGGTTTTTGTCTATTTTCTTCATATTTTGCCACTTGCAGTTAGCTGGGCATTTTAAGTCTTCTACATTCAGGAAAGACTGAGTTTAACAAACTTTTTCATCTTAATTATGTTAAACATAGAGGAAAAGAAATAGGAGTCTTACAAGCCGATTCAGTAGTATGCAGAAGAGCATTTAAGCTTTGGCATCACTTTAAATACTGTCAAAACTATTGAGTAGCTATGTATGTGCAAGGTTTGTAATACGTATGTCTGGTATTTACATGCTTTTTGAAAGAATGTTTTCATGTCAGTTTGCTAAATGCCTGGAATGGTGCTGCACAGTTTACACGTTCAATACTGTTTTGTAACAGTGAAGACAGGAAAAACTTAGGTTTGACAAATATGAATGTATAAAATATTTCCTCAGAAGTACTTCAGTGGACCAGAGTTTTGAGCCCTGAAACTGCTGATGTAGAAATATGGAAAATAATGGAATTATTGAAAGAAAAAAAAATAAGCGAGGAATTTTACATGAAGGAGAAATCTCCCATTCATGCCTTGTACTAAAACAAGGACAATAAAGTGAAATAGAAAAAATTGTGATCAATGGTATTTCAATGCAATCATATGAATAATGTATGGAATAATTTACTATTGAGGACAGGAACATCTCTCAGGCATTAGCCACATGAGTAGGAAGTGTATTGGTGGTTCTGTTGTATACAGCTGTGGAGGAAGGATATACACTTTTGCTCTTCAGGGCACAAGCAAATTCCTTGGAAGCACTATTTGTCTGTCATGACTGTTCTTATGAAATACTTTTGTCTTTGCCCTTAAATTATTGTCTTACACCTGGGAATACCATTATGTATAATTCATTTAATGAAATAAACAATTTTGCCATAAGATTATTCATTCTATTGCAAACACCTGAAAAAAATGAAGCAACTAATCTGATGCTATCCTTTGATAAGGTATCTTTTTATAATACTTTACTTTCTTTCCATTATTTATGGAGTCCTGAAACAAATTAGTCTCTTTCATTCAGGGGATATTTGTGTATTTGAAGCATTGTTGATAATTCAGACATGTTAATTAACGTGAAGCCTGACAGATCCAGGATGTATGTTCTGAAATTTCTGTGGTGGTCTTTCTGAGGTCTTGAGTAATCCATCAAAACCATTTCCTTCCAGCTTTGCTTTTGTTACATGGGCAAAAGTCCTTCTCATATTCTTTGTATTTTATTACCCCCTGCTTCCCCTTCCCAGCTGAGTCCTTTAAATGAGTCTGTCAGATTTGAAGTGTTACGATCAATGTTTCACCTGTTTCCAATCTTTTGCTTCCCTGTGGATGACCTGTTGTGATTCCAAGCTGGAGTCCTCATTTTCCTTTCATTTTTCTAAAAAAGTCTCATTATTTGGCTACCATTTCACTAAATCCTTCTCATTTACAGATGTGGTATCATCTGACTCTTTGGCCTCCTTATAAGTCCTGTTTATTATTTATAAACATTCGTGTCTGTTCATTCCCCTTCATTCTTATTTCTTTATGCTTGACTGTATCTGGGCTACAGCTAATATAAAGAGAACAGTCCCATAGTAGTTCACTCTTCATTTTTTTTTCTCAGACTATTACAAATATTTCTTGCTTTTAATTTCTTTCCCACTCTTCTGCCTCTTTCTCCTTGCATCAGTTTAAGTTTTTTCCCTGAAAGACCTCAGACTACGGGAGAGTAAGTGTCTGCCTTTAGCTTTCTCTTTGTATTCCATCCAGTTTTGTCTCGAGTTTTGCTCATTTCTGTGTGGGGTCTTACGTCTTTTTTACTTTCCTGCTTTCTTGAAAGCTTTGTTTTGTGAAGCAAGTGTGAAATCAACATCTGTTACAAATTACTTTATTTTGTCAACGTTTTAAGTCCCAAAGAGGTTTGCTCTGGCCAGTTTATTCAACCCACTGATGCTTATTTAAGGGAGTACAAGGTTAGCTTTGTGTTCCATGTAGGGCTGCAGGAATTTGCCTGAGTGCTGGAGAGACATGTTTACTGCATTGTCATGGATGTCTGTCCTGGCACCCCAACACTTTATCTTTCTGTGATCTTACATAGACTGGAAAAAAAAAGAGGAATGTGCCTTGGCAGAGTGATCTCTTGCGTTACAAAGGTCCTGTTAGAACTGACTGCTCTCATGGTTTTGAAAACACACTATGGGAAAGTGTCTTCCTTTTGATGAAATACTTTTATTTGTTACATGTGATAACTTGTATTTAGTGCACTCACAAAACAAATCTGAAAGAGTTTCTTGCATCACTGCAGGCATTCTCTTGATTAGGGTCAACTTTGTTTCATCTGAGGAAGACAGTTACTCTGAGAGGCTAGAGATTAATTTGAATTACCTTTATTTTCAGAATTGTCAGGATGGTGGATAAGAACATTTACATTGTACAAGGTGAAATCAATGCAGTGGTGGGAGCCATAAAGCGTAATGCCCGATGGAGCACTCATACACATCTGGTAAGTTACCTTGAGTTGTTGCTATCTGTAGCAGCAGGTAGAAATGCCTATGGCAGAAACCACCTAGCTTTGGAAAACTACCTCAGTTTTTTGTAGCACTTGTTCTAGTACTTTTGTAAGTAAAGTTGGAATAACTTTCTATGTTGTTTACATTGCTTTGAGCTTCTCATGTGCCACTGACGGTAAAAGCTACAAAGCTGGAAGTCTTCTACCTTTTTATCCTGTAAATACAAAAACCCCACATGGTATTCCATGTGGGAATCATCTCATTTAGACTTTTATTGCCTGGGATGTCAGGGAATTTGAATATATGGTGTTATTTTATTTAGCACAATGTTTTTATGTATCTTTTGTACCCTTTTAGAAAAGCCAGTCTTCATCATGAAAGCCATGAAATAAAAATTGAGGAAGTCATTATATATAGAATATTTTTAAACTTTTCATATGACATAGTATCTGTTTTCAGCTCTGTTTTGTTGCTGCTATCTATACTCCTGACTAAAACCTATTAATACTTTCAAACCTGCTTTGGTAAAAGCCCTAAATACAGTGTTTCCAAGTCTAACCATGCTGTGGTGGGTTTATGGCTGCCACAGTGTAAATATGTGAATGTGGCACACTGTATCAGTGGTGCACTTCGGAATGTCACATGAATAGCAGATGGCTGTCATCCAGCACAAGTGGTTTCAGTTTGTCAAAGGGCAGGGCCCTTTTTCTTTCTAACAGGCATTTCTTCATTAGTGCTCACGGCCTCTCTATCTGAGCTGTGGGTGCGGCTGCACTCAGCTTGGAGAAACTGCTGTTCCTCCTTATTTTAATATCGTAAAGATAGACTAAGGCTAAAGGATGCAGCTAATTCATATAAATATTGCACTGTGATTCTTTCTTCAAGTTATTTTAATGGCATAAAATGTCATTGTATTTCTGTTCCCATTACAATCTGCATAGATTAACATTATAGCAAATCCAGATGAGCCATTTCAATATGGTATGAGTTAGATTTGCAGTGAAATTTATTGAACAGCAGAAGGCTAATCAGAAATACTTTTAAGGACAATAAAACCAAACCAGAATGCTCAGTCTTGGACCTATGCTTTGACATTTGAGCTGTATGATATTGGGGAGCACTGTCAGGAAAATAAAAATACTTCTCTTGGATTTGATGGTGTAAACATGCCGACAGTGATAAACTCAAACCACAGTACTTCTGTGAATATGACGGTGAGGTCTTTAACAGACCCATTATTAAGATTTGTCTTCAGGAATATGTTTGCCTCATTAATTACTTACTTCCTATATATAACCTATAGGATGAAGAAAGGGATCCCCTGCTGCATAGCTTTAGCCACCTAAAAGAAGTGCTGAATAGTATAACAGGTAAGCTTCTACAGAAATCAGCAGGTATGTGCACCTGCTAGGGTATAGGCAAATAAATGTACAGGTGTACTTACTTGTCTTATTTATTATCCAGAAGTCATTTATTGAAGAACCAGAGAAGAGGAAGTATGCATATACTTTTAGACAAATAATACCAATGTAAACTAGCACAGAAATACCACTGCTGCCACTATCTATATGGATATANCCCCGCGCTCCGCGGCCTCGCCTCTGCCTCCGCCGCCGCCGGGAGGGAGGGGTGGACAGGGGGCGGGCCGAGCCCTCCCGCCCGCGGTGCCGCCCGCCAGCCCGGTTATGTGAAGCGGCCGCCGCCGCGGGGAGCAGGCGCCGCCATTTTGGATGCGGGGGTCAGTGCCGGGCAGCGACCGCCTGTCGCGATACTGTCGCGACGTGGGGGCGGGCGGGAGGGAAGCGGCGGCGGGGGANTTATCAACATGCATGTTTCTTTGATATACTGAGGCTTGTAGTAATATATGAAATCTGGTGTACTATCATGCATTGCTTTTTTATGCTTTGTTTATGCTTTCTGATCGGTGAATGATGGAAAGAATCTGCCTAGAAAGTGGTTTTCCATCTGTTTTTTCATCACATTCTTTGGTTTGTTAGCTTTCATCATGTGTTAACGTGTAATAAGTGAAGCACAGACCTGTTTCTATTTGGGTCTCCTGGATTTTAAGTGAAAGACTTACTTTGTGATCACCTGCACTGAAAGAAACTGGAAATCTATATTGATAACAGAAGTAGAACACAAGGCTGTGGTGTGTACTCTGGCCATCTTTTTTCCTCACAACCCCTCTTTCGCCCCTTCCTCCAACATTTTCTGTTTTTGTAGTTTCAGGAGTGATTGTTTAAGTGTGTGTTGAGAGTCTGGAGGTGAAGCTAATCCTAAACTCCTTATGGCATTCTGCACGTTCTTCGCAGGATTTCTGACTGATTGTAGTATTTGAAAGTAAACTTTATTTCTGGTCCCTTTATTACAGTGAGTCTTCAGAACTGCACTCAGCCTTAGTTTGAGATGGACTTTTTGCATCATGCTCATTCTTGCATCAGTGCTGAGTCTGGATTCCCATAAAACGTGTGTTCCCTAGAAGTACAGTAGTGCTGCTTCCAAGTGATGACTAGAGGTGCTGAGGACACGTGCCAGTTCTTATTCCTTATTCCAAGCCCTTATTCCTTCCTCTTTTGTGTCTGCCTGTAAATGTAATGCGTTGCTTTTCTTTGCCAGGTTAACTTCCTGTGGTTGTAAGCAGGATTTTTCTGTCAGATCATGACATCTTAGGGAACTCCTGAACAGCTTGCATTTCTGGTAGTGTCTTTGTTCTGGATGTTGTGCTTGTACCCGGACTACGTGACAGTCTGGATTTGTGGGGTTTTTTGTAAGCTCACTCACCTTCTGTAAGATATGCGTGCAGTCACCAGAAGTGTTTCGGGAGGAAATTTTCCTTTTCTCCCTTTTATGAGATAAAATTTTCTTTGAAATAAGCTTCCTGAAGTTCTTTGCCATTATTGCAAATATCTCTTCTCATCAACAAGAGCAGGGAATGTCAGGATGCTCAAATAAATGCAGTATAAGTAAATGTCAGGGACTGGCCATTTATCTAGAGCAGCTAGATACAACGTGCTGTTGACTTGTTGGGGAAAAAATGCAAGTTCACTATCTGCTTATGTTAGAGAAAGCAAAGTTTAATGTACTGAGAGGTTCAGAGACTCCCTTTGTATTAGTCATCATGTAAGTGTGGTTCCTGCTGAGATAATAATTGCTTGTATATGGGGATGAGAGCATGTTGGTTTGACAACATGAGATTCTTCTATACAGGTAATTTCAGCTTCAGTGACTGCTATTTACTGACTAGTGTCTTGAGATAGGACATCATTACTGTGCTCCATCTTTTTTTCCATTTTACACATGGGCTTGTTCTCAAGCAATACTTTGGATGATACAGAGTCTCCTGCATCATCTTCTAGGCAATCAAAAGTCCAGTCCCCAGCATAGGGGTTTTTTGGTGATTTTTTTTTTCCCTAGACCTTCCTTTCATGTCTCTTTCATTAGCTCATGGAAACGCATTGCTTTTATATTTAAATTTATTCAAGCTGTAATCTTTGACATTTGAGTTAGCTTTTAGTACAATTTTGCATTTATAGTAATATATATTATGTATTTTCTCAATCCCCCAAGAACCCATTTTAATCTGTTCCGGATGCAAATTTCAGGCTGCCTTGTCCCATCTCCCCTCTTGCTCTCTCCCTCCCTTCCCCTCCCCCATGGAGCATGTTTGATCAGGTGTGGCAGGAATATCCACTGTCAAGCTGCGCCCTTTATATTAGTCAATATTATCCTTCCTTCCCTCCCACTCCCTTCATTCTCCTCTGGGCTTTACCAGTTGATTTATAATTTTGGAATTCTCATCGGAGTCTGTAATACAGTTTGTTCATTATTTAACCAAAACCTGTTTAATGAGCAAAGAGAGGCAATGTAAATGTTAGGCATGTTGCAGTGGAGTACCTTTTGTTCTCCTCTGAGCTAGATGGTATTAACTCTGTCATGACTGTGATGCTGAAATACCCTGGTCAAGGGTATAAAGACGCACTGTATGCCCCCAGCAGCTAAAGATTCCTGTTTCAAAGTATTGTTCCTCAGGAGTAACTAAATTACATACTGGAAGGCTTGCCTGCAACTAAGTATGGTATCCCATCCTGTTGTAACATCTACATGTGCTCCTGGAGGAAGCATATAGAGAAGATGTGTTGCTCAGCACAAACAGTCCCATGATATGGTAAGAGTAACTTCACTTCTACAGTTCAGCATACCTAGCTAAGGGCCTTGAACCTGAATTATATTTTAAAGTTTCTCTTTAAAATTCTGATAGAGAAACTTAATTTCTGTGGCAATTTTATGTAGAGTTATAGAAAGAGTTTAATTATTTGAAAATGAATAGCATGTCTGCTCTGATCCACTGTCAGTTGATTTATTGGATGCCATTTTTACACTTTCATGGGCTGCATGTCTTTTAGTTATTATTGATAGTAGTTGCCTGAAAAACAGAAAGGAAACATTGAGGTTCTGTTGTCTTGGGTGTTGCATAAGTTAATCCAAGATAAATTTAATAGCTGAATGCTTGCTATGCTAAGATGAGCACAATAAGCTTAAATTTGATGGCATGTGTCGTATTTCTAGTGCTTAGAAAAAGCAGAGGTCAGTGTCCTGAATTATGACCATATGGAATCAATGACTATCAAGCTTTGTCCATGCATGCAAAATTGAAATACAACTACATCTTCAAAGGTTATTTTAAAATGGATGGAAACCTGTATTGATACAAGTTTGGATCTAGGGCCACTGTCACCACAGCTTCTATTTGACTGCTCTTTAAAGTGAGCTGAGTACCCTGAAAAATATGTCTGGATGTTGAAATATTTGTTCATTTTGTCAGTTTTGTTATGCATTTAGGTCAACAAAAGGAAGCTTCTTTTTAACATCCAATGATAACTGAGCACTGTCTCTTTCATGAGTGGTTCCAACTTAGGATGCTCTCTAGGTCAGCAGAGAAAGGTTTTATAACCAGAAATAGCTGGAAATATGAATTAATTATAAACCTGCTTTTCCATGATTTCATGAGGATTGGGTTTCTTTAAATGCTTCTCTGGCTGTTGAAATCTTCAGACCATTCTGGTGTGATGTAGAGGTAAGAGCAGATACTTCTGTAGTCATTCTTCTCATTGCAGAATTTGTGCTTTGCTCTGGCCAGGGGGATGAGTCAGTAACCAGGATTTTCGTGCCTGAAGTGCTGCCTACTGGTGTGTAGGATGGCTTTAGGACAGGAATGACTGACTACAACTGCCTTGTACAAGTCATGACTGCAGTGGGAGAAGCAGGTGTTTGTGGAAAGTGTGTGCATCGAGAGTCTATTTAAATAAGGTTTAAACTAGGTAAACACACCTGTGAAGAGGTGCTTGTGTATATTTTAGGTCCATGAGTGCCAGACTGCAAGGTTTGAGTCCTTTTATCCTCTGGTGGTTCAGAGTTAGTGCATTTAAACAGAAGCTGCAAAGTAAGCTGTTAGAAGCACTCTGATTTCATGCACATTCATGACATTTTAAATGAATGCTTGTACAGTGGGTTCAGAAGAATCTTTTCATGGCTTATTTCAGACAAGAAGCTGCTGCAAATCTCCATCTTTAGAGGGTTGGCTGGGGCATTAAGAGCTGGCTAAAGGTCAAATGACTGTAACCGTAAGAGAACCTTTGCCCAGTATACTAACTTAATATACTTGTTACTGTAGCCATCAGTTTTCTGGTATGTAGACTTGATTGCACACTCATTTTGTTGTGTCTGAGCTCTGGAAACTCAGTTTTTGTGGAAAACCTGACAGTTGTATGAAACAATACAGGAATTTTATCCTAATTTTGGATTAACGTCTGAACTTTTTCTGAAATATCTAGTTTTAAGAAAGTGGCAAATGGGTAGTAAATATAAATATGTGACCTCTTCTCAATGCTGTTGAAGTGCTATTGGATAGAATGTGAGATGTTCTTTGAAGTTAAGAAATCAGAAAAAATTAGTGTTTGGGGTTTTTTTATAATGAAGTGTGGGAATTAGACTATATGAATGTGTGATATGTAAAGTGCTGCAATGCTTATTGTTTTGCAGGTAACAGCCATACCGTATTTTATTTATTATTTAGATCTTGAGTTTCTGCTGGAAGTACCTGAACTTACTGGCAAATAACAAATGTGATGAACTGTATACTGTGGTATTTCTCCGATTGTTTGCATTGAAGGATAGAAATGTTATCTAGATCAGCCATTAAAAAAATAAAAGCTTTTTTTTTCTGTTGCATATCAGTTTCCTATGAAAGATCTACAACATTTGCTGATCTTACAGATCATGTCTGTTCTTGTGACAACTCAAAAACAAAAAGGATTTTTCTTTTTAAGCAACAGGTATCCATACATGTTAACTTGGTATTTTTGAAGACCAAGCAATTCAGGCTAACATTTAGCTTTTGTTGCATTCTCTATGAATTTTTAAAGAAGAATGGCAAGGGTGTAAGAAAGGTTAGGAAACTGATAGAATAAGGTTTCTTCCATAACTTTAACTTGGCCTCACTCTAATTAGTGGATGACAATACAATTTTAGTCCATATTGAATGACCTGACACTGTGTACAGAAGTGGTAATTTATTTCTCTTCAAATTTTCTTACTATAAGAAATATGAATATTAAGGTGCCAATTTAAGTTTGATACTTCGATTACAGATTGAATCCAGACTTGATTCTTGCCAACTGTGTTCAGACAATACAGTAAAAAATTTTAGAAGCAAGTTTCTAGTCTAAATGAATGCAGACATCCTCCCAACTGCACAGAGAATGTAAACCAATGCAGTGTTTTGGCTTTGAAGCTGCAGGTAGTTCCAAATATTCTGAGTGAGATTAATCTTTTTAATCTCATTGTAGCATCAAATTAATCAAATCACTGTCTTATGGCTGAGGTCTTTGAATCTTCCTCAGGGAATATGCCTCTGTTGATATTTTTGGCATAGATTTTCTTGGTGTTTTCTTGGAGAAATACGAAATCAGACTTTTCCCAGGTGCTTGTTACCCTTGTGGTTTACTTTCTAAGTGATTTTCCCAGAGTGACACTGATGTGCTCTAGGAATGGTAGCTGTACTGCAACTGGGATGGGACTTCTCAAGCCCAAAATGAACGTGGGAATTGTCATAGTTTCACTTAAGATTTCATTTATTTTCTGTATAAAGGAAGAAGGAGGAGGAATGTCCTTGATGAAGAATGATTTAGAGATGCGCCAAGACAAGCACCGTAAACTTTTTCAAGGCTTTTCTGTTGTGTGCAGGACAGCATTTATGCAGAATGTGTGAGGAGTCAGGTATGGATGGCGTCACTCTGAGCTCTAATTGATTCTGTTGAATTGTACACTGAGCTGTTCAACACAGGTTACCGAATGAAATTAGAACTTCTGCAAAGGAGAAGCTTGTAATTGAGATATTTGTAACTAATACTGAACAGACAGAAAGGGATAAACTGTGGTTGTGTAGAATCCTTAATTTGATAACTTTTTAGCTCTTGTGTTAATCTTCTGTTTTGTGTTTCTGAGTAGTAAAAAACTTAATGAATAAAATTGAAAGAACTGGAGTGAATCTCAGAGTATCTAGAGCAAAAAAAAACCCAACCAACCCAGTAAGGTGGTCTTCACACTAGATATTTCTGCATGTCTCCTGAAGTCCCTTTTGCAGTTCAGCCCCACAGGCTTTGTGATACCACTTAAGCATCCTTTCAGTACAGTTCTTTGAGTGCAGTTTAACACTAGAGCTTGGAGCTTAAGTCTTCCTTCTATGCATGGCTAATGACTGGCAGGTACAGGCAGGAGGTGGTGCTGTTGTAAGGAATTGTTTCCTGACCCCTAATCCTTAAGGACCCAAGGATTTAGATGGACAAGCACTCCTGGCTGTTGCTTGGAAGAGTTCCCACAGTGGGCTTGTTCTGTAACACCAGCCTTCTGTTACCACTGCAGGGCTGGGCTCTGAAGAGCTGCCACATGTGCATGGTGTGCAACTGACTCTCTCTTGTTCTACGCTTGTTGAGCAATTACTTTCCCACTTGTTGGGCACTCCATTATTTCCTTCAGTTACTGCTTCTGTGTGAAGTGGAGCCATAAAGGAAATGGCTTAATGGATGTACATTAGGGGGCAATAAATTGCAGTTTGATTTGGTGGACAGGCAGTACCAGATGCTCCATAGAAGCTAAGGTTCCTCTTAAGTCAGCCATTGAGGTTTTATAGCGAGTTTTTTTGATGGTGATGGTTTTGTTTTGGTCAAGAGTAGTGAAAAGGAATTGTGCCCAGTTAACAAACCTTAAAGCTATTTGCATTATAGTAAAAACTCTGTGGAAGGAGGAGTGTACATGAAATTGCTTAATTCTACTAGCAGTTTAATAAGTATGTAGCTCTTCTGTTCTGTCACTTTCCTTCTTTTACCTGTCTTCTCCCCTCACTCAATAGTTGCCACCTAACCTGTTAAAAATATTGTTGCAAAGGTGATTTACTTTAAAGAAGCAATAACGTGTGTCAGAAAGTGCAGGTGCATATTTATATAGTTGCATAATATGTAATAGGACTGCCAAGAAGTGTTAATTATGCATGCACAAGAAGCATACTGAAATATTCCTCATCTCAAAGAGTCTGTAGCTTAAGAGGGTAGCAACAGAGAGAAATCATTAAGTATACAAAGTTGTTAAACACTTGAGGCTTTTTCTTAATGATTACCCCCATTTGTCCTTCAAACAGGCTGTTGTTGGATGATCCCTAATATGGTTTATATCACGATGTGCGTTTTAGGGAGAGATTTGAAAGAAGATGTGATTGGGCAAAATGTCCTTTCTTCAGGAATAGTGCAGGGATCTGTAATAAAGTGCTGCTTATCTCAATCATTAGTGTGGAATAAAAAAGCCAGCAAGAAAAGAGGTAGAATGGCAGGGATTAAAAGGTAAATGTAAAAGTAGCAGAATAGTGGAGAACATTGTTAATAAAACAGCAGATTGATTGGTTAGGGAATGTTAATAGTGAGGGATGTGTACTTGGTGGCTTGTCCATTTGAAGTAAACCTGTAAGAGCTTTTTCTTTTTAAGGCAACTGTATCTAGCTTGTTAACTGTCTGAGTGTTGTAGAACAGACTATTGCTGAAGGGTTATTTTTTTGCTTGTTCTTTGTTTTTGGGGGTTTTCTTTGCAATCAGAAAAAAAATTAATCTTCCAGTGCGTTATGGACCTCCTCATTGTGAGTTGTTAAAAAAGTGTTGGTTGGTCAAGATGATATTGGCTCAGCTGGTGAGAGCATGGTGCTGATAACACCGAGGTCATGGGTTCGATCCCCATATGGGCCAGTCACTTGAGAGTTGGACCTGATGATCCTTGTGGGTCCCTTCCAGCTCAGAATATTTTGTGATCTGTTATTTTGCTTTTGTAATTTGTTTTTAGAAAATTACACGAGACAGCAGATATGTCCAGGAAATATACAAAACTGATGCATGCAGTCCTAGGAAAACTCTGGTCATCTTTTAGATGACATGATTTTAACTTGCTTTTCAGCACTTTTCCAAGCTACAAAAAAAAGGACAAAATTTGATATATAAAGTCTACAACACAGTGGCTTAAAGGTAGGGTCTTAGGTTTTGTGATATGATGGATTCTGAGGTGAGAGATGGAAGTGTCGTGGCTGAGTTTTTGTTGGTATCAACAGATACTTTCTGGGGAAGAACTTTGTGAGTGAATGGAAATCTGTGGTTTTGTTAGAAGAGTGAGGAAGGCTAAATCATGAATTAAATATATGGAAATGTTTTAGGTATAGTGAATCAGTACCTGTCATCACAAAATTATAGGAGAAAAAACCCCATCTTGAGAAGGAACGTATCAAGTGATCATTGTAGAAAATTGATAGATCTGTACTGGTATTGTGTGATGTACTCTATCCATGTGACTTGGAAATGTTATTGGAAGTGTTAAAGCAACCTGCTCTTGCATTGAACACCTAATTGTTGGGTATTTCTTCTTTAGTTGAAGGGCATGGATAGACACAGAAGCCTCATCTCTTGAACTTTCTGAAGTTAATATGTCTGTGCTTTTTGCATGGTGCAGTTGTGAAGTTAAAACTTGTCAGTTCAAACCACTGTTGTATTCAACATGTTGTGAAAGAAAGAGCAGGTGTATAGTTTTGTGACAGTTGAGGAATAGGTGAGACATTATGACAAAAACAGCCCAGTGTGAGATGAGTAGAAATGAAAAAGTAAAATATGTTAATGAGAATTTGCACAAATATGCCATAGAACTAAAGTTTGAGGTGATACTGGCTTTAGCTATCCTAAAACAGCTATCCTGTTAAAATGAACAGATTGATAAACAACTTATTCTAATGTATTTTGCACTGTAATTGCAGTGACACAATTACAGTACTCAAGAAGTGTACTTCGTTAATGCTTTTTAGCTGCATATGTTAAATTCTCCAGTGGTGATGGTTCTTTGATTATTTGAGCCTCTATCTATACCCTAATACAAACACTTAAGAAGTTCTGTTTTCCAGTTCTGTCCTTGTAGCAGTAAGCTGAAACTTCCTCCTAGACATACTGAAGTTGCAAGTTAGAGAGTCTTTCAGAAAGTGTAAGCTGGTACAGGAGTCTGAGTGCTTGCATGACTGTAAATAATTCTCAAAGCTTGTGCTACTTAAATGAGATGAGATACTTCAAAACAGTGCTCTTCTCTTTTAATCACGTTTAGCTTGATTCTGGGAGGAATTTTTTTGTTCAGACGTGTCTTTGTGCCCTGTTACTTTTAATGAAATTATAATTTTTCTTGATACAGTGACAAAGTCTGCAAAGTGGCTGTGGAATTAGATTCCACTTACAGCTTGATTAAGTGCCTAAATAATTCAAGGGTCAAGTTGTAAATATGAGGAACTGTTGAAATAAGTAAAGATGTGGTTGTTACCTTGACCATGGTGTGCTGAAAGAGAATGGTCTGTTGGGTCTGGCTATAGCCTACGGGAGGAGCTTTGTTGTAGAAATAAAACGAGTGGCAGCGGTAAAAATATGGTTGCTTATGTAGGCATATTTAGTAACTGCTCTTTAGCAACTTGGATGTTCTTCAGGGTGGGATTAGACAGTTTATAGTGGCCTGTAATAGTTCTGTAATAATGAAGATGACAGTCACGATAGCATCCAGGAGCCATCATTAGCTGGTTTTCACTTCGGTCTGAGGTTTTTGTGTTTTTCATTCAGAAACACCATGTTTTTCTTTACATACTTAGCTCTTACTGAAAAAACAAATGTTTTGACTATCTGAAGTGCAAATATATTAAGTCAGATTTAAAATCGTAACAAGCACTGTCAGATTTTACTTCTGTGCTTCCCTGTATTAAATACATCCTGCCTCAGCATGAGGTTAGCACTTCAGATGTGATCAGGCTGGTACAGGGAGGAGGAGAAACAGTCTTTGGTGGCATTGTTGATGATGAACACAAAGGTAAAGGAAATATATTTCCCAGTCTGTTAAAATACGGTCAACAGGAAGAGACTTTTTCAGTTTAAACAGAAGTACCAGTTTAGACTTGGCAAAGAGATAAGTTCTAAACAACAGAATTTTCTGAAAGCATGTAACTTCTTTGTGTGATACAGGAGTCTGAATACTTTCATCATGAAGGCTTCTGTTTCTTAATGAAAGGGAAGAATAAGGGAAGAAACATCCATGTTTTACAAATAAAAAACTAATGCTTTCTTGGGGAAAAGGCTTTGCCAGGAGTTAGAAACATAGAGAGGAAGAAATAAAAATATTCAGACATTGTAGAAAGCAATAGGACTTTAACAGTACCTGAACGGTAATTCAAGAGTTGGAAAAAATAAAGAAATTTCAGAGAAGATAAATTGCTGAAAAAATGTATTATTAAATAATGAGGAGGAGGAAGACCATCATAGGCATCCTGGAACGCTTAACATAATAGTTGTTTGGTAACTATTAATTGACTTTTTAAGCATTGTGTCACAGACAACATCAGGTTGATGTCTCCCTTTACTTTTATTAACAATCCATTAGAAATCTGAAAGGGCCGTTCATTCTCGTTCAGCTGCCTTTAAATTGTAGGTTTTTTTCTTATTGTACTTTCTTAATGCTATAGAGTTTCGCAGCCCATGCTGGTCCTTGTTCACATGCACGAGGCCCATGTGCTGCAGCGGAAGGTCACACACTCCCTTTCACTCTGCAGGAACAGCAGGTGATGGTACCAGCTGTTCACATCCTTGTATTAGATGCCTGAATTTGAGCAGCTGTGTGAGGCTGCTAATAAACTCTTACATGTAATGCAGTTCGTATCTTGCCCACATTTCACTTGATCGTACTCAGCCCTGGCCAGTATTTTTTTTAACATCTTTCAATTCCACCTATAAGGTGCTCCTTTTCTTCCTCGTGCTGGTCTCCACTCTTGTTGTATCATGTGTTAGTCAGGTGCTTGAAAAGTGTTCCAGTGTTGCAGATTTGAAATGGAAAGGGTACCAGAAAACATGCAAACTGTGCAGGGTTTAAGGAAGCAGGAACAATCTCTCTAGCAAAAACATTTAAAAATTTTAAAGATTTAATGCTGTAGTGAAAATACTCTGGACTGCTCTGAAGAATGTACTTGTCCTTAAACAGTACTGCCTTTTGGTACAAACCTAGGTGTGTTTGTTTGTTTGTTTGAGAAAAATGGGTCAAAAGTTCTTTTGTTCTGGAGAATCTGCCTGCACCTAGCTGGTTGAAGAGGTCTTGTTATGTAAATCTGCTATTAAAAGAAGGCTGCAGGGGTTTTTAATTCCACCTTGAGTAATAAAATTGGCCTGGCCATGAGTTTTGATATAGCCACAGTCAATTTCAACTTGTGCTTTTTATTTTAAAAAGCTTCTTTGTGCCCTGTTAGGACCCTCTGTTAAGCCAGTTAAATAAAGAGTGGAAAAGTTGAAACTGCCTGTCTGCGCTTTCCAGAAAAGGGGTGGAGGGAGCCAAAGGAAGGATATTTACCATTTTAAACCCTTTCATCTCCTTCGTTCACTTCTTTCTCTTGCATCAATGGTTTAGCCTCCCATTGCCCTCTCTGGAAGAGTCATGGTACCTAGAACTGAGAAGCACCTTGGTTCCACTCACTAGCCACCAATGTGGCGACAATCTTTTCTTGCTAATGAGATTCTGAGAAGTGACTTTGTTGTTTTGTGGAGATTTTTAAAGTGAATTTTTTAGTGGATCTCTTTTTCCCTTGGTTTTGTTGTGGGGTTGGATTTGTGGTTTTGGGGTAGTTTTTTTAGGTTTTTTGGAGGAGTTTTTTTGATTGGTTGGATTTTTTGGGATGGGGTGGGTTGGTTTGTTTTTCTCCCATTGCTGTAACCTCAAAAATGCACTTTGGAATGAAAGTAACATTGATGTAGGAGCTGTGAAGATCATCTTTTAGCAATATGGAGGTGGAAGTGGGAAGAGAGTTTATTTGTTCCTTTGCTCAAAGGATCTCTGGGAGAAATTCAGCAAGAGCAAAGATAGTTATCAGAAGTTGGGTGCTAAGTGTTTTAGAAAATTATGAAAGTAAGAGAACCTAGCTGTGTAGTTAGGGTTGGAAGAGATAGCATGGGATCAGAAGTATATGGTAGAATATAGGAAAAATATAACTGTTAATATAGTGAAGTGGCTTAGCTCAGATCATTCATGAGATGTTGTTCTTATTGCTCCAAAATTCAACAAATTTTAGCTGGTCAGCATTCTTAAATCAAACTATTCACAATCTAGAACTGATGTGTGTTGCTTTTCTCCAGCAAGGATGGCACAGGTTTTTTTTTTTCTGGATGAGCAATTGGCTCTCCCATGGCAGATTAGAGCAGTAAGCTCCTTGTTAAGCACCGAGAATTTTTAAGAGAGTCCTACAATTTCTTGCTAGACACCCAGTATTAATTGGTTGAAATAGCCAGTTATTTTTAACTTCATGTTTCACATTTAAAATTTTTTTTAACTGTTCAGGTGTCTCTGTCAGCCATAAAGAAAGCAGTTGAAGTAAATAGCTGTATCAAATGAAGTACTCTTGTCCCTGCTTCCAAAATAAACTGGGAATAATGCTTTACACATTTTGTCTCCTTTAACTCTACAGGCAAGCAAGAGAGGAAGCATGGATTAACATCTAGTGATTTCTAGGAGCTCAGATTCCTCTGTGCTTGGTCTGACTGACAGGGACATGTGGCTCAAGTGCATCTGGAAATATATCACTGGCAAAATTTGGTCGGGTAAATATAGCAGGAATGGGTTGTCAGGGCAGGAGACAGATTGTTCTGGGAAAGGAAGTGCTGTCTGTCTGTTGTCTGAATAACAATTTCCTATATTTCTGAGACTTACCTATTTCTTTCAGCATAACTAAGGTAACAGCAGGCTCTCACATGCTGTGTTCTGCTGTTGTATGTTCTTACAGTGGAAGTGCTACAGAAATGGTGAAAGTGGTAAGAACAGCTATAGAGAACTGATACAAATATTTTCTATGGTGTTTAAATAGTAGTGGCACACACTTTGGTCTAGTTTAAGCTCTCTTTGAAAAGAGGCAGGGACATAAAAAGTGAAAAGCAAACCCCAGAGTTTCAGGACATGGTTATACTGAAGAAATCGGACTTCTGCTTAGGTGCAAAATTGTTTCTAAGCCACATGGTTCCAGAAAGCAACGAGACAACCAGACAAAAAAACACCAACCCCTTCCTTGAAAATGAGTTGAAAGCCCATATTCTAAAATTCCTGTCTTTATTAGCAGTTGATACATAGGTAATGAGCAGGGATAGAAAAAGCCAATCACAAGGCTTTCCTCCAGCGAAAGCTGATTGGCAAAGCCATAAAGCTTCTTGAAGTATTGTGATAATGGTTAAACTCTCAACACAAATCTCACTGTGTGGGGAGAAAATTGAACGAACTGTGTTAGAGGCTGGCCTAGAAGTCTATGCAGGCATATTAATATAGACTGTATTTTACACAGAAAGGCATAATCATGGGCAATGACAATTAAAATCTTAACAGATGCAGGCAGTATCAAATATAACAGTAAATTACAGATTTTTTTTTTAAGTTTTATCAAGGGAAGTTGGAGATGACTACAGATTGGAAAATGCAGCATTTTCCTAGCTCAGTGGGCTGTTTTGTTTATTGGCTTGCTCAAGAACTTACTGAAGATAGAAACCGACAGTTTTGTACGCAGTAGCCATGTGTGGTTAGTTACTGGTTCTGTTGCCTTTCCTGAGAGGTTACATGCTGCTTCCCACCGTAGTGAGCTCGGTCTGGTGCCCTGTGATGTGGCTGTGTCTGGGGTGGGGTGAGCAGCCAACAGGTGCACAGCATACCACGCAAATGTGGAGGCAGGGAATTTGTGTCCAAGGGCATTGGGGGTAAATAACTATAGTTGTAAGAAGTGTTACATGAATGCTAACATTTTCACTGAGCAATAAATCTGTTCTGAAAACTGTCTCACAAACTTCCAAATAGTAAGCTTCACTTTCTATCCTCAGAAGTCTGAAGAGCTTAACCGATGTTGAATTTTCTTTGGCTTTTAGGAAAAAATGAATACTTTGCTGGAGGATGCAACTGATTCAGACTAGAGGTTGTCCAAAAACTTTCTGTACTTACAAGCAGTAGGATAAGATATGGGATTCTGTGTTTTTTGAGTAAAACCTGCATGATTGACTATTTTGTCAGTGTACAGTGTTCTTCAAAAATATCTGTAAGCCCGCAGGATTAATTCATTATTTCTTCTGATGACACCAGGTCCAAATACTGTATGTCATGACATAGGCAGGGATAAAGCCTTGCCATTTCTCATTCATAGTGCCAATTCAAGACTTGTAACCATTTACTAGTTGTGTTACATAGCACGCCTGGCTTGCCTAGGCCTTTTGCAGTGTAGCCTTCAGCAGCAGGAACACTTCATTAAGCAAAAACAAGTCATCAGTGTTTAACTTATTGTTGCACTATTCTCTGCATGCACGCCTCTAATTCCAGGTGTTCCAGATTCCAGCAGCAGAAGCCTCTGTTTCTGTTCGGTGCTGTTCTTCAATGCCCTTTCAATCTAGTTCTTTATTCCATTTTATTTTTCCTTTGCCAGTCTCACCCTGAAATAAAGGTGAAAGGGCTAAACTTCGTTTCAGGTGAAATTTCACATCAAAAGGCACCTTGTTCTGTGATCATTGGGTACCAGTACAGTGTTGTTTGTTTTACTGCATCAGCTGTCAATATGTATGACAACAAAAGACTTTTTAATCAGGTATCTAGCAGCAGAAATTAAGTCAAGCATAACTTATGTTCAGAATATATTATCTGTTGTTCCTTCCCCTGACATTTACATCTTGTTTTAAAATGGCAGAATTCTTCTCTGAACCAAAGGCAAGAAGCTGAAATTGTCTACAGTGCATTAAAAGTGTATTAAAAGAATCAGACTGTGATATTAAAAAGAACTGCAGTTACTTAAATTTGAAAGAAATCTGGAAGGACCAAAGCACAAGGTGATTATTTGTAAAGGGCTTTGAAACTGTAAAGTATTATGTGCAAGAAATATGGAGAAGTACTGGGAGGTATATACGAGAAAGTTTTGGACCTGCTGTTTTGATGAAAGTCACTCTGGAGCTTTTTTTTATCTTCCACTGGAGCTTTTTCTACAGGGATTTCTTCTGGGACTGCTGTTCCATGATAAGAGTAGCTTTGCTCTGGATGTGTCTGCATGATGATTTATTCAGGATGGCTGTAGAATTACTTTTAACTGTGATCTAGCTGTGTTGCTAGGTGTTGTCATGTAAATAGGAAGCATTTAATCCCTGTAAGTATAACTATTCTGCATTCTACAGTTCAGTTGCAACTGTGTAGGTAATACTAAAGCATATGGTATTTAAGGCTTTTTTGTGATAGTAAATGCTGAATTGCTAACATGTTCTCATAACATAATCACCTGTTCTCAGCTGTTTAATTGTATGAAGAAGATAGTTGTTTCATTTGAAGCCTTTAAACTGTTCTACTCTTGTAACTACTAATTCTGGGACAAGAATGCACATCATTAGATGATAAAAGGAGTAAACAGGAACATGGAGGTATGTAGAATCTAAGTAGGAGCATGGTTACTTTGTTCTTGACATCCTCAAGAACACCTTTTAGGTGGTAAGTATGTGGGAAGCAAGCTGATCATTTCTTTTAAGTGATACCTTAGTGTCTGGTATGTTCTGAGCTGAAATTTCACTTCATGAAAATCAGCTGAAGTATTAGCTTAACTTAGTTTTTCAGTCTGAGCCCACAACCTTTAGCTGCACAGAACCTTATTAGCTACAACCGGCTGTTGTAAAATACTTATGCTGCAACCTTATTTTTGGTTCTAAGAGAAGAATCATTTAATGCTTAGAAACAGAAAAAGCAGTGAAAACAAGGCAGAACTTGGGACTAGCATACAGACCTTTCACGTGTACCTTATGCATGCATAGCTGAAGTTTGATATGTGAAGAAACTGCCTGAGTTTCTTGTAGGGCACAAACAGCACTTGGGGCCCATGTAAATGCCACAGAGGCTGCTTTGCAAAAAACGCATGATTTTCCAAAATTTTTTTAGCTTTGTCTTCCGTGACTCCTGTTCCCTTTTTCTCTTATGCTGTTACTTTCTGTTCATGCCCTTTTTTTTTTTGCAGTCTGTTCCCATGTAAGCCCTTTCTGTGTCAAACTTATAACTAATGTAACTTTTCAATAGGAAACCCTCTGTATTTGTCTGACACAGTTCTTCTCAATTCCCATTCTTTATGTTCTTTTGCACAGTCAGCACTGAGTTTTTGTTGGGCTTTATATTAAGGGACTTAGAAAGGCAGGTGCTTCTGGATTTGAATTTATGAGACTTCCAGACATGAGTGTCATATGTGCTTTTTTTTCTCCCCTGTCTTCTGTAATGCTCTGTAGTCTGTAACAGGTTGAGTTGTAACATTCATTAAACCATTCCTCACATTCCCTGCTTTGAAAGCTTATCAGGACTACTTTGATTTAGTTATCTGGAACAAAAAAAGCCATTTGTGAAGGTTGGAATGGAACTCTGGAGCAATAATATATCAGAGATCAGATTCAGGTCCCAGTTGTATTATTCCTAGGGATTTATTTGCCTGTGTACACACAGGCAAAGAGTGGTGTGTATGGAAGACTTGCAGGAATGCAAATTGGACACATTTTGTTGGGACCTGTAGGGGATTTTCACTGGTTCATAATTTTTCAAAGGTTTGTTATACATCAGGCAGCCACTGCCTCCTCTTTAAACCTTTAAATCCCCCCTCTTTTTCCTGTTCTAAAGGTCAGATTTTTTTGACAACTGTGTGCAGGAACAAGATTTGTTAAATCCCTTCATTTTTATTCATACAAATACCAGTGTTTAGTTGAGCGAGAGTTACCCCAGAATTCAGAAGCATATAAAGCTCAGTACAAGCCTTCTGAACCTAAATTCAATTCAGAGATGTATTTCTTGAAACTGAATCTGCCCTCTGAATATTAACCCTTGGCACTGCACAGGGAATGCATGGTAGAAATTTCATCTTTGTGTCACTCAGTGGGCAGGTTTCACAGGGTCACTGGTGTCCTCTGAACTGCAGAGCAGTGTACTGCATCTTGTCCTGGGTGCTCCTGGGCATAGGGCTCAAGGCTGAAGAACTGTGTGTCTGGTCATGTTCATCTAGCACTAGTCCTTTCTGGTGAAATAGCAAAATTTTTGAGCCTTTGCTGTTCTGATCCAGTCAGTGAAGTAACTGAGTCTGCATTGTTAAATCCTCTTGAAGCTATTTATAATTTGGTTTTATATGCAACTCAGCTTTGAAAAAGCTATGTGATGGGCTGTTGGTCTTTGGGATGTGAATGAAGATTAGGTATTGTATTCCCTTTGTATAGGGGTGACTGACAGTGGTTTGCTTCTTGGAGAGCTAGTCATAGAGCGTCATCAGTAGCTGTGAATCCTCATCCTTACCTTTCTTCAGTGTGGGTGAAGAGAAAAGGTTTAGGAGTGGGAAGTTCCTTTTCTTACCCAGAATAGCTTCTGTAGGCTAAGGCAGTTGAGATGAGATCTGGCAGGTCATACTGTGGTGTTTTATACAATATTGTAAATCATTCCGATAAGCAAATTGCTATGCTGGCAGGGTGGAGTTCTTGTTGTGTAATTACCCATTTAAAAAAATCTCTCAACATTGGGACAATGGTCAGGAGTTGTACCTTTTTATCATTTGTCAGATTTCATACTGAAGCGGCTGGGGAGTGGCCATAAGTTTGCTTTGTTTAAGTCTGTTGTAGCAGTTGATGATTTTGGAGGAAGGTGGAGCAGACAGCTGCAAGGTCTAGGCTGGGCAGAATCTTTAGTGCTTATTTCATCACAGCAGGATTCTCCAGAGTGAGTCTATCTGCTCCTCAATTTTACCTGTGCTGTTTACATCTGTCAGCGCATCTGCGCTAGCTGGGAATAAGAACCATGACCCTAACCACTGTCACTGTATTTATATACGTGTATGATAGCTGTTGTTGGAGGTCCAGAAGTCGTTCAGCTTACATAGTGTTTTGTGTAGAGTTATGCATAAAGCGGTTTTGTTAGTATTGGTCATGCTAAATTTTGCCAATACAATATCCAGCCTCACACAGTGCAGATATGCAGTATATTCACAATCCGTATCTTACAGTTCCTTTCCATCACAGCTGGTGACAGTGTAGATAACTTCAAGGATGCTTTTCCTGTGTGCTTTTTGTGTATTGATGCAAAAATCTGGGGCAGGGAGGAGAGTTTTCAGAGCTGTTTTCGTGACTTAGCATGTTTACTGGTTTAACATGCCTGAGACAGCAGAAATAGTTAGACTGGGATCTGATGCTTGGGAAGAATAAAGAAAAATGTCAAATATTTTAGCACAGATCAGTGTCAGCTTGCTTTAATATTAACGTGGGTTTTTTTAAACTACCGCAAAGACACTTCTCTGAATATGTTCTACAGCTAGCCAAGAGTTTCTGTACTGGGTTAAACTTAAATTGGCTAGTAGGTGCAAACTTAGCTGGTTGCTTTTTGCAAAGTTCTCAGTGTCATGATGAGAGTGGCAAACAGTTGTTTTGGAGCCCTTGAGACTGACCTCTGAGGCTATGCCTCTTGCTCCTGTTTAGAAAAAAGGTCTTGATTCTGATTGACCTCAACACTAGAATAGTATTTCATCCTTGAGCTTGGTGTTCTGAAGCAGAAAGGTGATGGTCAAAAGTATTTTATTATGCTGTCCGCTAGCCAATTGAGGATGCTTAAAGGCTGGCTAATGAAGAAGCATTTTGGCAACTACTTAAATAATGTGTTAACTCATCACCTCTCCTGTGCAAATGGCTTTTGGCTGCTAAGTGAAAAGATGCAGTAGGCAAGGGTGACTTAAGACGGACACCAGCAAAAGCAAGCCCGCTTGTCACTGTGCTTAGTGACTGTACGGCTGCGTTTATACCCCTGGTTCTTGGAGCGGGCAAAGCCTGCATTGTGTTCCATACTGTCCAGGATGAGAAGGGTTGTGTATGGGGGCTGAAGAAAAGGACATAGTCTGCTTTCTCAAAATAACAAGACAGCTAACACCACCTTGGAAAAAGACCTGGTCTGTGGAGGAAGCGTGTTCAAACAACATTGCTAGAATAGCTGAAGGGACTGTAATGGAATCCGTTGAAGATTAACCTTGGTGCTTTATAGGCGAGCCAAGCCTTCAGAAGGGTTTGACCTGAGTAGCAATTTTAAACATGAGGTCACAGTTAATCAGTCAGAATGAGAGGGAAGGGAAGTAAAGTGCATAAAGCTTGTCCTCCTTGGTGATTGCATTAAGATACTTCGGTATCTCAGAGACTTTTCCTTTTTTTCCTTTTCAATGATCAATTTAAATGCAGTCCACCCAACTTTCTGGAGCCTCAGAAAAATGGTGGGGAAGGCCATTTGGCAGGCATTAAGGTAACAGCTAACTAAAAAGGCATGAATAAAATTAAAACAAAACAAGAGGTAATTGCCTTTTGTATAGATAACCTGGCCTGCAGTGTCTTGATTATGCTGATAATATAGGCCAGATGTAACTTGAAATAAGCCATGGGAGAGAAGAAGGTTTCTACATGGATAATGAGCTGTCTGGAAGCATAAAAGATTAATCTGTTAATGTGTTAGAAAGTGGGATGCAATTTCTTTCAATGAGATACATAATTTATCTCTTTTGAGTAACTTTTTCTTATTGCCTTTCTTGGAGAATGTTTGGGATGACACCCCCACCCACTGCCCTTTGAAAGACCAATGGGAAGGTTTCCTTGGTAACTTCAGAGGCTGCCTGATGTGACTTATCACCTTCATCCTGGTCACATCTCTCACCTGTTTGGAGATGTCTTGCATCTATTGAAGGTGTTTGAAGGACATCTTATAATTTTCCTTTTTGAATGTTGAATCACATTAATGAATCCCTTCTATTAGTGATAGTTATATATAAAGAAAAACGTGGTGTAAATTGTTGTTTAAAGGTTGTTGTTCCAGGATTCATGGATTGATAAATGACCAGGTGTAGAAAGGATAGTAGTAAATTTTCTTTTAGCCAATCAGGTAACATGGGAAGTTTAAGTTTTAAAGATTTGGGGTTTATTGTGGGGTTTTTTAATTTGTTTTGGGGTTTTGGGTTTTTTGGGGGAGTGTTAGTGGGTTTGTTTGTTTTGTTGTTCTGTTTGGGTTTTTTTTTAATTTAGGCTTTTTAATAACTGAGCATTTGATTTCTGTACATAAATCAAACTATTGAAATGATAGCATAATTCTTGCTGCTGCTCATGTTACCTGAATCAGAGACAAATGTACAATTTCGGTCCCTTTGTGGGCTTTGAAGTACTTGTGGCTGGAAGCAAAGTGGTAGTCTTTTGGGATGCATTGTTGTCATCTGTGTAATCTGGACTGGAAGGAGCAAAAGACCTCCAAGTTTCCACAAGACTTGAGGCAAATTACAGTGATTAGTAGAAGTCATTACAGTGCGCTGCTTCTGAGATGCTGGTTAAGAGCTGTAAATCGGGCCGGTTAATGGCACTTTAAACAGGGAATGACAAGTTTGGCTTATGCCTGGTGTGAAGAAGGTTGCAACTGTTGCCCTGCTTCAACAGCTTTCAACAATATGCTGGGTGGATGGAGGGTCCATGTAATTAATCAGGGCGAATGTAATTAATCAGGTTTGGGGTCTCTGGAGTGTTGACAGAAGCATTGTGTGGGATACAAAACCAGCTTCTGAACTGTAGCCGCTGGATAGCTGGATTAACTCCGAGCTGTAGGGATTGCAAGAGGCTGAATGGCAATCGCTTGGCACTTGGACTGCTGCGTGGGACTTTGGTGGTAGTATAAATCAGAGTGGTGGTAATTCTGATTGTGGTGAGTGAAGCAGTGGGGAAACAGGAACTTTGTTCTTCTGTAACACATTTTAACCTTAGCTGGCTACTTCCCTGTATCAGAAAGGAAATGTGACTCTTTGCTATATTGTGTATCCCCTGGTTCTGGATGGCACTTGTATTTCATCTGCTGTTAGCTGCAGCAAACAAATTCTAGCATTCGTAGAAGCTAATAATTTCTAGAATAACCAAATCTGGCTTCATCATTCTTTGTTCATGCTGAGGGTCTTTCTCACAATTTTTATTTAAATCCCTTGGGTTTAGAGTGGTTGGTGGTATCGGAGCAGTCAGCATTTGAAATAGCACGCATGGAATTTATCAGGCAGGTTACTTGGTGATGGATTTTGGTTTTAATCATGATATGATGAAGTTAGACTTGGTGGTAAGGAGAAGTACTCTACCGGCTGCCTGGAGAATTACTTCTTTTATAGAACAGGAAGACTTTTGCTGTTTGCAATTTGGCATTTAAGTTTTTGAAGCTTGTATATGAACTACCTTGAGGAGGGAGGAGTGATGGGAGGGGCTTTATTTTCTTGATAGGAAAATCCAGTCTAAAGACTGAAATACAGGATGGGTTTGTGTCAGAAGAGTACTTATTTTACTACTTTACCATTGTAAGTAAAAAAATTGTCTGATCTAGTAGTGCTTCCTTCCCCTTCAACCCCAAGTAACTGTAGCATGCCTGCTTCGTCAGGACAAATACTAACTCCCATTTCCTCCTCAAGGCTAAGTTTAAAAATGAAGGCTAGGATTTAATTGCTTTCCTTTGTGACAAGAAATTCAGTATGTCCTCTGTGAATGTGTAGGGTAACAAGTATAGAATGGATTTCTGAGAATTTATGAGTAAGCTTCTTTACACTGGAATTGATTAAAAATGGAGATGTAGGAGTTTTGTCTTAAGCTGAGTTGGGTTCTAAGGGAAGATTATTTTTTCAAACTTGGTGATAGGAAATCTAGCTAATAAAAGACATAAAAGCTTTAAAAAGGAAGTTGTCCTTTATTGACCTGAAACTTCTGCGGTGTGAGCTGTGGATGGATACAGCAATGGAGGTTACCTGTTACAGGAGGTAACAGGTGCTCTCCCTGAACAGCCAACTTCTGTGAAGAAATTTCATGTTGATTTAAAGGACTTGGATATACCCACCAACAAGATATTTACGTGAATGCATATTTAGAGGAATGGAAGCTAGAAAAACTACCTTGTCAGTCTGTGTCTTAAATTTCACCTTTGAGAAAATTAGGCTAAGAACACTAATGTGTAACACATTGAGAGATACAAGGTTGAAAAATACAGTAATACTGTGTAACTGGTTGTAATTCATACTTAGCTCATATTTTTGCGAACAGTAAAAATTTAGTAATGTTGAAATATAGCAAACTGTTCTGCTCTTAGCTCTGCCTCTAATTAACCTTTTCTAACCCAGGAAATTATCATAGTATACAAAAGTTGATTAAACTAACCTTCAGGAACTGCCAATAACGCAATCATGTGATGTGGTGAATGGAATGTGGCAAATAGCTGATGGGTTGCTGCGAGGGGCATTGGATATGGGCCCTGTGCCTCTAAAAATTAGACAGCCCTATTAAAACAATCATGCGTTAAATAACACATCACCAGGTCCCTTTGTGTTTCTTTATTCTCATCAGGTGTCGGAAACCATTAGGATCAAAGTTTTCCTTTTCAGTTAGATAATAGGCATTATGAAGTGGAGGAGAGAGAAGAGAGACTGAGGCCAGCAGTCCTGGTACTGATTAAGGGTACCTTCCTAATTTAATTTTTTTTTTTTTTGCTAGACAGAATCAGTGGTTTGCCGGTGTACAGCCTGCAGGCAATAGAAATAAGTTTTCATTCTAGTCTTGAGTGTCAGTAAGGTGTTTTGTAGCACTGAACATGTATTGGTAGACAGACTAAGTAGTGAAAGGAAAAGTGTGAGATGAAGGACAAAGTATAAAAGTAAAGATGAGTATGTACTTTTGCCCTCAAATTAAAATTCTACAGGTGTTGTTTTTTCCACTCTCCCTAGAGTTTCTAAAGATTATTGTTAAATTAGATGTTCAAATGCAAGTCATGCTGAGGGTACGACAATAATATGTTTATTTATGCATGAAAATACTGAGTTTTCTGTTATCTTTGCACTATTGTTGTATTGTGTGCAAGTAATTCCCTCCACCCTGAGCCCCTTCTGTAAGCAATCACTTTACTCCCCACTAAAAATTTATCCATACTTTAAATGTTAATTTGTTTTAAGGGAGAAGGTGATTTTAAACCACAGCAGCTTTTCTGCATAATATCATGTATAGATTATCTTTCTTCTGTTTATCATCATTCATTTTGAAAGTTAATATTGAATAGTAATGTGTAAACAAAACCCTAATGAATGTCTCATTCTTATTCATTAGGTTGTATCTCTTCCTCTTGCTTAGAAAAGAGGTGCTTGAGTAGGTATTGGTGGGTCATCAAATTGTACATTAATGCTTTCCTCTGGTGTCCACTTTGTTTGCAAAGAGGACTGAATGCCTCCTCTTCTTGAATACTAGAGGGATTTAACTGGAACTGGGGAACAGATATTCTACTTCTTCAGCATACATCCAAGCAGTTCTGCCTCTGAATCATGAAGTAGTATTGCTTTGATTTTTAGGACTACTTATCACTCATACCGTGGTTCAGCTGCAGATTTTTATAGGCTAATGGGAGCAGAATAATTGAGAAGAATTTTGACAGTTCCTATTTCCAGTTACTGGGGAATATACTTGGATAAAAATAATGCACATGGAGTGGGTATGGGAGGTTTTTTTTCCTAGCTTTTTTGTTTTAAGTAATTGCTTGAACTGTGAGGCAGTTGTTTTCCTTATCAAAAGTTATTCCTCCATTTGTGCATTTGAAGAAAGGAACTACACAGAAAAGGAGTTCATCTGCTGGGCAAAGGTCCTCCCTCAAGCTGTTCAAGTTACGGAGTTGCAATCAGCGCCAATATAGTGGAGTCCATTTGTTCTCAAATTTTTGGTTATAGTACATTGGGAGTCCGAAAAGCAACAGTTACAGGTTTGTAATAGATGCAGAACTGTATTCAACAGTGATTTCAATGAAAATAGTTCATAGCAATCTGGTGAGTAATTGTACTCTATTGATTAAATCAGTGTGAGCTACTGCTTTAGCATGTTCATACTTTGATAGCTCTCAGAAGCTCCACATATGGTTAAGCCAGTTGTTTTTAAGCATTGAGCATGCATGAATGTTTAATTTAAAGAGGCATAGAGCAGAGAGAGGAAACATTGCTGCTGCTTTACAGGTATGGGTACTGAAGCACAGAATTAACTTTCCAGGGTTTCTTAGGAACACCCTGAGGATTTATATCTGTGTTTCTTTTAGATCTAATGTGGTGTCAAACTGCAAAGCTAGTTTTTTCTATGTGACTTGTTGAAGTATGTTGAAATGAGAGATTTCCTTACTGGCAGTTTTTACTTCTCATTTTCATTTTGTTTTAACTTAGCCAAATAGAGAACTAAAAATAGGAGATTAAAATGAAATTCAGACACACCTGTGTTTCTCCACTCCCCTCTTCTTCTGAGATTGTAGTTTTCTTTTTATGGAGGAAGAAACTGGAAGAGAGTTCTGGGCAGAGGAATTGAGTAACTTTTTTTTTTGGAATATAATCTAGAGAGCCTTTAATAATTTTATTGTTCTCAAAGGCATCAAGTCTTTGTGGCAGTGTGGATTTGCAGTCAGTCACTTCTATTCTGAAGTATTTCTGTTATAAGGAACAGTTGTTATTCTGTATTATATTCTGTTGGACTATACTGAGTTTTTCTGAGCCTTTCGAACATGATTTGTTGGTGTAGCGCTGTGAATGCACAATGCTAGAGAAGCAAGTCTCTAAGAACTTGAGCTCCTAAGCAGACGGTAGAGAAGTAACAGTTCTTTCACAGATTTTCTTTGCCTTCGAGCAAAGTAGAGATGTGAATGGTGGAAATTTCTTTACTAGTAGCTGGTTTGGGGCACCATCCATTTTTAGTCATTGGGCATATTAATCAAAGAAGGAAATGGAGCAGTTCTCATGGCTGGAAGATGAAGACTGGACTCTGCAACAGCTGTGGCTTTTGCAGTAGTTTCCTGCTGTCCGGCTCATGCTCTGTATTAGAAGATGACAGCACTGGGCAAACTTGACTCATGAGCTAAAAACAATCTGAGGTCATCCTGGCATAGGCTTTTTGCACTTGTGATGGGAAGAAAAGTTTTGTGGAGCTTTGACATTATTACTGATAAACTTAGTACTGGAATGGCTGGACCTGTTTTACTGGGGCCGAGTTGCTTGCGTTGAAGTGATTGGTGTGAGCTAGAAATAGCACAGTGTCACACCTCCTCACCAGCATTTGCTCACTGCTGCCTCGGGGCTTCGGATTCACTGAGGGAACGGCGTCTTGGCGAGATGACTGTGTCTTCTTCCCGATAGATGAGCGTGCCAGATGACTTGTATGGAGTCCTACCTTGCAAAGACAGAAAGCTGGAAGCATCTAAAATTCTAAATATAAATTCTGAAATACTTTTCATTCGTTGATTCATATGCAGCCAAGGTCAGGGAAGGAGGTGGCTGGAAAAAAGATGCACATGCTGGATTTAAATTTCAGGCCTACCTTCTGAACCTCCAAAAGCACAGGTATAAACTAAAATTCTTTCTCAGCTACTCAGTAGCCTCTGTGAAATTAGTAATACCATTTTGTTTCTGCTATCACTTGTCAGGTGATATATTGCACTTGGTTTAAAAATCAAAGTGTGTTTGGAGAGACACCAGTCTTATTTCAAGAATGGCTCCTTTCTTCACTGCTGGGTTTAGACTATGTAGTGGGAATTCAAGCTCAAGGGGATCATTCCTTCTTCTGGTTTTTACTTCTTCTATGAGTCTACAGAAAACTTTTGCTCCTTGGACTGGTTGTTTGGCTTTTTTAAACTTAATCACTTACACACAGAAAAGGAGGAGGGGGTTGTTTTTTGCAGCTCTTGCTGTTCTCCCTGGCCTGTTCTCACCAAGGATTTGCAGAGATGATGGCAGCTTTGTCATAAACAGTAAAGCTGCCTCCTACTAATGTGAGCATGTATTGGTTAGGCTTTGGAGACTGATATGTAATGTGGACTCCAGTCATATCTGGTTGTCAAGAGAAAGCTCTATCTGATTTCTGCGCCTGATCAGTCACTGACTGATATGACAGCCCATGTGTCTGAAGTGTTGAGCAGCAGGTAAGTGCTGACACTTTGATTGGTCAGGCCACAGTTTGGGGATTGACAGCAATGTCTGCAATGACATTGGAAGAGCAGCCAAGAATTTACTTTCAGTGGACAAATGGGATTAGTTACTATGTTTAGCTGACATTAAGCTATAAATTATCTGAAAGGTGGAAAGAGATTCCACTCAGAGTTCATGTAGAATTTCCATTTACTAACCTGGCTGCACTGAGTCTGCATATTTATAAGGGTCTTCCTTTAACATGTTGTATATGTTTTTGTTTAATGTTCTCAGTACTTAATTTGTTACAACATTCAAAGAACCCAGTTAGAAATTAGGCCTGAGCATACCAGGTGCTGCGTAAAGTCGTAAATTTAAGCCCCCAGAAGCTTACATTATATTACCCTTCTTCTGAGAGCAGCCAAGTATTTGCTTAAAATTAAGCTGATGGGTATTTGTGTTTAGGGTTGTGGAGTTTCCGTTTATTGATAATTTAGCGTTTAATGGCTGTTTCATCTAATTTTTCTGTCTTTAAAGTATTTGCAGCCACACATTTATTACAGTCATTCTTAGGTAGTTTTTCAGAGATGAAAAACAGTTGGCCGTGCTCAACTCTGAATAGAAGATGGATGGCCATTGGTGCTGTGTACACCTCTCTGGTGTCTGATACCTCCTCATAAAAAAATTCTTGTAAGCACTGAGTCATTCTTTATCAATGAAATCACCAGGCTCAGAGTCCTCAGTTTGAGTTTTAGGGAGTTTTATTCCTAATATTCAGCCTCCTTTCGCAGCAGAAGTTAGTCATTACTTACTCTTCTTAGAGGAAGTATATAAAGCAAATATACCAGAGCTAACATCTAGGTATCACAAGAGCTTGCTTTCAGGGAGGTGTTTGTCACAATCCCTAGAGGATGACAACTTTCTTTGTCCAGTTATAAATAGACTTTTGCCTTTTAGTCCACCTTTATGCAATTCACAAGTTTAGGGGTTTATTTTTCTTGTCTAATAGGTTATATTTTATTTAAGTGACCTCAGACAACAAATTTTTTAAATGTTGTTGATTTTTCTGTAATTAGGCCTGATGGAAAATAGTGGGAAAATATTCTAGTCTCTGAAGAACAGGCAGTAAATATAAAATAACTGTTAGCTTTAATAACAAAGGTGTTTTGTTAGTTGATTTCTACCCATTGCTGTTTGTGGCAGGAAGCTGCTGAGTGGTTTGTTGTACTAAAATGTTAGGAAAATTTTGCTTTAGGCTGTTGTATATGGCTGCTTGGTCAATTGTTTAGTAATTGTGCAGCCACAATTCCTGTTTGAAGTTGTCCTTAGGAGAATGAATTCAGTGTATTGCTCTGTAAACTTTCACTGGCTTTTTATGTTGCAAAGGTTTTGTGGCTGAAAAGGGACAGGTTTTGATGGTCACTGTTTTATAGCTGATGGACTTGGGGTGGCTGGAAAGCTGTTTTTCTTTTACACTGTTCTCTTTTGTTGCAACTCTTGCTTTCTTGCCCTTTTTCATACCATTTGTCATGCAGTTTTAATTTCATGTGTGCATTTTGAAGGATGCCCATTGGTTTGAGTGAGGATCCTTGAGAGGTCTCATGGAGCAACTGAATAGGAGAGAAAGGAAAAAAGATTGCCTGTGCTTACAGTGGACACGTGGCACTTCCTTGCTGTATGTATTTGATTTATCTGTGCTCATAGTACTAGTGAATAGTCTTCTAATAAACCACTTTTAAAACTGGCATGTTTCAGCATGCAACAGTTGTAATTCTGCGTGTTGATGTACCAAATTTTAGAGAGCATTTTGATACATTTCTGACTAATACGGTATTCAAAGTGGTCCACATTGTTGAAAAAGATTGAAATTTTTCATTCAGTACTTTTCAGTTGTTGGTTATCTAAATCTTTAGCTGTTCAGACAGAGTAGATGTTAGAAATTACCAGCCTGTATATGCCCTATATATTTTTCCAGTGCAGAACCTAATGGTTATATCTACAGACAAGTAAAATCTCAGAGCTTGGATTTATGCATCTCTGCAGGCTTAAAACAGTATTTGCTTTCAAGTCTCATGCAAAGATTGCCATAAATAGAAGAATGGAAGGCTCAGATAATGGTTCACACTCTAGAACCCTTAGTTGCATGCAGATGTTAGTTTTATCAAGGGTTTTCAATAATTACCTGGGTGACTTTGGTTTCTGGAAGTAGACTTCCTTTTCTGTATGAAATTCTTTGAATTGCTGTTATTTTTCTTATTTACTCGTACAACTTGCCATCTATCATAAAAGATCCTAAAGGTATACTCTAGACCATTAGCTGTTTAAGTTTTGTATCTATGTTCCTTTCTTGGTTGCTGATGTCTTCTTTTTTTTTTTTTNTTTTTTTTTTTTTTTTTTGAGAGACAAGTTGATGTTGTTACATTTATTTTGCAAAACAGGAGAGAGAACCCTTCTCTATAAGGCAATGTTTCAGCAGTGAGGTGAACCAGACGTCACAGTCTTCCTTAGATGGTCTTGAACCTCCATTTTTAAAAAGTTAAAAGAGGAAGACCCAGAGAACTACAAGCCGGTCAGTCCCACCTCTGTGCCCAGCAAGCTTATGGAGCAGATCCTCCTGGAAACTAAACTAAGGCACATGGAAAAAAAAGGATGCGATTGGTTACAGTATGGCTGTACTAAGGGCAAATTGTGCTTGACAAATTTAGTGGCCTTCTACAAGGGAGTTACAGTGTTAAGGATAAGGGAAGAGCAACTGATGTCATGTACCTGTATATGTGCAAAGTGTTTGACACTGTCTCACATGACATCCTTGTCTCTTACATGGAAAAACATGGATTTGATGGATGGACCACTCAGTGGATAAGGAATTGACTAGATGGTTGCACTCAAAGAGTTGTGGTCAACAGCTTGCTGTCCAAGTGGAGACTGGTGACAGGTGGCTCAGTTGTCAGTGACAAAGTCCTCAGGGATTGGTATTGAAACTAGTGCTGTTTAACATTTTTGTTGGCAGTGTGGACGGTGGGATCAAGTGCACCTTCAGCAAGTTTGTCGATGACACCAAACTCTGTGATGTGGTCAACACACTGGAGGGAAGGAATGCCGTCCAAAGGGACCTTGACAGACCTTGAGACATGGGCTGGTGTGAACCTCATGAAGTTCAACAAAGCCAGGTGCAAGGTCCTGCATCTGGATTGGAACAATCCAAACACAAATATGGGCTGGGAGGAGAGTGGATAGAGAGCAGCTCTGAGAAGGAGAAGGACTTGGGGTATTGGTTGATGGGAAGCTTGACGTGACCTGGAGAATGTTCACCTGCAGCCCAGAAAGCCAACTCTGTCCTGTGCTGCACCAAAAGCAGTGTGGCCAGCAGGCTGGGGGAGGGGATTCTGCCCCACTACTCTGTGAGACCCCACCTGGAGTGCTGCCTCCAGCTCTGGGGTCCACAGCATAAGCAGCACATGGACCTGGTGGAGCAATTTAAAGAGGAGGCCATAAAGATGTTTAGAGGGCTGGAACACCTCTCCTATGAAGACAGGCTGGGAGNCCCCTCTCCTATGGACAGGCTGGGAGAGTTGGAGTTTTTCAGCTTGGAAAGGAGAAGACTCTGTGGAGACCTTACAGCACCTTCCAGTACCTAAAGGGGGGGCTACAAGAGAGCTGGAGCGGGACTTTTGACAAAGGCATATAGCTGTAGGACAAGGGGGAATGGCATCAAACTGAAAGAGGGCAGGTTTAGATTAGATATAAGGAAGAAATTTTTCACTGTGAGGATGGTGAGGCACTGGTACAAGTTGCCCAGAGCACTTGCAGATGCTCAGTCCCTGGAAGTGTTCAAGGTCAGGCTGGATGGGGCTTTGAGCAACCTGGTCTAGTTGAAGGAGTTCCTACCCATGGCAGAGGGGTTGGAACTAGATGATCTTTAAGGTCTCTTCCAAGCCAAACGATTCTATGATTTAATTTTTTTCAAACTCCAGTACTTGAGCAATACTACATAAGAATAATCATGTATGCAAATGCAATCATTTTGTAAATGACTATTTAAAAGTGCTCTGAAATTTAAACCATTAGAGGTGTTGGAGGCAAGTATTTCCGCTGAGTAAGATTTTCTCTGCAAACATTTTTTACTTAGACTAAGCCTTGTGAGTACTAGCTTGGGGCAGTAGATGAGACTTAATGTGTAAGTGGTAAATTAATGTTCCCTTTTGTCTCTCTCCTTAGGGATCCCTTGATGATTTTTTTTAAACTTTTTTTTATTATTAAATGGATAAAGGCTTCCTCATGCACTTCCAGTTTCACCCACTACCTCATGCTGGCGGTAAATAGTCTGCAAAAAATGTCATTTGCTGGTGGATTGTTTTTCTGTTTATTGGAGGTGACATGAGCAGTGGGGCAGCGGCAAAGAGGCCGTGTTGCCATTGCTAAATATACATCCCTGACAGTCTGATAATGGGTTCCAGGAAGTTCAGTGGAAAATTAAAACAAAGCAACATTTATAGCTGATTGAACTTGAAAAGCAGTTTTCATGTTGAATGGCAAATATGTGGACTTCAGCATTCCAGGAGACTGATGCAGCTCCACTGGATGGGCCTGACCTTGTGTGCAGAATGGACTGTGGACACAGCAGCAGGCAGAATGGCTTCATCTATAGAGGACTTCATGGGGAGGAAAAATTTGCTATCGTGCACAGAAATAGTTCTCACATACGCCTATATTTATACAGTGTCCACAGGTCTGAATAGCATCTTTCGTATGAGGGTTTTGCAGCCTGTTAGCACTACAAGAATGTCTGGTACTGGGACTGTCTTTGTCCCTGCCAAAGCACTAAAAATACCCTTCCATCTATCCTCTTTCTGAAGGTATAAGCAGAGTTTACTTTTATTGGTTTTGTAAAATACAGTGAAAGTTAAAAATCATGTTCCCAACAGCAGTAAGTGGAGCTTGAGTTATAGAAGGCTCTATTTTCCATGTCTGCCTTTCTGCATTTAAAAAGTACCCCTCCCCCCAAACCCTAGAAACCCAGAAAACAAATCAACTTAAAAGGTGTTTCAAGCTTAATAATACTCATTTATTTTTGATTTATGAAGACCAAACACTTCTGGAAATGAAACTTGGGAGATAGAAGAAAACTAAGTTACCAGTTAGAGCTTTCACAGGTCAAACAGCAAGCTGCAGGCTGGATGGCTGACTTCCACTGAAACCCATCTGCTAAAAGTAAATTTGATGAAGAATGCCTTCTTTAAGAGAATCAGGAATAGAATTTGTAAGTGAGCTACTACAGGTTTTGAGTATGTATTTTGGATTGGACTAGAGTAAATGTGAAAAGATGACTAATGACTTCCACTTGGTCACAAGACTATAAGGTTTACTACTTTATTTCTTTTGGCTGGTACTCGAGGTTGCACATTCAGTATTAAGGGTATGCATACATGAAAACATGTCAAGTGTTCTAGCCTCTTGCAGTGTTAGAAGTTTGGCTGATAGTACTTTGTTGTTGGACAAACCATAATGGTGTTCATGGATGGCATAAAATCTTCAGACTTTTTTGTTTTGCTGTTTTTAATAATAATTTTGGATCACAAGATTTAGAGTTCAGTTTTGTGGAGTCTTAAGTATGAAACTCAATATATGTCAATTTTTAAATCAGCCATTCTAGAGTTAAAAACATTTAAACGTATGTGTGGCTGTATTGTCTGTCTGGTTACTTGTCTGAAAAAATACATTGAGTGGTCTGCCTATATGTGATATGTGCATTTGGAATATAAGATGTTTCATCCATTCCAAAATAGCTGGCCACCACACAAAACCCTTCCTTGAGCATCTGAAATGATTTTAGCTGCATGGCCTGTAGCATACCTTTACCTTTTAAAAGGTGCTTTGGGACTTCAGCTCTTTGATTGCTGGCTAATGGAGTATAAGACCTGTGCACATTTTACCTCCTTAAATCTTGAATTTTCCTTCTTTGTCCTTTCCTTAAAAACAAACAACTCCCCAAACCAAACAAGGCAAACAGGTGTAAGAGTGTGAGCTGAGCACTTCCTTGCTGCCAGATATTTCTCATGCGAAAAAACAGCAGATTGTTTACAAATACAGAAAATGTCAGTGCCATCTCTGGTCTATTCTGCTTCTGGAAGGGTTGGACAGTGCACTTAATGGATCCCTTCCCTTCTGCTCAGCCACACGTGATGCACCTCCACTTTGTTTGCTTGTGTTCAGTTGATAAACTTGGATAAACTGGCACCAGTCCCTCGCATCACTTAAATTTTAGTGTAACACAAATCCAAGGCTTTTTCTCTGTCGTGTTTAATGTAGTGATCCGATGTAGTTCTGTCGGTTGTGAGCCAAGTGGATGTACTGCGTTCAGCTCTGCCGTATCTGCAGTGAGTTTGAGGCTGCTGTTGTGCCTAGAGGACCTGCTGAGCTGTTAATAGCTTGTGACAGGCCTGTGCTCCAGTTTAAACTGATCTGTCTTCTTTTTTTTAAGGGTCTAGAGCTTTTCAGTGAAGGCAGAAAATACTGCTGACTCAGCTGCCCCTTTTTCATCTGACTTTTTTACCAACTAGTCTCCAGAAAGCAGCTGTTTGACTGACTCTTACTTGTTCTGTGGCGCTCTAAATTAACTGTGAGCTGTAAAAGGCTACTCCTTTTTCAACATGTAACTGCATCTAAATCTGTAGTAGACCAAAACTGAACTTCTGGAATTTTATGCCAGTGATTGGGATTTATCTTCTTTAATATCAGTGAAGTCGAGGCCAAAACCCTTACATGGGATCTTTGCTGGGGCTGTGGAGTGCAGCACTTTGTCAGAAAATCAGCTTGTATCAGTCCATTTTTATGCTTCACTTTAACATGAATTCTTTATAAATGGCTTTCTCTCCATTTTTAAGAACTCTTTCTGCTTGTAATGATTATTCTTGCCAAGAACAAAGCAGTCAAATCTGTTGGAGTCTGGCATCCCTTTTAACCTCGGTGCAGTGAGTTATCCTTCCAAATTCCCTGCTGCTCTCATCCTCTGAACACAGCTCATTTTAGCTGTTAGTTCCACAAGCTCGTTTAAAATGAGTAATTTATTATGAGTAATGAGGTGTATGCTTTTAAGTGAAAGAAAACAAATCGTCTGCTGTGCAAGGCTTTCAAATTCCTGAGTGTGCTTGGAGGTGTGGGTTACAGGAGAAGCAGATAGCAAGTGAAAACAACTCTATGCTGGGCTCAGCTGCTCTAAGTATTTGTGGTGTTGTGTGTTTATTTATGAGCCTGTCTTTGCTGGGGATTCGCTGTCCTGTATCCTGGTAGAGAAGACTCACAGGCAGAATGAGGAAGCCCTCATTAATCTTCATGCTCTTGTTTAGAATTTCTTGTGCTGCCTGCTGCGGCTTCTGTTGGAGCGGGGACTGGCCTCTCGCAGTGAATTGAAATGGCTAAGATTAATATTAATCCCTTTAATACTGCAGCTCATGATATAGTCATTAGGTGACTTGGAACTAATCCTCCCCACCTAACTAGTGTGATTTATTAAATACACATGGAGGATTTAGTGTGAATACAGCTTGGTGGAATAGGCATCAAATAAATACCGCTGTGTATCTGTGTTAATGCTGGCAGATTGGGACACAATTGCAGGACAGGCTAGGAAGAAACAGGAGTACAAGAGATACTTATCATGCGGTTCAATGGAGTTTACCTTTTTTGGATTAGTAGAAATTATTTTTCTGGCTGGACCCAGCATGTGCCAAGAGGTAACCATAGCCTAAATGAGGCTTAAAAACTAGAGTTAATAGAATGGGGGGAGCATGAATACATTTATAAGCTGCACTC
This sequence comes from Gymnorhina tibicen, assembly GCA_013399875.1. Classification (NCBI taxonomy): domain Eukaryota; kingdom Metazoa; phylum Chordata; class Aves; order Passeriformes; family Artamidae; genus Gymnorhina; species Gymnorhina tibicen. The sequence continues at coordinate 350,177 of VXAZ01004120.1, read as the reverse complement.
AGCAGCAGAAATCGCTCAGCTTCCTCGCTGTACTGTGAGGAGACAGCACATTGTCTTCATTGTCTGCCTGATCCTCCCACTGCCAGTTAACATTCCCTCTGCAAACATTCAAGGTGTAAAATAGGGAGACAGTTAATTAGTAATAAGCTAATGAGCATTAGCCTGCTATTTCAAAATAACAGAGGTTTCTGTTGCAACAGTTTGGAAAAATAGCTGGTCTTTTTTCCTTTATGTGCATGATAAAAGTCTCTGTGGAATTGTTTTTGATGGGCTATTTACTAGTTTTGATTAAGAAAGGATTGTTTAAGGCAGCTGAGCAGAAAACAGTGGTCTGGGCAAATAGTGTCTGTGTATATAGGTCTGAAGGGATGACTTCCTGACCTCAGCCTGGTGACATACCCATTTTGACATGGTAGGGAAGAGAGATCAAAGGTAAAGTTGATCCATTTCTAGATGCTGAAGGTAGAAGACTGTGAGTTTAGGAAATGGTTTAAGTTCAATCTAGTCAGTGACTATTAAAGCTGACAGGCTACAGGACACTGCGTTGTTAGCAGCACAGGTTTCTCTGCTTATCCTCTAAGAAACCTTTATGTGAGCTGAATTAGCCATGTAAGAGTTGGCAAGGAAAGATTAAAATCTGTATGCAAAGATTTTAAGCTCTTTATGCCTATCATTTGCTCTTTGCACTTTAGATCTTTTTAGTGTAAACCACAAAATAGGGAGCTTTTCTTGAGATTGCTTCTTTTGAGATGCTTTCACTAGCTCACTCATGGAGAAAGGATGAAAATACAGACTCAACATGGCTGGACCAGTAGTTCTTAACAGGCTGGGGAGTAAACTGGGTTGTGGCTAGGTTATCCTTCCCAGAATGTGGTGCAGAGGGGCAGATTTTTTTAAACCAGAGCTGCAGGCTGTAGAGGCAGAGACAAGTGTGAGGGACAGAGCTTGCTGAGCTGTACCTGACACAAATTCAGAAATTATTTATTAGTATATTTTATTTTTCACTTAAATTTTCAGGAAAAGAAATGGGGTTCTATGTTTAAAGGCTGCTTGAACCCAAGAGGAATTATCTCTGTGGAAGGAGGACTTGCAGTTTGTCCTACTGACTTCCTCAGTATTAGTAAGAACAGAAGGTTGCATTTCAAATTGAAATGCTTACCTAGGCAGAGATTTGGGAGATCCTGTTTAGGATCACACTACTGTTTAACAGATGAGTTGTTCTGTGCAACAGGACAGATAGTATTGACCAACTGTGAGCCAGCCTGTTGCTCCAAGTATCAGTCTGATACATTGCTCATGTTAACTGTAGTTTTTCCAAGATTTTTTTTGCTTCTTCCTGCTCCTGAGCTTTATTAACCAAACCTTTTTTAACCAGCTATGCTGCTTCCACAACTCCTACCTACTCTTATCTTTTTTTAAAAAAAAAGTCTGTACCTGTCATTTCTGCCCTATTTGGAAGACTTCTGCTTTTGAATTGCATTTTCTTTGAGACATAACCCAATTCAGACCAGACTGAGATCTGTGTTGCTAGGTTGTTAGCCTTTAAAAGGGGACATAGGGCACCTCATCATTTTTTTTCTTACCTTTTGTCACTTGGGATCTGAGTATGAGGTTGTCTGATGCTTCAAGTGTGATTCGTGTTGTTTTGAGCCATGTAATAGAAAGCCAGCAATGTTTAATTATGATCGTAGCAAATAATTTTTTAGTGAGATGAGTTTAAATGTCTGGCCTGTTTCAAAGAGGGGACAGGACTCTGCTTGCCTGTTCAGTTGTCTTTATCAGTCAATGTGGGAATACAGCTGTGACTTCTCATAAGAGATGCAAGGTCATGCACTAACTCTTCAGAGACCATATACAGTTTCTGATAGAATAAATCTGGTTGTAGCTAAGGAAATTCAAAGTATGCTAAATATGAAGCTTGCTGAAATGTATGTTTTGATCTTGTACGTTTGGGGGTTTTAGTTATAGATTGTCATTGGTTCTGAAATAACATTGTCTGATACAAAATTATAAGATTGTCAAAATAATTGTTGTCCTGTTAATGATTTATCAAATAAATTTATGTTGCTTTATTTTTTCTAGATTTTGGATTTTACTGAGTAATAATAACAGATTCCTAACATTCATGTATTTTCCTCTCTGACTGTGAAGTACCCTCATCCCAAGCCCCACCCCCCCCCAGCACTGCTACAGTTCTTCAGTGGCTATAAGAGGACAGAGCAAAAAATTAGTTTTAAAGACAGTGAAATTCCAGACTGTCAGAGGATGTGTGGATCCTCCTGTAAGTCTCGTGTCTTCTGGGTCACTGAGTTGATTGTTACTTCCAAAACATACTAGAAAAGCTAAGAAACTTCTAGGACTTAGTAGAAATTAAAATTTTAATGTAGAGCAGAACAAGATACAGTTCTTGCTTCTAAAAAGCAAGATAATAATGACAAGGCAGGGAGGTTTTTCTGTTAGTTTACCTGGTGGTTGTTCATACTGTAGTCAAAGTATTATTTAATTTAAATAGACTACAGTTGTTATTTCTGTTTGTCTGTGAAAAGTACTTTGCTTTATCCTTGTTGCTTGCTATCCAAATAGTTCACATTTGTATATGCTGATGTTTGTTCAGTGGCTGTAAGAGCTATTTAGGATACAGTGAGGAAGAAGAATTGGGGGTTTTTGTGTGTGGAAGAGAGCACTGACTATGCAATGGGTAACAGCATGGCATAATGACTATTAGTACAGTTAGAGCAGGTACCTCTGCTGAATCCTGTTAGAATTAATTTGTACAGTAACAAGTAAAATGTAAAGGATCTGATATTTTGTCAATGCTCCCCACCAATGACTTTCTAAAGCAAATAAATGCCTGTAAATTCAGTTAATAAATGATGTGTAGTGTTTTGACTAAAAGTATTTAGAATTAAAAAAGAAATCTAAAGATAAAATTTTTTGTTTTGTTTTAAAAGTCAGAAGAACTTGGCTTCTTTATAAGCAAGGCAGCTGCTTGCACTTTCATGGAGAACCAGAAAATAAAAGGGACTGCTTCCCACAAGGCCCCAGAAGGTAATCGTTACTGAGGGAGGAAATTGTTAAAGTGGTTTAGATAATTAAGACAAGTTCCATTTTCTCCTTTCTAAGAGTTCCATTTAGTGCCTGAAATTAAATAGCACCATAGCCCAAATCGAACATACTTCAGGAACTTTCCCTGATGGCATAGTTAATAATAAATATTGATATCTTGAACTGTATTTTCTAGTATCTTCTGAAGTCTCTCTTGCTAAGCAGCCACAGTGATCATCATTCACGCATGTAAGTGAAAGAATGAAGACTGCACTCTGATATGTTTTCAAGTAATTTCTCCCCTCCCCTGGCATGTTATATGAGGTACCTTAAAATGAAAGCTGAATAAGCTCTTCAGTCTGGTTTTTGATGGCCTCCAGCACTGGAAGCTATGAGTAAAACCTTAAAGTCATGAGAACTTGTGTAATTAATTTTAGAGTTATTTGAAGTAGTTTGATGGCATCATTGAAGTTTCATTTTTTCAAGTGGGCCTCTAAATCTAAAGGATAGAAATACTTAGCAGAAAACTAAGCTCCTGGTAATCACTGGATTCTCATTGGGTCTGTAGAATTGCAAGAATAGCAGAATGCCTGAGGCTGGAAGGGACCTCCAGAGGTCTTCTGGTCCAAGTGGCCTGCTTAAACAAGGCTGCCCAGGGCTGGTGGCTCAGGATTATGTCCAGGCAGCTTTTTACTATATCCAGGGATGGGGACTGCACATCGAGATACTTTGAATTATTGGAAGCTACCCACCCACACCCTTGAATCTGAACTTCTTCCGCTGTGTCGTGTTGGCACTTAGTGGTCTTTTAAGTAGTTTGTTTTTCGTGGTGTGTGGAAACAACTGGTTTTTTTAAAAGAAGTCTTTTTATCAGTTTCTTAGCCAATATCTAACAACATTCAGTGAAATGTAGGTGGCCCTCCTCTCTGAGGCAGAAAGGAATGTATCATAAGGGTCTGTAGGGTCTAACTGCAGTTCTGTAATCTGTGAAATTCAAAAATTAGGTGCAAGTATGTATTGCTCTAGTGATAGTTGGGACAGGAAGTACAAGTCACTGTCAGTATATTTAAAAGAATATAAATGGACACCTGATTGCCATTCAGCCTAAGAAAATAAGCTCACAAAGTATTTTACTTTCACGTTGATATGACTTACGGATGAATCATGGCTGTTTTACTTGGAGTCTTGGTTAATTTCGTTGGAAGAAGGCACTGGGGAAAGATGGATTTAGGGAGTTTTTGTTGTTTTGTGGGGGTTTTTGTTTTGTTTCTTTTGTTTTGTTTTAAAATTGGTGTGTTCATTAAGGTCAGATGGGACATTTGTTATGTAGCCGTGGTGAGAGCAAGTGATTAATACCTTGCTTTGAGGGTCCTGTAACCTTTTAAGTTAGTTTATGCAGTGAAATGGAAGTGAGTGATTTACTGTAATCTACTAACCCTTCATTTGCTAGTTCCTGCAAGGAGGGATGGCTACAAAACAGTTCTTATATATTTGAACAGAACTTTGTAGGCATTTAGGAAATAAAGGCAATAAACCAGATAAAGACTAGTATAGTTAATCAAGGTCTTCCCTACCTGCCTTCTTCTTGAATATGGATGCATTATAATCCCCTTGAAAAGGGCAGAGCAGAAGTTTTCTGTCCCTACCCGGAATAGTGTTGGGCATCTTGGAGATGACGGTAATCATATGTCTCCTTCTGCTTTAGATATTTTGTCTGCCAGCTTTCTGCTTCTCCCTGTGTAGTTTGGTGAAAAAGTGCTTTGAGGAGAAGGAAGTGTTCTTCTATATTTGATCTATTGCTATTTACTAATTATCTAGGGACAATGAGTGCTAGCCTCTCTGTGCCTTTTTTTATTGATAACCCCTCTTGAGATCTCTCAGCTCAGTGAAGATACATTTTTTTTTCCTCCTTTTTTTTAAAGGCTTTCCTGCCATTCTGTAATGGAACAGTCTTTGCTGAGTGGGACCTAATAGCAGTCTTCTACTACCTAAAGAAGGATCACAAAAAAAAAAAAGGCAGAGCCACTTATATGGGCCAGGAGATCCATAGTCATGAATATGGATTAATTCCAATTGTACTTAATGGGAAAATCTTGTGAGAGAGAATTAAATACTCGGACAAGGGAAGAGAGAGTGGAATCTCCGTCCATGGAGATTTTTAAAGTTTGACTAAACAAGGCCTTGAAGCAACCTGTTAGAACTCCAGAGTAGTCTTTGAATGAGTGGGTGGTTGAAGTAGGTGACCGCCCCAGAACTCTTCCAGTCCAAACCTTTCTATGGTTATGTGCTGGTTATCTTAGTAATTCTTAATCTCCACTTTGTATTTGTGTCTGATCAGACAAGTGCTGCCTGTTTGTTTGAAACTTAGTCAGCTGATCTTTAAAGTGCACATACTCTTCCCTGTTCACACTGTGTAGTTGCTCTTTTTTTGTACTTGGATGGCACAGATGTCTTAAGTGTCAACTCAGGTAACTTCCATGCTGACACATCTAGTCTTGAGCAGCAGAATTACCTCTGTCAGATAATAGGTTTGGCTTTCCAGGATGTTGTAAAAAATGTGGGAGCAGGAAACGGAAGGACTATTTCCTTCCATTTCCCCCAGCACCTCTTCTCTGCTTGAAACGTGAAGTGAGTCTGAAGGATTCTGCTGCTCCCTTGAGCATGTCACTGTCCATTTGAAGGAACCTAGCAGGTGAAGCTAATATATAAGGAGCATTTCATTTTCTCCTACTCTCTCAAATGCACACAGTTGTGGATGTTTGTACTCAACAGAACCAGTGTGAAATTTAGTCACAGCCACAACATGTGTTCTAATTTTCCAGGGAAACTTTCTCCCAGCTGTGGGTTAACTCTTTCTCCACTCTTCTTTCTGCCTCTCCAGCTTTTGGAAAATTTCAGTGAGCAGTTTCTGTGACCAAGAAAGCGTTGAGAGCTGGAAGAAGAATTAGTTCTCTGTGGTTGTGTTGGGGAAGGAAATAAAATTAGTAAGAATGGGTATGGATGGGATGTGTGTAGGAGATTTTATTTTGGAATTTTTTAGTTTCTTTAAAACAATTGAAACAACTGTATTTTTGCACCCTTCCATTTTTGTCCTATGCTATGACAAAAGTAAACTGAAGTTACACTGCTGCCAGCAGTCTGAAGGTGCAGCTTACTAGTGTGAGTGCTGCCATACTGTTGCGAAGGTTCTGACCACAGTAAAGATGCATTCATTTTAGGAGTTTTGCTATTCTAACTCATAGGCTTAAATTGGATTCTTAATGGAGGTGGTACAGATGCTGTATTGACCAGGACTAAAGGGAGTACCTTTTTTTCTTTTTCCTTTTTTT
>VXAZ01004120.1:268544-343794 GCA_013399875.1 Gymnorhina tibicen | reverse complement strand
TTTCTTTTTTTTTTTTTTTTTTTTTTTTTTTTTTTTTTTTTTCCAAGTAGACATGCTATGAGTGAGAGCATTTCCTCTTTGTGGAAGGAATCTGCTTGCCGGTATATTGTTACAGTTTTGCAACCACTTCTTGAAGCCTGTTATACTGAGGAATAAATGTGTTTGACATTCTTTCTCTGCACTGTTTTTTATTTGGAATTATATTTTGAGTTATCTGTGTGTCCTTCTGGAAAAGAAGGGAAACTTCCTGTCAGCAGGAATGTGTATTTCTAGATTTTAAATCTTAATGTTACTGTGGTAAACAACCATGGTCTGTAATGTCTAGTAATAAAGTTATTCCAAATAATACATCAGTGCTTAGTCATATTTTACCATTCTTTGAAAGACCGTTGTCACAAGTGTGGAAAGTAACGCCTGCTCAGCATTGCCCACAGTAACCATCAGGAGGCAGACAGAGGGGGATTAAGGTACTGGGTTGTAGAGGACATGGTACTTTGTAGCACACTGTCTTCAGCTGCTCTTTCTCTTTGGCTGTATTAAGTTATGTTGTGGCTTCTTTTGCCCACTGCTGCTCTTTTCACTCATTTCTCTATTTGGATTCTTTTTGTACTGAGATTCAGTCGTTCACAGACCGGCAAAATGACATCTCCAGACTGCCTGCTGCCAGATCACAGCAGTTTCAATTGGAAACTTAAAAGCTGAAGCAGGTGCTGGAAACTCTATTCTCCCTTTGGTCTGGTTCACTGAGTGCCAGCCTTCAGCTGAGGAATGGGGAAGGGAGGAGAACTGATTTTGTATCTAAAATCTCGGACCGATTAATATTTGCATTTCTTCAAATAGTAGTGTGAAAGCTCCATGAATTAAATCTGAATTTAGTGGAGCTTCAGGTGGTTGCAGTGTGACTTGTTTTAGATCTGAAGTTATGACTCTGGGCCAAGGTGCTGTTTGTTTGTTGACACATTAATATCTGCAGCAGATGTAATATCTTTTTAAGAGACCACAGGAACAACATGCTCTATTCCTGCTAGTTTTCTTAAAGTTTCCAAATTTGGTAAACTATGGAGGGTTTGGCTTGGGATTTTTATGTTTGTGTTTTGGTTTGGTTTGTTCTTTTCCAGTTCAGTTACAGCCTGAGTCTGCAGCTTCTGTTTGGAAACGTGATTTAGAAAATCGAGAATATTTTCTAGGTATAGTTCTGGAGTGAGCGTCTGCTTGGTATTTATGGATTGCTGCTACTAACCAATAGAAGATCTGGGAAGGGAAACTCTCTTCACTCAGTGGAGGTTAGAATGCCTACATGTACAATAACAGAGGGGTTTTTTTGTTCCTGGTAAGCACAGGTCAGAATTTAAATAATTTAAGTAGAAAGAGACCTCTGGAGTTCAGATACTCTGCTGAATGCAGGACCAACTTGGAAGTGAGATCATGTGCAGGATTAAAATCTGCTGAATTCTGACTGTTTCCAGTGACAGAACTTCTACAGCTTCTCTACAGGTGATTAGGAGTTGTCTTGAGGAAGGATTTCGGTAATGCCGAATGGGCATCAGAGATTAGAGTATTTTGAAAGGTTTATTTTCAGACAGTGCTTACTTACTAGCCTTAGGTTTTTTGAAAACTAGTTGAGATGTTATACAATCAAATAATTTTTATAGAAGCTGAAAAGTCTCATGTCTCAGTGGTCTGGAACAGAACTTATGTGTAGGTGTTTTTGGGGCAAATACTACCTTGTGCATCGTTTCCATGTGTTATTGGAAGCAGTGAAAGAGTTAAAGTGAACCATCATCTGGATGTTTTTACCCATCCTTAATAGGAATAACTTTTGTCTCTGCTCATCACTGATCCTCTCCTGTTCCCTCCTTTTTTTTTTTTTCCTCTTTTTTTTTTTTGGTTAAAAACATTCTTTTTAATTCAGTGTGATAAAACATCCGTTATTTGTAAGTTGATTGAGCATAAACTATTTCATTATAAAATGGTCATCCATCACTGGAAGCTGGGGGCTGCAGAAAACATTAACTGTGCACTTTTGGCTGGAATGCTGCTTCTCCAGAATAATGCAGCTTCTGTGTAAAGTATGCAGCATAAAAAAATCGACTGTTCATGAAAACAGGTGCTTGCCTTTCTCTCCCAGGGCTTTGGGATTTCATCCCAAGTTTTTGGAAGGGCCCTCGAAGTCCTTCTGTTACCTAGAGTCACTTTCTGGTTTTAAGCACTGGTCTCAAAGCTGAAAATGCTGCTGTGTGTCAAGTGGTTTCTTTCTGACAAGGTCGTGAGAATTTACTAGCAGTTTAACTGCTGCTCTTTAGAAAAAGATGTATATTTTCTTCCCCTCATTCCTTAGCTCTTCTGAAAATTTGGTAGCTTGTTTTTTAATGAAGTTTCTTAACACTGAAACAAGTTTCTTAACACCCAAAAGTGAGTGGCCAAGCACTGCCAAGTTTTTTCTCCAATTTGTCCCTGTAAATTTACTTGATTTTTCACAAGCTCAGCTGCTGTTTTTCTGTGTGCTAAACTGTAAAAATCATTTTGATTTTAACTTGTGTTATACAGTGCTTGTCATATTTCCCTAACGTAAATATCAACTTCTAAAATAGCTGTTTTGACTAAGAGTCTTAGTTAACTTTTGATTTTGGGAGGATAGGGCAGGAAGTTTTTATTGAATTGTTATTATTGCTTTTTGGAGCTGCTTTTTTGGATAATATTTCTAGGTGATCTAATAGCACAGCACTTAAGGCCAAATATGTTCTCTTTTCATATGAGGAGTTGAAGCAGAGATGAAGTGGCTTGCCCAAGAGCATGAAGGGGAGATGAGTAGCAGAGGCTGAGTAGACTGATTTGCCTGTCTGTGATCAAGGACCTTGCTACCACTTGATGGTCAGTTTATTTGTATACGTGCTTACATCCTGTCAGAGCAAATGCTGTAGGTCTAGGCTTGAAAATCAAAAGGAAATTCATCTGTCTTCGGCTTTTTACCAATTCTTGGGAAAAAGTGCTGTTGAAGTATAATGGTTCTATCCCAGAGGTCATTGCAGCAGAAGTGCTACGGGTGAGAGGTTAAAGCAGAGTTGTGTCTGCTGACCTGTTCAGTGTGTGTTGTGTATTCCACTTGGAGAGCCAGGCTGTGTTGTGCCCTAGGGGAAGGCAGGAGGGATTGAAGAAGCCTACCTAAGTGTGTGAACTGGGGGCTGGCTTGAACAAACAGCTGTGTTCATCTGAGCGAGCTGAAGTTCTGCTCTGTGCTGTCACTTTTACATCAGTCTTGCTGGGCAGCCTGTAGTCAGTGATGGCCTTGATCAGGATCACTCAGCTGAACTTCTGAACCACTCAGAAGTGGTTTCTTCTGTCATGGGCACGTACTAGATCAAAACCATTAGTAATAGACTAAGATAGATCTCTTTGACACTTTCTTAGAGACTGTAACCAGTATTCTATTTCTTCACATAGATTTTAGGCCATTTTGATTCTTCACAGACATTTTATTGTTTTACAGCTGATGTGTGATTCCAGAGCATGGAAAAAAATGTATTTAATGGAGTTGGGGACTGATAGAATATTGTTTCCATGTCTTAAGATACATCCTACTTGGTGATCACTGAAGTTGGATGGCATTTACAGATCTCTTCAGATGCAAAAACTGTAACAAAAAAAAAACAACCCGAAAGTGTTAAAACTCGGAATTCTGCTTCTTTTCATGTATCATCAGAACCTTGTATCAGTGGATTGCTCTTGCACATTGCAGTATGCAGAAATTAATTTCTTTCCCCAGTCCATTTTCAAGAACATAATGCTCACTTGTTGTCATCATTCTAGGAATCAAGCTGCCTTTTAATGCAGGCAGCATTAAATTTTTGGGGCGTGTGTGTGCACGGATTACTGATTGCTTCAATTATTGCTGTGAGGGAAAAAGAAACTTGCCTAATGTTTTTACTATTGGAATGTCTTAAGATAATGGTTGGGTTGGCTGTCACCAGGCTGGGCTCTTCTTCCTTTTGCCTCTGTTCCATTTCTCTAGGTTTGAACCTAATATCCCCATGATGTTTTGCATCCTGCTCTCCTGTTTTGATCTGTGGTAACCTGGTGTGTGGGCTCTGGGCCGTTGTATTTTGCCATTAGCACCTGGGAAGTTTACTTTCTGATAATATGGTGAAGCACAGTGTCTCCTAGATTAGTTCAGGTTGAATAGAAGAATTTGTGTAAATCGTAACAGCAAGGTACATTAAACCTTTGAGAGATTTTTGTCATTAAAAGATTCTTTCCTCTTGGGTCATCAGGCTTTTCTTCTTTTTATTCTTTGGATTTCGTCTGTCTCACTGATGCATTTTTGATTCTCTGGCAACACAAGAAATGTCTTGGCTTGTTTGGAATTTGTTGTTCTTCAATTTCCTTTTAATTTTTCCCCTTGGCACTCATGGGCTTCCCTTGAGTAAAGGGTAAACAGAGTAGAGTAACATCCAGACAGCTAATTGATGATAAAGCTGTAATCTTTTTCTCCAGCCTCCTAGAAATAGTGAAGCTTTCCTTTTCACAACATGGTGAATTTGCAATGAGAGCTCTATTCATAGCATGGTAGGCACACAAAGCTGTGGACAATTACTGTGCTTTAAAATACCAGGGAAGGAGTTTTAATTTCTCCTGGGCTTTTAAATTGCCTACTTAGCTTGGGCCTGGTACCGTGCAAGATGTGTAAAATATCATAGTGAAGCAAGTCCAGTGACTGAATAGGGTTCTGTAGAGTGTCACAATCTAATTGCTCTTTCTTCAACATACGCCAATTTCTTTCAGAGAGGAAAAAGAGTGCTTAAACTTGACATACATCAAACTTGTGCTGTCAGTAAGATGAACGGCTAAGTCCATCCTCTGGACTTGGCAGTGTGCAATTCCCCACAGGTTTCATTTAGCCTAGTCCGTCTTGTTAGAGTGGCCACGCTCTCTTCCTCGTATTAGGAGGGAACCTTGGGAAACCTGGCTCTAATTCACAACTGCAACAAGATCAATAACTATCAGCATTTGGTCAAGGGCAGTTGAATTTGTCACGGGATGGCTGCTTTTTGATTTGGTTTATTTTGGTTTAGTAATTTCATTTAGAGTTGAATGTCATTGGCTTGGAAGAGTGCCTATGGGTTCTGAACTTCAGACCTGGTGCAGGTTCATCACAAGAACTGGCTGTTATCATGTGCATGGTGATTTTCTGCGAGAATCTTTTGAAACAGTTTCATCTGGTTCTGAACAGAGACAAAAGGTAAAGTGTGCCTGCATTTTACTTGCCTGTTTTTAATTGGATGGTTTTGTTTTGTTGGAGTTTTTAAGAGTGGATGTTAAGCTTCAGTTACCTGTGAAACTTGTAAGCAGTTTGGCTTACTGAAGAACTTTGTCCTTGCAGCTGTATGGGAAGAGTGATTTTTTTCTCCCCTGAAAACTGTTCAGATCTTCAGGCTAAGTAACTTCCACCCATGGGAGAAAAATGCTTCAAAAAGGGGTAAAATCTCAAATCAGTTTTTGTAGAGTCATTGGGGAGTTCAGTTTTCTGGAGTAGAATTAAGTGCCATTACAATTGGCATTAACAGTTTAGAGCTTGTTTCTGTCTGTAAAGGCCCCAAAACTAGTGGTATATTCCAAAACCTATCAGAGGCTTAGATCAGCTGTATTACCCCGTCTTCTTTCCCTTAGAGCAATCAGCCTTCCTGTAAGGAAGATTAAAAAACTATTTAAGCAGTTCTGAATTTGCTTATTTCTATAATATATAAAATAATCTTACTGTGAAATGTGCTAGCAAAATCAAGTGGTGCTCTAATGCTTCCTCTACTGTGATGTAGGAGGAAGGGTTTCATGAAAACAAGGAGGGATTAGCATTGAAATTAGCCTTGTTACTCCTCGCACTGGCAAAAGACACAGTCGTGAGAGACCAGTTTGGAGATGGGATGCTTTTAATATAGTTACTTGATTTTTTTGCCTTTCATTGGAATTAGTCATGTCCTTTCAGAGGTGTTCAGGTCACAGGATGAGAGGAAATAGTCTAGGATTTGTAGCAAGGTCTACTCCTGATGACGCTCAACCTTACTTTGCTAAATTACCCCTCAGTTCACTTCAAGAGCTGTTCTTATTTTGAAGCAGAGTCTTTTGATTATAACCTCTGAGCAGTACATGTCAACCATAGCTCAGAAAAAGGTTTGTCAAAATGTGATTATGCCCATCTCTGCTCTCTCCTCAGTGCAAAGAAATAAAGACAGAATTAAGCAACTTCAGCTTTTGAAATAACCTCATATCCAGACAGTCAGCAGTCTTCATGACTGGTGTTAAAAATTCAAGGTGGAGCAAGTAGTCATGTCTGTGCTTTTAAGTACATCCAAATAGAAACCATGGAAGTTTGCTTCCTGTGTAGCTCCATACCTTTGTTGATGGCATTTGCTTTCCTTGTGATTGAAGTGAGTATCTTCTGCTTCTTGTAATACCACTCTAGAACAGAATACTACAACTGGGTGAAAAGTACTTAAAGTATCAGTGCAGACACACCTAGAGTTTACAGAGTAGTTTTGGCTGAAGATACTCTAGCAAATACCTGCTTACGAAAAAATGCCCAGGAATTTTTAATGGTCAGTCAGAACAGCTGAATTTGAAGCATAGCATCAGATGAAACTCGTGATAACTAATGGCTCACACTGGTGGCATTGTCACTGCTTCTGCTTCACTAGTAGATGTAACTAATTCTATAGAAGGCAGTATTTTAGTTGAGTTTATGCTACCCTAACCAAAGGATGTGAGGAGTCAAATGCTCAGTATGCATTCTGTCATGCTTCCCCAAAATAAAAATCTCAGTTCTGAAGGGTGCTTGAGATCTTGGCACTATGGAACAATAATTTGTTAAAGTCATGTTTAATGAAAGAGAGATAAACACACGAAGCTGGAGTGTGACAAATGAAAGCATTTGTGCCATTGTAATGAAATTAGGCAAACAGAACAGGCTTGACAGCTCTGGGTTCCCCTTGTCAAACTGCATTTGTAATTCCAGCTTCGCATTCATGTGTGGCTGTGAATGGCACTGTTTCCCTCTTGATTTGGTGGGCTGGGGCCCCTGAATGACTGCTTTAATTCATAGGGCATTAGCTTTGAAGAGTATATTTTACAGACATTCTTTGAAAAGGATTGCAGTTAATTCACACTTCTCCTTCATTGGTTTGAATATCCTTGATTTTCAGCCTGTGTTTATTTTTATTGTATGCAAAGCTTTTGATATCAGTTACTATAGTGAAGTACTGATTTCAGAGATGCACAAAGCTTGTTCCACACATCACCACAGTGTGTATATTATGTTGTGCAATCCGCACAGTATTTATGTGCTCTGGAAACTAGGATGTAAGCTTCTGGCTCCTCAGCTTCTCCCTAGCTGGCAGAATCCTGTTTTCTTTATCTATAAAGAGCTTAGGATAAGACAATGATATTTTGAGGAACCCAGAGAGAATATCTGGTGGCTTTTGATGACCTCTTGTTTATGAAGTTTAGTGGACATTGCCATTTTTATTTTCAGGAAGGAGAACTAGAGCTTTCTCTCATAACACTAGCTGCTGAGTCAGACTGTATAAGTGGCAATCTATTCTCCTTTCACATCAGAAAATCTCTACAATGTGCTATACATTGCACTGTATTGCAAGGGCTGGTCTAGAACTTGCAAGAAAAACAAGATGAAAACAACAACTAAGACCCCCTTGGAAGGGAGAGATGGCAGAGGATTTTTTTCACTTGAAACAGTGCCAGGGCTGTGCAGAGCACAACTTACGCTCAGGAACAAATGAGCGTGGATCATCTATAGCATAGCTTTTTTACACTTGTTATCCAACATTATTTGGCCATTATTGATCTGGGTTTAATGTCAGAGTTGGAGTAAACTTGCTAGCTAGAAGTCAGGGCATGTCTTTCAGCTCAGGTGCAGAGTGAAATGTGTTCCAGTCAGTCTGGAGAATTTGTTTTTGGAGTGGTGAAAAACATTCTCCTCCTCTGTTTATCAGCTGTAGAGCTGCTGTAGTTGCAGTTTTGCCAGGGCACCTAGAACCAGTATGCATATGCTGTTCTGTGCCTGTTATCTAGGGGCTCCATGTAAAGCAAATTCAAGCGCTGCAAATTTTTAGAGGAACAAGTTACTATAGTTTTGTTTGCTAGATTTGTTAACCTCTAAATTAAACAACTGATAATCACAGGACTAACTCAAAAGAATTTCTCCTTTCCCTGCAGTCCTGCATTTTGACCTGGCTGAGATTAAGACAATACTTATTTCAGCAGTTAAAATGCTTATGAAAATGCAAAAAGTGTGACCACTCCATACTTTTAGACGGTTTTAAAAGGCAAGTACAATTTTGTCCTTTTTCCTTGTAACTTATTCAGTCTAACTTGCTGATCCAGGCTGCAGGGGCTTCTCATCCTTTGAGTGAAAAGACAAAATGTTTTGGTGTTTGTTGGGCAAACTGAGAATAAATTGCATATCACGTAGGCCAGAATGGCAGTGTTTGCAGAAACTGGTTTTGAGGATGACTCAGGAAGCACTTGCTGATACCTTGATTTTCTGTGGCATAAACTGATGGAGCCCCGAGGTAAGAGTGCTGAAAAGCTGTATTTCTGCTCTATTACAGTGTTATCTTTGTCTTTTTCTCACCTTAAGAAAAGAGAATGCCTGTTCATTGTACAGCTCAGTTTATAAGCAGGGAACGTAATAGCGCGTGCTCAAAGCATTGCTCTTGTCTGAGCTCGTCTGCACTGCAGAGGTGCGTGGGATACAATTGAGACAGCCTTTCTGAAGGCTGAGCGTCAAAGGCCAACAGCTGCTGCATAAGAGGAGTCCAGGTCATGTGGTTTGGGTTGCAGTTGCCTGTCCTCGGGACAAATGATGTTGAAATAACTTGTCATAAACAATTTTTTCTTGTTCATTTACTCTGATTCGGAACGCATAGCCGATCCTGATAAGAGTCATTCAGGAGTGAAGAGTTGAACTGCCAGAGAAAGCAGCTTATGTGAGCATTTTAGATCAGGAATGTGCCAACAGTGTGCTAACAATAAGAAAGCTCTTCCGAGGGGGACCTGCTCCTGTACTTCAGGAGAAAGGGAACACCGGAGGTCTGATGCAGTTTGTTTGCTGAAGTGCCAGAACGGCTGGATGGGATTGCTGAAATGGGAGTTAGGTGCTTAAACATGAATTAGTTGTTTAAATATCTTTATAGACATGTGTGTCTAAGTGCAAATAATCCATAGGAAGAATGAAGGAAAGCACTGTGGTCTCAAAGGAATTCTGTCCTCATTAAAATTGCCAGCCTGAAGAGTTGGCTTTCTGATACGTTACTTAAGATACTCTTTCCCTTTTTCTCAATTTCCGTGCACTGCTTTAGGCTAGCTGAGCATTTCTGGGTGTTGTGCTGATGGTGGTCTCTGCTTGCTTCTCTGAAATTTTGTTGAATGGCCCTGTACGAAAAGAATGGATTGTGCCTTCCAGCTGGTCTCCAAAGCAGACCAGGCTCTTAATTTAAGACTAAATCATATTTTAATATAATTTTTCTCTGGCTTTGAGTAGATTTCAAAGGAAGCCTGCGTGAAAGAGTCCCTTGTGAAATTTTATTCTCTTCGTGGATACTTACTCAGTTTTTTCCTCTTGTAATACCCTTGGCTGAAGTCATACTTGCAGGTTTGGTGGGGTATTGGGTGGGTTTTTTGTTTGGTTGTTTTTTTCCCCAGAGCTGAAACTGGTTACTTAAGCAGGGAACCATCCTGAGAAATGTCTCTTGCTAGAAAATATACTTGGAGAAAGATCTGTATGGGCAGTTCTCTCACTGGTTACAGTTACCTCACTTGTAACACCCTAACTTGAATCTGGCAGAACAAGAACAGAATTGAAAATTCGGAGCTACTATTTTTTTTGGAATGTTGTTATAAACACCAAGGATGTACTTCCAAACATTTAGTATGTACCTTATATAGCCTTTATTTTGTCACAAGGAATTATTAAAGTAATAATTGATTTTCCTACATTTTCTGAGGTTCCTAGGTATTTTCAGAAGAGCACAGTATCGCTTTTACAGTTAGGTGATGGCAGGACTTCCTGTAGTGTCTCTTTTGTGAAGTTTGAACTTTTTGGGGAGAACAATACCCTCTTAAAGGCTATGGTCCCACCTTACCAAAGTATTGTGAAGAGAGTGCTATTCATGACCGTCTGTTCTGTGCTCTAGATCTAACCTGAGCTGTAGTAGAAAAGCTGGCGTGGAGTGCACCTTGCAGTTGTAGCTATTGATCCAAAAGGGCTGGCAGGTTTGTTCTGGACACTGCCACATTTTGTGTACAAGGCCAAGAAAACCCGTTGAGGAAAGAGTTTCTGAACTAACTTCATTGAGCTCAACAGGACTGAGTTAAAAGAAGAGGATATATGTTTGATTTACTGGCTTATTTGCAAAATTGTCACTGGGTTAAAAACTTCCAGGTAGCTTTAGTGCCGCTTTCAGATGCTGAACCTTCTTCAGCCCATGAATTGTTTCAAGAATATGTTTCAAGACAGGATACAGCAAGAATAGCTACAAAACAAGTGTTTTTCTGTGCTCCCAAACTTTCCATTGAAGCAAAGAACCAGTACCAAGATTAAGTTCTGCCTTGAAAAGGGAGCTGGTGACCCTTGTAAGTCCTCAGTGCCTGGAAATGCTTCTGCTAAGAAGAGCTCAGTTTAGTTATCAAGTGAATACTCCTCAGGTGCAGGCAATGAGAAGTGTGATTGGTGTTTCACACCAATGACATTTAGATCTTTCAGACAGTAGTCCTTTAGTGGGTAAGTCCTGCACTAAAAATGCTGTCTTCTTGCCTAGCATATTTTTAATTTTTTTTTAATACCACAGCATCAACTACCCAGTCTAAACAGTTTTACGGCATAAACCATCAGTTTCAGAGAGCTTAATGTAAAGTGCTTTGTTACCATAAAGTCTGGAATCTCTGAATATTAGGAAAACTGCCCGAAGTTGCTGTGTAATCGATGATATGTGCCTAAGTTAAATCCTAATTATGACAAGCTGTTTTGTGATCTTCATGTAAGTTGCGAATTTCAATTAGACTGCAAGGGAATCTGATCTTTAACGACATCAAGATTCACAGTTCTAATTGAAAGGAAAAACCTGAAATTCTCCCTGCTCTTGTAAAGAAAATATCTATTTGTTGTCCCAAAAAATGTATTAATGGTGCCCTATACATCCTCTGCTAGGAAGTGTGTCTTCATTGTCTCATTCTACACGTGCAGGGATGTACACCTGCTGAAGTCCCATTTTTCTTACTAATCAAGTGCAGCTTTTTCATCCTGGGACTCATCCTGTGGTTTGAACGAGGCTGGAGGAATTGACAGGATTATGGTCTGGTCTATAGAAAGGATCAGTTTTGGGAAAGAAGAATTTGAGTTTTGATCCCTAGTAGTCTTCCTATATTTAATGCTGTCCAAGTGCTTGTAACCAGACAAGTGTTCTGTAAAGCACACTGAAATAAGCATCAATGAAAATATCTTATGATCAGCTGCATTTCCATGTTCTGTTGAGAGGTGACACAATTGTAATGTCACACCAGGGTATTATCTGACAAATTGGGGGAGTTGTTCTTAAGCCAAAAAGGTTGAATCATCATGTTCCTTTTAACCCCTCACAAGTTAGTGGTGTTGGCCTCATTTGAACTGGTGGCTGAAATGTTAAGAGATGGCGTAATGATTCCCAAAGTCCCTTTTAATTGCAGTTTTGCTTTAGTTAACAGCACTTTGATGTTCTTCTCTGTGCTCTTAACTTTTAAAACAAAAGCCCCTGTGTTGTTTTTCTTCATTTGCTTCCTTGCCATAATTTGACACAGTTATGTTAACATACTTTCTGAAAGAATTTTTGGCTTTGATACTTAAGGCTTCTCAATAGGAATTGTGATAAAATAGAATTTCACTTATCTCAGAATAAGGGGTTTGGGTTTTTTCCTGCAGCAAAATAATTGAATTATGTTGGTAGATAGAAAAGCAGCAGCTTGTCTAAGGATTCAGGAATTGCAGTCTTTTTTTCTGCCTGCCTCAAAGAAGCTCATATGACAGATAAGTGCAGTATTTGATTATCAAGGATATAAATGCCAGTGATCCTGTGACACTATTAGCCATTAGACTTGTTAACTTTTATTAGGAATAAAAAGTAGGTTTCAGCAAGTTAAGCTAAGTGTTGGTACTTAAATATTTCTAGTCTCAGAATTATTCAAGTGACTTTTAATGCATTCTTCTGTGCCTGTGTACTGGCTGTGTTGTGGTTGCCTTTACCTGCTTTTTAATGCTTTTTCTCCTAAATCCCCCTCAGGGCTCCTCTTATCTTGATTCCTTGTGTTTTATTTGGTTGGGTTTGGTTTTTGTTTTGGTTTGGGTTTTTTGTTTGCTTTTCTTGGTCAATTTCCCTAGTTCTGGTTATTCTCTTCTGTATTTCTTTTTCAATCCCAAAGCATCCCTTGATCATCTTGGAAAGTTCAGGAAGCTTGTTAGTTGTTTTTTTCTCCAGCTCAGTAGCTCAGTGCACTTGCCTTCTTGTACTGCAGCTTTAGAGGGGATCCTTGCTGGCCAAAGCCACAAGTAGAGAAGAGTGCCCTTTTTAACTCTTTGGTTGAGAGCCTTATACAGGTATTCTGAGAGCAAGACAGAAGAGTTTTTAAATTTGGTTATCTTGTGGGGTTTTCCTGTCTTTGCCAAGCAAACATTTAGTGTTGCAGAAATGCAATTTGTATTCAGGCAAAGAGCTGCAAGAGATCCAATGAACCTGGTTGTACATTTGTACTCTGCATGTGATTAGCACAAGGCTTTGTCTGTAGTAGGATGTTGCAGGGGTGGCAGAAGGTGGGACAGGGTCTGTATAGTTCATGGGATCACACAATTCCAAGAGGAATAGGAAAAGCAAGTGAATCTGCCAGTGAGTTAAAGGATAAATTTATGTAACAGTGGCCTCTGTGGCGTTTACAGAGTGTTCCTACAATCAGATTTTAGAAGGCTCCAGAAAGCTGTTTTGAAGATTGCAAGAAAGTGACCTTTACAAACCATTGCTTTAAAATATATACATATACCTATATGCATGTTTGTGTGTGTGTATATGTAAAAACAACCCTGATCTTCCCACCAGCCTTCTGAAACTAACCTAGAGCAGACCTTTTTTTCTCTAAGATGAAACTTGCTGTATATTCTTAAAGAGAAAATGAGTCCTAACGAATCAAGTCTAATTGTCTTTTTAAAATTACTTTTATTTTACAGAGCTATCTGAAATTGAACCTAATGTCTTTCTTCGGCCTTTTCTGGAAGTAATCCGTTCTGAAGACACTACAGGCCCCATAACTGGATTGGCACTCACCTCTGTGAATAAGTTCCTCTCATATGCACTAATAGGTATGTTATGTGACTTCCTGGGATTTACCAAAATGCCAGCCAAATGCATCTCTGTGAGCTGTGTCTTTGGCCAGGATACATGCTTGCAGCCTTAATGTGGAGATCGGGGAAATAAGAAAATTGTCTTTAACACTGGGGAAATGGGCATCAGCAGTTTCTTAATATCTTACTGGCTGATCTTTCATGGTGCTACAGCAATGTCTGGAAACAGAGCCAAAGCCTCTGCTCTGCCCTGACTGCTGTGTGTGCTTAGGGCCTGCTGCAGGACTGTGCTCGTCACCAGCTCCTTTTTAATGCCTTCCGAGCAAAAGGACCTGGGAGGGAAGAATACCAGCTCGGATTACAATGTTGTAACATATAGAAACACAGTAGGGTTTGTTTAGTTTTGTGGACTAATATTTCTGCTTTAGAGTGAGGATGATTTTTTGCATGGTCCCAGACATTGTCCAGTGGTGTGCCAGTACTCTTCACTTTCCACAACTGTCATGCCAGAGATAGTTTTGCTGCTGCCCGAACTTTCAAATTTGCACATTCTCCTTTGTATCTGTGAAAGACTAATAATGTGCATGTGGTCAGTTCCCATGGCTCAGCTGGCTTGTAACTCATTCGCTGGCTTTCTGTCTGCCATCGATGTGTCATCCCGTTGTTAGTGGTACTCGATTTTTCTCTGTAAGTTCTGTTAGTACTTTCTGATCATACCTGTGTGAATTACAAAACCTGTTATCTGTGTTTGTTTATACATAGTCTCACTTGAAGAAAATTTTATCAGTCTTCCTTCCCCCTGAGTTCAGATTTCTCAGTTCTTTTTCTCCTTTGCATTTTAAGGGAACACTTTGAATTTTTGGTGCTGTTGTTTTAAATATTTAGTTCTTTGGAGATAGCATGAAGGCAGTTAGAGAAAGAAAGGGCTTTATGTCGGTGCAAATCACTTCTGCAGGAAAAACACAAAACTAAAATGAGCAAAAATAGGGAAAAATATTTAAGTGTTGGATAAAAATCTAATGTATGAAGACTTCAATTAGTGGGTAGTATTTGATATAATTAAATGGCAAAAATATAACTAGAATGATGCAATAATGACATAAATTCCTAGGACAATAAAGAAATCTTAAAAAATAAGCCTGTAAAACATGTCCCCCTGAAGGATTAAGCAATAATGCAAAATATGACTTTCAGCATTACAATGAGGGATGGACTCTTCTTCTGGGCTTTTATGATCTACATCACACATCTGGGAAAATGTCTGCACAGGCAACTGTCTACAAATGCTTGATTTGAGGCAGAAACAGGGAAAAATGGGGTTAAGAATTTGTAGCCTTTCTCTAGCTACTTGTTGTTTAGAATATTAATTGGGTCACTCCAATAAGAGTGCATCCCTGTAACTGTTGGTGATTGGGTGTCTTTGTAGTAGACAGTGGAAGACTCTGCCTGGCTTTTTTTCTGGGGCAGAACCTGTAATCTAAGACCTTCGTTGTTGCTTCAGGTGACATTCAGAGCAGCCTTGTCCTTTGTGCTGCTCCAGATACCAGTTAGGCTGGGATTAGTGGTGCTAAGTGAGCATCTGGCTAGGTTATGTTGTTAAATGAAAGCTTTTTGGTATTATAATTTCTTTTTGTAATGTGAGGCTAAAGGTAGTGTAAAGACTGTTTGCCTACACATAGGAAATGCTTAAAACTGTTCTTAATGTACAAATCTGTTTCAAACTATACAGAGCAAAAGAGCAGGATGCTGGCATAACCATGGTAGGGAAATTGCAGTATAGCATATATTTATATTGTGTTTTGGGGCTGCATAATGACAGGTGAAGCCAGCACGTTTTTAAAAAGTGACACGAGCTTTATCTGTTCTGTGAGTGGTTGGTTTTTGCTGTACGCACTGGGTCGAAAACCAGGGTGCAGTGAAAGGGCCAAACTCATCTGATAAATATCTTTGTTTAAAATGGCTTTCTTTTCCCATTTCCAAAGTATTTCATTGCTAATCCTTGTGCAGTCTCATTGTTTTTTTATTCTGTCACGTGTCAGAAGGTGGTTATCTGTCTCCTTTTTAGGCCAGTATTGCTGAGGGGTATGTTTTAAAAGCAGTTAGAAAAGAGTAATTCATGAGTAGACTCTAGGACTTCTGATCTCTAGTAGTTTGAATTGCAAATTCACTAATGGTATAGTGTGCAATCACGGCTCGGTTAGATAAAATTACTTGATATCCACAGTGTGTGTTTTAGCAGGAATAGTTAGCCTTACAGTGGTTATCCTCTGCTCTAAGTACTTCTTCTACAAGGGTTTTAGTTGATAAATTACACAGTAACTTTTAAAGTACTAGAAAACTGTGTGGCAATACTAAACTCCCACTGATTTTTATCCCTCAGATTAGTTATTTCCTTGCTCGGCAGTTTTGCAGTAGATAGTGAGCTGTCAGCCTACTGGATGAGTTCAAACCTTAGCTATAGGAAGACTAGTGGCTAAATCTCAGAATTGGGTTTTTCTGTATTTCCCTCAGAAAAGGTATGTGCTCTTTTTATGGTCCACAGCAGCTTCTGGCTCCATTTCTAAAGTTAGCTTTCCCTGATGTTCCTGGAAACTATGTATGTGTAAGGAAGTAGCTGTTGCTCAGCTTCCAGTGAGAGGACTTGCTGTTTAAGAAGTTTAATGTTTGTTCTCCCCTCTACCTTTTCTGTCTCCTTGGTGATTTATTTTAGTTCCATTAAAGGTGTTACTGAGCAGGCTTCTGGTTTTCCTAAATTCCCTTTGGTTCACAACCTGGATTTTCTGATTTCTGTTTGTTCTTTTGCCCACCTGTTGTAAGACTGCACCCTGTATGAAATGGATCTAGATGGGGTCTCTAGATCTTTGCATTGGAGATGGCAATTTTAAAACTGGTATTGGGCTCACTCAAACTTCTTCTTATTAGTGATTCTGAGCAGGCATCGATACATCTTTCCGTACTGTTTTCTCACAAGGGAACAAAGATTTTTTTTCCGTATCTTGTTTCTGCAAAGTAGAAGTATCTGTGCTTTTAATTGAACTCAAGAGGCTTTATAAATTGACCTGAATTTGTAGTGCTGTTCCAGGGAGCCAGAACTGAAGTAGTCAGGCGTGATGTGTGTTGGGAAAGAGGTGTTGAAGGTAAGGGCTAGAACAGCAAAGCAGTACTCGTAGATCTGTTACAGAAGCATGTGCACAACTTGCTTGCATTTCCTTTTCACACACACTGTTTATCCATAACTACGATTAAATATATCCCCAAGACTAGAGTAACTTACATCTACTGGAAAAAGTGACAGTGAAGTGAATCTGTGTGTTCTGCCTGTGGGAGCCTTTTCTGCAACAAGTTGCTTTTTCGTCTTGATTCCCACTGGGCTGCTTTCCGCTGTGGTCATTGAGGTTGGTTAACAGTAATGTTAATGTAGGTGCTGGCAAAGACACCACTGGTCTTTGCCTAATTTAATTAAGACAATTAATTAACATCACCATTGGTGATTTAGCTCTTACCTCCATTAATATGAATGCGTGAGACACCAACCTATGACTGATTTTATTGCCTCTGGTAGAAGAGTAGTAGCTTCTAACTGGATTATGAACCATTGCTGAAGGTATGCAGAGGACTGCTTTTGACAGCCAGGCCTGCTACCTAGTGCTTCCCTATATCAGAGTTTTGTATTCTGTTGCATAGTGCTGCTAACCTAGGTAAAAAGTGACCGATTGGTTTTAGAACAGCCTCCTTGATAGCTCAGTGAAGTTTGCCTGGCAAACCAGGAGAAGAACTTGCTCTAAACTATGCAAGATTTGTGTGTGTGTGTGTGTGTGTGTGTGTGTGTGTGTGTGTGTGTGTGAACAATGTCAAAAGTAAGCAAGCTCTGTTCTTAATAGGGTGTATTGTGTAAGAGATGTCTCTTAATGTGTAAGAGATGGCAATGGCAAAATGCTGCTCCTATGCAGATTTATGTGATTCTGAAGTACACTGATGCCATTTCAGTTTTATGCAACTATGAGAAATTTCTTATCCTGTAGCCGCTCAGGACAAGAGCACGGTAAAGGTTGCTGTCTCTGGACCACAATAAGGGCAGCTTTCTTTAATACCTAGAGCTTAGCCCTTCCTAGGTGTGAACATTGCTGGAGTCAAAGAGGGAATCTGTGAAGCTTCTCTGCAAAGCATACAAGGTCTTGCTTGGTTCCTCTGTCAGCATCATTCTTGCTGGAGTTCAAGAGGCCCCATTGCCAATTAATGAGGTATTAAGCAATGTTTAGGTTGTCTCCTTTCTTTCCTAATGACTGTTTAGGTAGAAGGGTATCAAGATTCTTGCCCAGTGCCATATTGTTTAAGTGAGAATGAAATGAAAGCCAGAGGCAGCTTTTCTGAAGCCACTGTAATGTAGCATGAGATACAGTTACTAGCAACAATCTCATCCTAAACATTCTCTCAACTGCACCATTGTTTGTAGCTGCAGAAGACTGAAATGGAGAGAAGGAGCCTTGCTGAATGATTGAAGTGGGAGGCCTGCAACTCTGATATCTAAACTGTGATTGTGTCTGTCTGCTGTTTTCTCTGGGGAAAGCTACTGGTCCATTCCTTCCCTGCTCTCATTCCTTGGGAGGAAGAATGAGACAATTTTCCCTTCTCAATTTTAGTGGAATCTCTTTGGCATTTTCTTCTCATGAGAGTAAACTTTAGGTTCCCTATGTTTAAGAGCTGTTTTGTCTTTATTCCCAAGGAGGCACTGAATGCATTTAACAGCTGATTGTGCTATATTGTAGGGAACAGGATGCCGTCTTGGAAGTTAACATCTAAAACATAGAGAACCAGTAACAACAGAATAGTAATTATTTTCTTTGTTAGGCTACATCTTTTTGCAGATGTAAGTAGACTCTTGATAAAGTCTTTCTGAAAGCTCCCAGTTATAAAGCCTGTTAGTGGGAGGTGAGTTACGCTCTTGTCAGGTCAACTCACTGCAAGTCACGTAAACTGAGGAAGCTGAAGGTCACACAGTGTCTCTGTGTCGATGTCTCCCCACAGAGGTGGTAGGCTGTAGATGGCTGTTCCCTGGCACATATTTTTATTCTGTTATTCAGATCCCAGCCATGAGGGCACAGCGGAGGGGATGGAGAACATGGCAGATGCTGTCACTCATGCCCGATTTGTGGGCACAGATCATGCAAGCGATGAAGTTGTCTTGATGAAAATCCTACAGGTAAGTGGAGAGAAATGATAATTACTATAATGGTTGCTGCCTGTTGTGGAACATATCCTGTTACATAGAGATGAAGAGGAGGGAGCAATGTTTTGACTCTGAGGAGCTTAGTGACAGACTTTATTTTTAAACAGATGGCTCATATACCTGTGGTAAAAGCTTTTCCAAATGAAAATAGTTAAAAGCTTAAATTAAATGATTTTAAAATTATGGACTTGATAATGTGGTAGTGTTGGTAATCTTACCTTGTGCATGGTCTGTGTTGGGGGGCATTAATTAAGAATATGGGGTGCTCGAACTTACTTTTGAGAAAAATTCTTTGTTAGAGACGAACCTATGGACTGTATGCCTCTTTGGTCTATGTACTTCTGAGCAGATACCTATTTCCTGAATTTAAGTATTGGGTAGCATGCAGCATATTGGGCCTCTTTTAGAAGTGGGTCAGGAGATCATTCTTGTCTTATAAATGGCTTCTTGAGCACAGCATTCAGTTTGAAATGACTCCAGGAGAAACCTCCTTAGGTTTTCTGCTCATGGCAGTCTTTCTTGAGGAAACGAACCTCCTCTTTGGAATGCATGCATGTATCATTGCAGTGTGGTACATATGGGTGCTGTTCTTCGCAGGTGTTGAGGACGTTGCTGCTCACCCCAGTGGGAGCCCACCTCACCAATGAATCAGTGTGTGAGATCATGCAGTCCTGTTTCCGCATATGCTTCGAAATGAGGCTCAGTGGTAGGTTTGTTCATACTTCTGCCGTTAAGAAATGATCAGGTTTCCTCAGCGTGAACTAGTTCTGTTGCAGAGCATGCATCCATGGAAAGCTGCTGAGCTTTATATTATCGCGTCTTTCTACAACTTCATGGAAAATTTGTTGGGCATTCGCTGTACAAGTTTGGACTGCTCTTTTCCCCAGCTGTGCAGCGCCACCGTGTGATGCCATGACCGCTTGCAGTAACACGGGGTTGGAGCTGGTTTTAATAAATTTGCCGTAATCTCTGTAAACAAGACTCGGAGGGGAGTCTGCTTGAAGAAGCCTCTTGATAATATCACACTGAGTAATGACACCTGTGTTATTTGTTTTTGTCTTCGCAGAGTTATTGAGAAAATCTGCAGAGCACACTCTGGTCGACATGGTGCAGCTGCTCTTCACAAGGTAAACCTGCTTGTGTTTGCCTCAGCATTGCCGAGATGGCCCTCTAAGGACAGAAAGATTCCACACTTCCACTTAAGGGCCCTCAGAAAAAGCATCCAAAATGGTCATTATTTAGAGGTGGAAGGGGATAAAGGATTTGGCACTTTTCTCTAGGGCTGACCCTGTCAGACTGCAGGGAGACAGAGGTAGGGAAGGTTGCCTGGTTTAGGGTGTCCTTTGAGGAGAGATGGACAGCCAAGTAATGAAGAGCTTTAGGATAGAGAACCAGTTTCAGGACAGAGAATGCAAACTTCACTGAAAAAAAGGTGCTCTAAAAAATATAGCTCTCTAGCAGAGAGAACAGAAATGGTGTTGAATAGCCACACATTGATTTCAAGCTGAGAGCTTTGACCTCGCACATCAAAGAGCATTTTAAACTCTTGAAATCTGTGTCTTGGACAAATGTTCTGCCTTTTCAACACCCTTCAGGTAATTAAGATCACTTCTTTTAAACTCAAGTAAGTTAATTAACTTCAAGACTGTTTCTCCAAATAGTGAAGTACTCATAGACTTTCTTTGGGTATTGTGAAAAGGAAATGTGCAGGTACAGATATACTTTTAGTAGAAAAGGATTTTGGTGAAACTGACAGTTTATAAAACACAGTTGCATCATATTTTTTTCCCGTTGTCACACAGTTCCAGTGACATCTCAGTTTTTTTCTCCTCTGTGTGCTCTGCATCATGTGCACTGGATGAATGTGGGGTAAGGTCAGAATCAATCTTTTCAAAGAGGAGAGACCACATTACTTTTTCTCCAAATGCATATGTGAATTTTACTTGGTGCTTTTTCATTACTTACTGTGTGAGCCTCTCCTCTGTCTTTCTCAATAAGGCTTGGAGACACCACTGCCACCTGTGCCTGTGGACATTGGGATAGAGATGCAAGGCAAAGGCAGCAACTGCAGGGGTGGTTTGGCCATCTTGCTTTCCAGAAAAAGAAACAGCCAAAGCTGTGCTCCAAGGCTTTTATACCCTCATCAAGTAAAGACAGAATTGTAGTAAAGGAACAAAAGAGAGAGCAGGGTGTGTGGAGTTGTAGAGCTGTACATGTTGTCATTTGGTAGCACAGGTGAGAGCAGTCCACCTCATGCTGAGATGGGAACTGCTTATCTCAAAAGATTCAACTTAAATGTACATCTGCTGTCCTCCACAACTCTGTTTATATGATGCAGAACACAGGATAACTACTGGGGTTTCTACAAATTCAAAGAGAACAATTGCCGTGACTAGTAATAACATGTACGCTGCAAGAGTCCTGGTGTGGGTGACACTGGCTCAGCAGCTGTTTTTAGCAGCATCAGAGAAACCTGTTTTGAACAAATGTAATTAGTCCACTGCTGAAAACATACACTGAAGGAAAATAAATGGTATTTACATGGCAGGAAGATCAATATAGAAAAGCAGCCATTAGTAGTAATAGCATGCACAGTACCTCTTATCTGTATTTGTGTGGGTTTTTTCCCTTGGCAGATTTTGGCAGGAAAAGAAATTAGGAGAGTCTCTCTTTGTAAAGAAAACCTAATTTGCGTTTTCTAGTATCTGCAGCATGACTGGAAAGACCAGCTTGTTTCTTTCCCCTTCTTGTTAATCCATGTAAGCTGATGTATTTTGGCTTGCTCTTTGTATTTCAGGTTGCCTCACTTTAAAGAAGAGCCTAAAAGCTACATGGGAACGAACATGAAGAAGGTAAGACTCAGCACTGTGTTGACTGTTCTGCTCCTGTCTTGGGCTTGCGCTCAGCTCTATTTTATTTGTTTCCACACTTGTATTTCTTCATTCCTACAAGTCCCCAGTTCACTGAAAGAGCATGTTTAACCGCGTAAATGGACATAGATTCTGTGGGATTAAGTCCACACAGTCTAGTGGTAAGTCTTGTTAATGATACTGCTGCCTAAGTGAGACAGCCTGGATTCTGGGAACAGCCATCAGCTGCTGTGGGCTAGAAAACCCCAGCAAGTTCTGGGACCTGATGGTGTCATTCTCCAGTTATTTGCTGTCTTCTGCTCTCTCTCCAGCTTCTTTCTCATCATTCTTCATTCGCTATAGGTCTAATACT
Organism: Gymnorhina tibicen; assembly: GCA_013399875.1. Lineage (NCBI taxonomy): Eukaryota > Metazoa > Chordata > Aves > Passeriformes > Artamidae > Gymnorhina > Gymnorhina tibicen. The sequence goes on along the minus strand of VXAZ01004120.1, from coordinate 321,979 downwards.
GAGCTCTTGGGATCTATTTTTGTCCAGTTCCTCCTGTGTAGAAGGGAAACTTTTTGAGGCTGGTGAAACAGCATGAAAGCATCATGAAATTGGCTTTTGTGGAAAAAGCTTTGGTGACTTCTAGAAGGGACAGCGTTCTGTGGTGAAAACCTTAGTTCACATGATCAATGCCATCTCTATTAGCAGCCAAATCAAAGCAGACTTTTCTTTATCTACCTTTCCCTAAATGCACAGTTTTCTGAGGGTGGAAGTTCTGGATTTGTTTAATGCCACCATCTTGATCAATACAGTGAGGCTTTTAGCAGCTGGATTCAGTATTTCAAATACCATTATGTGACCTTATATGATTATTAATGTAGTAATTTCTTAGGTGGAGGGAGGTCCTCATGAGGAACTCCATATATACTTCTATATTCTTTATCTTCCATATGAAGAATGTCAATAAAGGTAACAGATTCTGCTGTTGAGAGCAACGGGATGGGAAAAAGTACTAGAGAAGAAATAACCACCTTTCAACTTAATGCTGAATATACAATTTATAACTTCCACTCTGTTTTTAGTTTAATGAGTTGAGAAAAGGGACAACATAGGGTAAACATACATTTTAGAGCCAGTATAGCAGTGTTTTGAGAGACTGAATGCTTGGTTGTAGGAATCTGGAACCTAGTAAAGCTTAGGGTTTTACTTCTTGCATAGTAAACTAATGACTGCTTGTTTCGCTTGCTGTGGGAGAAGTCACAGGATTTGTGATGATGGTAGGCTGGCCTACGGAGAGCTAAGAGAGATCAGGCTAATGTAAGGCAGGTATCAGGCTTTGTCATGGTCTATGTACAGAAGGTGTGAAGTGAAGGTGACTGAATTTAGGAAGGCTGCCCTTGCCAAGTGATGGCTGCTCCCAGCTCGGTTAAGTGATGCTCTGTCTTGTGTCCAATCTGTGCAGTTACCCTGTACTGTCTTTTCGCTGTGCATGCCAGGAGTGTGCCCTGCAGCCTTGCGCTCTGCCAGGTTATTCTTCTCTTTGGGTTTATTTTGCTTTGTTTAAACCATGCATTTGCCTATCTTTCACAGATTTCTTCAGGTCTCCTCAACAAACTGGAGCTAAGTAGTGGGGAACAGCCCAAAGCCCTGAACCAATTAGAGAGGGTATTGATCTTTAAGAACCTGAAGGTCTCTCTCTCCCTTCTCCCTTGTTACCTTACTCCCCTCTTTCTTCTCTTGTAAACACCACCTGAGAGACAGTTACGTTGTGTGCAGCAAATCTCCCTCTACTCATTTGACACAGCATGGCTTTTGGGGACAGTGCATGCCGTGGTTGCTTTGCAGTGTTGTGGCTGCAGGGGCAGGCTTGGGAGGGAGAGACCCTTGTTTTACTGCAGCATTCAGTGTCTTGGTGAGTGCCACCTAAGACAACATCACAGTATCCTCTGGAGGAAGGGAATGGGAGGGCATGGGGAAGATTGAAAAACAGTGAAAACCTGAAGAAAAGAAACATTAACAAGTGTAGATTGGTCTCTGAAGTGTTGTGTGTCTTGCCTGTTGATCTTAGTTATAGACATAGCTCCTCCATATACCTGAGAAGTCTTTTGACCCAGCATGCCTTAAATTTTTTTTAAGTCAAGATGAATCTCTGAGCTTTGTTACTTGGTACAGGGCCACCGAGTTCAGTGCTTTCTAAAGTTTTTTTGAAAGAGACTGCTTTATATTTTCAACATCTTTGTTCATGTTTCTGCTGAAATTAAGTATCTGTCCCAGCACAGTATATGCTAAGGGGGATCAGATTAACGAAACATGTTAGTCCCTGCTAATTCCCCTAGAAAATACTTCTAAAGAAATACTGTAGGCATGAAGATTATTTGGTTTAGATCAATCACAGTAACCCTGTAAAACTAACTTAGACAGGACCCTTCTCAGTTTTCCATGTTGGTTCATAAACTTCATGTAGCTTTATTTCTTGTCTGCCATTAATGTTACTTAGTCCAAACAGAGCTGAACAGAACATTTAGAAATGCCATTCTTTTGTCCTGTGTCTAAAACAAAATAGTTATCCAAAGAGGATAGTTTGAAAGGCAGTGGCTCAAGACTTGCAGATTTATGCAGAGTTACACGAAGAAAAAACTAAGAAATGTTTCCCTTTGCAGTATAAAGTGTTGTAGCTAATCACTGGGTTCTGCAGTGGGAGTGAGAAGGAACATAAATCTGAATTTTCAGAGATTTTGGGGGTGGATTTTGTTCATAGTTGCCTAAGATGCATAAATGCATTTCACCAAATAACCTTCGTTAGTTGTTGCAGTACAGGCAGGTACGTAAGTGAGGTGACTGGATTGCCTCGGTGTCTCCAGGACTTGGATCGTGGACTGCGTTCTCTCTGCATGCTTTTGTGTCTTGAACGCTACTTGGTGTGCTGACCAGTTCCATGCTGCATCTAGAATGAGCTCATGTTTTAGTATAATCACTTTAATTACTAATCATTGGCCCCTGCCCTTTTCTCTTGAGGCTTACAGTATCTTATGGAAAAACAAACGAGTACAGGTAAGGTGGCTTGTAGAAAAAAGAGATATCACAGACCCTTTAAAAATAATCTTGTAGTATTACATTTTTCTTCACCTTCCTAGACTTTAGCTAGGGTTTTATTTTTAAAACTTCATCTATCAAAGGAAGCATTTGGAGTCTTGTAATTTTTTTTCTTCTATAATTTTGTGGACATTTCTTTATGCAAAGGTAACTCAGACAAATGTAATTGAATCTGTACTGAATTCCAAGATGAATGAACAGTACCTCTGAACTCCCTCTCTCATTTCTAAAGAATATTTTTTAAATACTAACATCAGATGGTTTTTACCGTCAAAAGTACAAACTTAATGTACTCTCAAGGACATAGATAATTAGAAGACTAATGCAACTCTAGTATCACTGAGCATGGAAGAGGGAAGGAGAGTTTTAGATTATGTGTAAGATTCAGGATATGTTAATGATCTATTAAATGCCGTTTAGCTGCTGCATTTAGTCAAAAAGGCAATATTAGGTTTAAAATACCGGCGTGTTAACATACAGTGAAGCTTTCTAGAGAAACTGGGAAATGCCTTGGAATTGAAGGTAAAAACAAGCTTTAGAAATAGTTCCTTTAGTCAAAGGCAAACTGTACAAGTGTTTTTTACATTTTTTTATACTAACATTAAAAGCAAGGAGTCATGAGATTGTTACCTTTTAGTTACAAAAAAAATCCAGAAGGAATAATTTACTTTGCTGTCCTTTGATACATGTATTCTTTTAGAATTCCCAAACTCAGTGTTTGTTCGTTAAAACAGCATATAGCCTTTTGACACTATAGTTTTGGTGAAACATTTTTATTAAGCATTTCTGTTTGCTTCTGCAAATTTTTAAAGCCATGCAATAGTTTTCTGCATTGAAGCAAAAGGAGATAGCAAAAGAAAAAAAAAGAAGGAGGGAGGGCAAAATTATATGGGAAGTAGTCCTAGGTAGTCCTACTAGGTAATTCTGATAAAAGGATACCTGCTTGTGTAGAATGTGGAGGTTAGATAGTATGAGATGGAAAAGACCTACTGGGTAATCTCATCTCACCCCACCCACTGCTCCACTCCCTGCAAAAAACCCCAAACAACAAAAAACCAAACCAAAGTGAAAACCAAAACAAATAAACAAAAATACCCAAAAAACCCCCCCAAAACCCACAAAAAAACCACCCCAACCAAAATCCCAAAAACCACCACAACAAAAAAAAAACCCTAAAAAGGTCAAATAAACTTAGATTCTGGTCTAAATGATTTATACTCTGATTAAATATTTTGGATTCTTTAAAAATCAAGTAAGGCTTCTTACTTGCCTGACTAAACTGTTTCCCATCCATATGAAGCTGTTGTGACTCAGTCTCTAAAAGATGGCACAGATTCATCAATACTATTACATATGGGCTCATATCTTGTGACCCTCAAGAGATGGAATCTTGGGAGTTTGAACCAAAACATAGGACAATCGCAGAGGGTAGATTTCGTGTCTGAGGAAAAGTGCCTTTTTGAATGGGCTAGTGTTGAACTGAGTGATCTTTGGTGCTGTATGAAAGGGGAGATTAGAAGCAGTAATTAAATCGTCGGCTTGCATTGTCTGATAGAACGTTTCAAAAGTTACCTGTTTCTCAGGAGCATGACTGAGGGCAAAAGGAGCAGTACATGGTTAGCCCATATCAGTATCTCAGCTCCATTTTCCTGATTCAGTTTTGCATCCTGCTGCAAGTAACTTTTCACCTGGCAAATAATGACAACAGGATTTAGTAGCTAGAAGCAAAGTCTGTTTTGAAATTGTGTGAAATGGACTTAATTTGGTTTAACACGTAATTCTTCCAGGTTTCCTTCCTAATGAAAGTAGTTTGGTACAATGAACCCTAAGTCTTCAGATCTTATTGTATAAGTTACTGAAAAAGGAGAAAAAAAAACACCACTATTTCTAGAATAGCTAGTAGGTAAAAGTATCTGATCTAATTTGTAGCTTAAGCCTTTAATAAATAAAGCTATTGGTAGTATTTAAGGCTCAGATTTTAGAACTTGGCAAGAATCAAAGATAGCACATATTTTATATAGCCCTATGAAGCAGTAAATAGGAAAGATGAGAGAGCTGATAATTTTGACATGAAAGGATTGTGATCCGTAAGTATTGCAAAACGTTTTGAAATTGACAAAATTTTATTTTTAGCTATGTGCTTATCATGTATTTGCCAGAAGCTATGATTTAGAAGATTCTTGCTGCAATATTTGAAAGAAATAACAAGGAGCAAAGTAATTCTGAATCTATTAATTAGCACACTCAAGGAAACCGTTGTGTAGCTAAAACTTGGGGATTAGTCATCAAACAAATACAGTTTGTGGTGCAAAAAAGAAGTTACACAAATGGTTTACTGCACTGGGACGTAACATTTTCACAAGCTTTGTTTAAATGGGAAGAAGTACAGGCTGAGGCCATATACAAGGAGTTAAGAATTCTACCTGGCAAGTGGAAAGAGAAGGAAAAACAGTAGTGGAACCTAGAAGGTTTACTGGCATTTAAGAGAAGTAGTAGCTGGAAGGAGGTAAGTTGCAGAAAAAGAAAGAGACTAAAGAATGTAGCTGTCTTCTACATAAGTTAAATCTGATGCTAGAGATACAAGAAATAAGGAATATTATAGCCCAAAATAAAACTTAACTGTGACAAATTTACAAAGAATACCAAATAGGGCCTGGTACTGAAACTTGCTGAATGGTTTCCACTACATGCAAGGTACCTGTTCAGTGCTTAAATGTGCACCCAAACTGAGGAGGTGGCAGCATCAGAAAAGTTGACTGCAGCTACCAGACACAAGAGCAGATGCAGTCCTGCACTTGGGGAACTACGTTGTAAGGAACCGATTTTCATGCTGGCCAGGCCCGTTAGCCATGTGACTAAATATCGTATTGTTTTTAGGATGTTCTGAAGCATCTCTGCATGCCTGAAATAGCAGTGCTGTGCAGCAAGTGCCACACAGCCTTCACTGCTCCTGCTTTTGTTCTTGTTTTCCTAATCAAAGATCTGTATATGTCAGAAGAAGAACTAGAAGTAGGATCTTGGTCAACAAGGATGTCAAGAGTTAGGTTAGATTTAGATCTGAAGTAATGACAGAAGGCAGATGAAAGGAGAAAAAGGTTTGATTATAAATCACTAGGGTGGCATTTGCAATGTAACAGGCACCAGTAGCATGTGAAGTGTTAGAAATACTTGTTAATAATGAATGATACTTGGAGGAAAGTGAGCATGGCATTGCTACAAAGATGAAGAGTGAATTGAGGCAAGAGATCGGTGACAGCTGCAGCATGCTCACACTTCGTTCCCAGTTTGATAGATAGATGGTGAAATTTTAGTTCAATGTCAAACCTAACTAATGCTTACTTATATACTTTAATTGATGCCTTTTGGAAGTCTAGGAGCTTTGGTAAAAGCAAAGAGATTTGAGATGTGCCTGTAGGTCTAAGAGAATTCTTTATCATAATATAAAGCTGGGAGGTATTGATAGGGAATAGGGAGTGCTGTGATAATTGAACTGTTGAGTATATATTATAGCAGAGTAACTGCAGTTAATTGTCCCATGATTCAGGTGTGGAGTGTTGGCTAATATGTGGGGAGTCAAGGGGTAGTTCACATGATTTTGAGGTGCTGAATAATTTGTGTGATATATTTAAGTTGCCTGACTTTGAGGTTTTTGAGGTAGCCTTTGTGGGTTGGCTTGTGTAATCCATTATGCTATGTGGTTTTGCAATATTAATATGAATGATTATTGGTTTTCAGTTGAAAATGAGAGCTGGAGGAATGAGTGAATCATCGAAATGGAAAAAGCAGAAGAGGTCACCTAGGCTTCCTCGACACGTAACTAAGGCCTCTCCTGGGACAGAACAGTCAGCAGGCAATGCTACTAATACCACAGGTAAGTTGAAATCTTTTTCAAGAGATGAGACAGCATCCATTCTAGAGCTTTTTTGAATCTGTCTTTATTTCATTTCTCTTAACATGTTGTTTTGCATTAATTCTTTTTATATTAGTTCTCAGTGACTGTAGCAATAAAACATAGCTTTTCAGGTCCATGAGGAAGAGTTTTCAGGAAATGGAATACATATTGATGAGAAAGGCATGGTCCTGCAGATAACCTGAGAGCATTCCTGTGCCTTCAGTGTGTGCCTCATAGGGGTAGTTTCTACAAAAGAGAATGAACACCTGGAGAAGTGGCTGAGGTTATGGACAGCCATGTGGTGCAGAGGAGTTGGAGGACGCAGCAGATACATAGACTGAGAACAGGAACACTGACAAAAGGAGAGCCAAGGGCAACTAAGTGGCAGGACAAGGGGACATAGTCTTAAGCTGCTCCCGAGGAGGCTTAGCTTGGACATTAGGAAGAATTTCTTCACAGAAAGGGTGATTAAACATTGAAATGGATTGTCCAGGGAGTTGGTGGAGTCACCATCCCTGGAGGTGTTTAAGGAAAGACTGGATGTGGCACTCAGTACCATGGTCTGGCTGACAAGGTGGTGGTCAGTCACAGTTTGGACTCGATGATCTCAAGTTCTTTCACAACCTAATTGATTCTGTAAGGAAATTGGAGCTGGGGAGAAGGTTTCTTTTAATAGGAGATTGCTAACTTAGGTGGCATGTTCTTTCCTGTGTTCCCCCAGAGTGTACCCAAGAGTGTGGGTGTTGTGGTAAATATACAGGTAGAACTAAGGGATGTGCAAAATCTTAGGTGTCAAAGGTGGGAGAATGAACAGATCTCACTACAGATGTAAAGACTGAAAGTGCACACCCACAGACCATGAAATTTGAATAAAAGGCTACACTTATTAAGGGACAGGGAAATATGGGTTGCACTTACTACTGTTGTGGGAAGAATAGAGGCCTTGATATGGTAAGGAGGCATGAAGAGTTGTAGAGAAAAGTAGAGGGAACAGCAAAAGTACTTGAAAGGGTATTGTGTGCAGGGAACTAATGGATATGTGCATGAATCCTTATTCACATGCTTTGATTCAGCCTGCAAAAGTGGTATGACAGGTGTGAGCTGATAGTGCTGTGAGCTTAAGGATGTAATGCTGGGGGGCTTCCATATGCTATTGTTGTGTAGGAATAGACTAGTTATAACTTTTTAACCTCTGCTCTGGATAAATGTATCCCTCTGGCTGCAAGGTACTCTGTCTCTTGTGCACTCTACACTTTGATGGTCAGACATAAACATTACCAGTGAAATGAAGCAGACAGGAAAGCAGAAACAATAGCTGTGTAAAATCCATAGTTCTGACACTTACTCCTTTGCAGGAAGCCATTCAGTGTAGTGTGAGCCATCCAAAGTATGTTTTTACACTACAGCGTGTTTGGTGAAAACTATGGAAATCATAACTACAATCATATAACTCAGAACATCCATGTAGATGATAACTTATCTCTGCATAAATTATCATTATATTTAAATTTTCAAACAGGTATTAAAATCTGTCAGAGAGCATTATAACTCCTGTAACATTTCAGAGAGGAAGTTGAGTTGTTTTACAAAGCGTGTCATTAACTGTGTAGTGTTAGGTAATGTATTAATGGTGCTTCTTAAGCCAGAATCCTGGTTTAGCAGGTAAAAAAGAAAAGATTGCAAAATGGATCATACATTTCTTGCAAATCAAGTAATAGTCTGCTTCTTATTTAAGACATTACCAAAAATCAAGTTGTCAATAAAACAACCCTGTGCAAAACCATACACATTCCATGTGTAAATAAATTCATAACATAACTCTGGCTTGTGCCTTTATTACTGTGTCCTGCATTATATCTTCTTTAAATATTTGAGTTTAAAATTCTTTTAAGTTTTCTCAGAACAGTGAGAGCTCCAAATACGTGGGTTTGTTCAAAAGGAACACTTAGATTCTTGGAGCATTGTCTCATATTTAGAAGTAGTAAGGATTCTTCACTGCTCACATTTCAGACCCATTTGAATTGTAATGCAGTTTCATTTGTTTAGGAAGAATTAAAGTAATCAGTCTTGCCTTAGAATCAAGTTAAAATTCTCACTTTGAAGGAATGACTAATTCTTGATGCAAGTATTTAAAGGAGTTGTGCCATTGTATTAAAGAGTAAAGTACACCTTTTGGACTCTTTTCAGATTCCTTCTTATGTAAATCGTCTGCACCCTTTATCTAACTATGTAAGTTATCTAATTAGCTGAGTCTGTTGGACTCCAGCTATTGCGTTAAATTTGGAGAACTGCTGCTATCTCCTATGTTCATCTATTTAATTCGCTAATACCTAGCAAGAGAGATCTTTGTCTGTGTTCTCTCACATTAGTGTGCTGCTATCTGAGACCATTTATAGTATGAAGTAGTAATGAAAGAATTCTTTGTTGCTGTATTTAATGTACGAATTTGTGGTTGAGGGACAGAGTAATACTAATCATTTTGCTTCTGTTTCTCATCAGCAAGTGGAGTTGCTTTCATAGATGCTCCTTCTCCTAGCTCCTCTGGGAGCTCAGAAAATGTTTCATCAGCGGTCAGCCCTGTTACAGACAGCGGGTTGGAGTTGTCCTCACAGACAACATCCAAGGAAGACCTGACAGACTTGGACCAAGTTGCTTCTTTGGGACTTAATGCAGGAACACCTTCAAATGAGGCCAAAGTCACTGAAAATCAAAATCAGCCTGAACTCCAGGTACATGAATATAACTTGCAAAGAAAAGTTCCAACTCCCAGCATAATCACTTCCCCCCACAACAGTAATGCTGCTGAGAGGATGGATCATAGAGCTGCACGGAACCTTTCAGAGCTGCAGATATTTTGAATGGTAAAAATGCTAGGAAGGCTTGAACAGAAGTAGTGTGCTGCAGTTATGTAGCATTTAAAACAAAAAAATGAGCAAAATTTTAACCTTAGAGGCAGTAAGAACTGATAGGTTATGGAAGTATTTTTGAAGTCCTTAGTCTCACAACCTAGAGTTATATAAAGCAGAGGAGAACTCGATGTAAGTGGAAGGGTAGAGAGAATTGCAGCTTATGTAGAGGCTCTCTTTTCTCTTTGCTCTTCTGATACTCTTCCATTAGTGACCTGTGTTGTTTTAATAGTTACAAATAACCTGTGAACAAATGAGTCTTTTTTCACTTGTCTAGAGCTTGTTAACTCTTCTTTTGCTTCTTTCGTTCTCAAATGACATATCAATGAAGAATGAAAGTCTGAGGGAGGAGAAGGTCCAGTCAGCCTCTGTTGAGTCTATCCCTGAGGTCCTAGAGGAGTGCACATCTGTAGCAGAACATTCTGACTCTGCCTCAGTTCATGACATGGACTATGTAAATCCCCGGGGAGTACGTTTTACTCAGTCTTCCCAAAAAGAAGGTGAGAGGTGGGCAATGCTATCCTATCTCATTTCTACTGTTTTGTTTCACTTCCTTCTAGGAGGGTGATATGCTCCTGTTCCTTAGCGGGTGTGTAACAATTAAATTTTTAACACTTGCTAGGCACCTGCAAAAACAAAGTTTAGAGTGCTAATCTCTCTTTTTTCTTTAGGAGCAGCTCTGGTCCCATATGGGTTGCCATGTATTAGAGAACTGTTCCGCTTTCTCATCTCGCTCACCAACCCTCATGACCGCCACAACTCTGAGGTGATGATCCACATGGGGCTGCAGCTGCTGACTGTTGCCCTGGAGTCAGCACCCATTGCAAACTGTCAGTCCCTCTTGGGACTCGTGAAGGAGGAGTTGTGCCGGCACCTATTTCAAGTGAGTCTGGCTTACGGTTGCGTGGCGTATGGCACTGGGAAGTCAGATACGAATTTCCATCAAAGAGTGAATTGAAATTTAGTATTATGAGGTTTGGCAGGTGTGCAGACAAGCTCTCTGCTGCACTGCAATGAGGGTTCTGAATTGCACCAAACAGTGCTGTTGCAAAGCCAGAGAGGTTGTCACGCTATTTTCTGCAGACTAGGGCCAAGAAGTATGAGAAAGAACCGTTACTGTGGAATAACACTGTGTTTTGATATAACTGGTTTTGAGGTAATTATGGATGCAAGTTACCAGCTTAGTAGTAGGCAGAACCTTTGGGGGATACCAAGCTATTAATTGCACTGGGGTCATCTCAGAGGCAGGTCCTATCCCAAGTTCCTTCACCACTAAGAGTCTCTGTGGACTTGGCAAAAGAAACAAGTTGTAGTAGGTAAAGTGTTACCACACGCAGATGAGAATTAAGTATATTCATCCTCACTAGCAAAAAATGGGACCAGGAGGTTGAACAAGGGGTTGTTTTTTAAAATATCATTGCTACAGGAGGTGCAGGGGTTGCCTGCAGTGCCATACTACTGCTACTTATAGCACATAATGACTTGCCTTTGTAATTCTTAAAGGGTTTTTTGTTTCTTGTTCAGCTACTGAGTGTTGAACGGCTCAATCTGTATGCAGCCTCTCTCAGGGTGTGCTTTCTTCTCTTTGAGAGCATGAGAGAGCACCTGAAATTCCAGCTGGAGGTGAGTTTTTTGAATATCACTGGGTGCCTGGTAATAGTTTATTGGCCTTCAGTTAAATGCATATATCTGGACAGTAAAATAGAGTCTAACTGTCAAATTATTTTAGTATAAATGACTCAGTGTTATGGGTAGGTTGTGTAGGCCTTTTTCTGTTGGAAAATCAAATGTCTTTGAAAGTGGTGTACTACACTGCCTGCCTTCAGACTGGTTTTTTAGAATGGTAAATCCAGGTGCACTGAATGCTAGAACTATTTAAAACATTTTACAGCCTCCTTCAGAATGAGCCTTCATTAAAGATGGAGTGTTATGTGGGAAGATGAAGCTTAAATCTCTTTCTGCAGTCCTCAAAGCTATTCACTGTCCTGCTTTTTTTTTCTTTCCTTAAACTGAGCTGCCCTGTGTTTCTGCCAGATGTATATCAAGAAGCTGATGGAAATAATCACTGTGGAAAACCCAAAGATGCCCTATGAAATGAAGGAGATGGCTTTGGAAGCCATTGTTCAGCTGTGGAGGATTCCCAGTTTTGTGACCGAGCTGTACATCAACTACGACTGCGACTACTACTGCGCCAACCTCTTCGAGGAGCTCACCAAGCTGCTCTCCAAGGTGCTGAACCGTGGCAGGGGCAGGAGGGTGCAGCCGGTGACTCAGGGCAGAACTTAAAAGTGGGAGTGGTCAAAAGGTCTGGTGTGAGTAGGCTGTAGAGGTGAGAAAGGCCATTTAACATTTGGAAGCAGAAGAGAAAAGGAATGGTCATGATGCTTTAATAATGTCAGAGCAAATAAACTATTAAATACAAGCTAGAAAGCTTAGGCTGTTCTGTTCTATTTTTTTGCCTTCTCCAAGCTGTGAGGGAAAACTTACTTGCCCTGTTATGGTAAGAGAGACATGAAAGTTGACTAATACTTACATATTATTTCCCAGAATGCCTTTCCAGTTTCGGGACAGCTGTATACTGTCCATCTGCTGTCTCTGGAAGCATTGCTGACAGTGATAGATAGCACTGAAGCACATTGCCAGGCCAAAGTGCTGAGTAACATACATCAACAAGAGAAGGAAGTTGTCAAACCCAGCCCAGAAATCATCAACAGCACCAAAGAAACAAGCAATAGTAAGACCCCTTTCTTTGATACTTTAATATTCAGCGTAGTCTTGTGCTAAACTTGGAGATCTCATTTTGGTTGCTGACATAGTAAACTCCTTAAATACATGTTTTCAGTCTTCCTGTTGCATGTTTTATAACTACACACTGATGTTAATAACGTTGCTATTTGTAAAATTGACAGATTTGTCAATTTGTCTCTCATAAAGCTTTATATAAAGGCCATGTCAAGACTGGCAGTCACAACAGAATGAGAGTATACCATGGAATTCATGTAGACAAAATACTGAGGATACTGCAGAGTCATGGTTACTACCAGGAACTCCTTTGAATAAGCACATGTTCAATTTAGAGTGATCCATTCATTATTTCTCTGTTGGTAGCTTTTTTTCTTGTCTTATGGGTTTGTTTCTGTGTGGGTGTTTGGTTTGGGATTTTTTGTGGGGTTAGTTTGTTTGTTTGCTTGTTTGTTTGTTTTAACTTCCACAGATATTGAGAGAGTATTCAGTGAGGGAAAATCTTCCAGTGCAGTCTCAGAGCCAGCTGGGGCATGTCCTCCCACCAGTGGATGCCTTATGGCTGACCAGATGAAGGAGAGCTGCATGGAATTGGAAGGAGGAAGCGAGGCAGGTAATAGTCTCTGCAGTACCCTGGCACAATACCCTGGGTGTCTATATCCTAAGAATGGTGCTGACATTTGCTGACAGGTCCTGCTGTAGTGTGGACCACTGTAGCTATTGTGTTCAAAACTGGAAGGAGGTATATGGTGAATGTATGTTTTATTATATGTGTACTATTTATGCCTACTAACTGTTGCATTTCTTCTAGGAGGGGTTAGATCTGGTGGGTCACTTTGTGAATTCACTTTTGTGAATTCATAGCAGTGCTTAATGTTTTGAAGGAATTTAGGGGCTCTCTGGGGAATCAGTAATGTAGGTAGTCAGGATAGCCAGAAAATTAAATCTTGTGGCTGTGTGAAATTGTCTGGGACAAGAAGCTACTATGCAGTTATGCTGAAGAAGATGTGGGTGGGAGGAATGTAGTAATTAAATAGAAGTGTGACTGCCATTTGCAGGACAGCATATTGCAGCAGAGACTCCATGACTGAAAGTTATTATGGGACACTCATGCCTGAGTGCTAATTTGGGGATAGGTTTGACTGTAATGATGCTTTGTCACTATAGGTGAGAAGAGTATCCCCAGGAAACCTACTCGATTTTCTTGTATCCTTCCAAGTCCTCAGGAACTTATGCAGATTAAGAACAAAAAGAAGGTATGGTTTGAAATATACTACAGATGGATCTTTGAGTGTTCTACTCACTTCCCATCCTATGTGGGCTTTGCATGACTGGTCATACCTTAGAAATTTTGAGTTTTGGTCTCTGCTGATCAGAATTAAAGAGTCAGCCACTGAAAATCCCACTACACTGCAGAGAGGGCAGTGATTATTACCTGTTCTGGTTTAGTTGTGCTGAACGTTGCAAGAGGGGTTGGGGAACTTTTGTGGCGCATTTTGGAAGCTAGATGCATATGATTTCTGGGTGGAAAAGTCTCTGGATTTAGTTTTTATTATATGGAGATAATCAAGTACTTTGATCAAAAAGGGGAGATTCACTCCTCTTATCACAGATGTAAATAGGCAGCGTACTAAGAAGCCTGTAGTAGAAATTAACTAGTCTGCTACTCTGATTTGGTAATTCCTATGTTTGCTTTGTCATAAGGATGACCAAAAATATTGTCTTGATAGTGGTAAAGCCATTCTTTGTTTTCAGAATCTATTTCCTTGAACCTCATTAATCCAAGTTACAGTCTGAACTTTATACAACTTTTCCATTCCCTGAGTGGGTCTGGTCTAGGCCTAGTATTGATAAAGGTACTCCATGCTGATGGCTTTGTATTTATCTGCTGTCTTGTGTCAAACGTGTGGTACTGGCCTGCTCATTCACCTCCAGAGACAGCGGATGAATGTGTCTTAAGTCCCCAGGGGTTACATGGGACTCTTCAGATTTTTTTGTTGGGCGTTTCTTGGGGTTTTTTCCATTCATGTATGTTCTTTGTACATATTTTGTTCTCTTTGCACAACATATGCATGAGGTACCTTATTTCAGATGTGAGAGATTACTAAATTTCAATATGAAAATTACACATTCTGGATGAAGCATGAGTGGACATAGTAGTTGTGGGTAAGGAGATGATACAGTAGAAAAGAAATTAATGTCTTTGAAGGATTCACTGGTGGTAAAAGAGAAAGGGTTTTTTATTTGTATCTGAAAAGCTTCTGGCTTCTCTCTCCAGCATAGGTGGTTTTATTTTACGTTTTTATAAGGGACTGATGGTCATATTTGTTTAAACTTACTTAAACAAAAATACTGAAGAAAATACAATACCTCTGTTTCTGCTGCCACACTAATCTCTGCTTTGTGATCCACTCTGGCAGTCTCTGGATCTGAGTATAATTTAAAGCATTGATTTCTCTCTAGGAAGTTTACTGTGGTACTTGGGAACTTTCTTCTTTACTTGCAGCACAGTGCTGCAGTGGGTTAATGGTAACTGGCTTCCCCAGCCACAAGGACAGTGGGGGGAAGTGATCATCAGCACAGTCTTCAAAGGAACCACTGAGTTTTGGCCTTAAATCTTGCTTTCATAGCAACTTTGTTTGGTGGACTCTGTGAAAGTCCACTGTTGAGAAGGGAGCTTGCATAGTGCTTCCACTGTTCTAACTGAAAACCTTTGGTAATACTCTGTCTTTGCTCTACTGGAAAACAAGTTTAGAAGAAATCAAGAGTAGAGGGCAGGAAGATGTTCATAAATCTCTGAGTTTGCCCAGGGAAAACTGTTTTCTGACTCTAAATCTCCTAATGGTTTCATCCTAAGCATGCAAACAGGGCACACCAAACATTGAGCTTTAGTAATGTTGATGCTGACATGGCACCAGCATGTTCTACTTCCTTTAACCTCTGAAGTACTAAACATTACCACAGTTGAAAGTAAGAAAAAAGCTAAATAAAAGCAGAAAACAAATTATGCATCAAACAGAAAGTTTTCTTTGATGTTTCCAAAGGCAGTGACCAGAAGCTCAGTGGCACAAGACTGACATGACTGTAAATGCAGTGCAAACTGCCAGCAGTCTGGTCTCCTTTCAAGTGGTTTTAAGTCTGTGGACTCAACCAGTCCACAGAATATCCTTGAACTGGGGTTTCAGGATTTACAGCTAAACAAAAATGCTGCTAGTGTTATACAGTCCCTTCAGGCCTGCTAGACCAGGGCAGTGCATGGTTATTCTTTTGTTATGACCTCACTGGGTCTTTGTACACTCCATGCTATTTCAGGGTCTATGTTTCATTGCAATTTTGAGGATGTTCACACAGGCAGGGGAAGCAGATACCAGAGGGCTGGTGGCTTCTGAGGTACTGAGTAACCCAGGGGAGCTAGTAATCATGGTGGTCACGAATTTAGTTCACTAGGTCACTGCTAGCAGTTTGATCGTGATAGGAGCTAACAGGGAACTGACATTTATTCTGGTTCCTTAGTAAAGTTCATACCATTGTTTGTGCTTTTGGTTTTTCTGAACACTACCAAGAACATTCTGTTAACCCTTTCTTAGTTGTTTTATTACACTGTGACTGTAGTACAGTCTAGTTTCCTAGGAGGGCAGATTAAGTGACTTCCTTTCAGAACCAAATATGTACCTGGTCTTCCCAGCCTACAGATAACCTTCTGGTATTCAGGCTGGAATACCAGAGTTCCTGGGACCATATCTTACTGGGAGAATCTTTGCTGATTCTTAGTTTTAGCTTTTGCAGCATTTCTTCCTTGCGCCTCCTGAGTAAGTGCCAAGGATTCTTGCTGCCTGTCTCCTGATGGGGAGGTAGTTATGAGAGCCTGGAGCCAAAGGGGCCAGGAGAGGACAATAGAGCAGTGCCGCTGTTATAACTGGGTAGGGCTGATCTTGCCACACGCCTGGGGCTTTTCTGCTCTGTTTACAAATGAGAGCAGGTGAGGCATTTGGAGTAGCAGAGCTTATTGCTTGGTTAAACGTTAAAGCTTTTCAAAGATGGCAGCTCATGCTTGCTCTGTCCAGTACTATTTGATGGTGAAACCCTGTGATGAATGCAGGTTTTCTGTCCTTCGTAACCCTTTCTCCTGGATTATACAGTACAGTAAACTTGATCATGCTGAGGCTGATCTTTTTTCTGTTTTGTTTTTGGTTCAAATGCCAAGAACAATCTTAAGTAAGAAATGCACTTCAAGCTGTAATTATCAGAATGTCTCCTGCAGCTCCTGATAACCGGCACAGAGCAGTTCAACCAAAAGCCAAAAAAAGGGATACAATTTCTGCAGGAGAAAAACCTTCTTGCCACCCCCATTGACAACAATGAAGTGGCCAGGTGGTTAAGGGAAAATCCTCGCCTGGACAAAAAGATGATTGGGGAATTTGTGAGTGACCGTAAGAACATAGACTTGCTGGAAAGCTTTGTTGGGTGAGTATCCTTCTGTATCTCTTTAGTCAGGAAGGATTGAAAGTTAAGACTTTAGTAATAAAAAAAGCAGTAGAATGGTAGTTCCTGGAGGCATTGGATTTCTACCACTTGGTTCTCTCTGTACTGCCATGCCTTAATTCTGTGCATCTCTTGCATATGGTAACACCTTAGATACATAAAAGTATGATATTCGAGCACCTTTCAGCAGGGCCAGTCTCTGTGAAGACTGGAGAGATAATTACATAGATAATCACTTGTAGGATTGTTGACTCTGTTTTATTGTTTTTTGCCTGTTCATGGTATATTTCTTTTCTTCTCTCCTCACCCTCCTCTCTACTGAGCAAACAAGATTGTAGTTATTAAGTTTATCATACCTTTCCCATCCTATTTCAGCTTCTCATTGCATTTCATTGTTTTTGCAGGACTTTCAGCTTCCAAGGTCTAAGGCTGGATGAAGCTTTACGACTTTATCTAGAGGCCTTTAGATTACCAGGAGAGGCACCTGTAATTCAGAGACTGTTAGAAGCCTTCACAGAGCATTGGAGGGTGTGTACTTGGTGGCAGAAAGCTCAAAACTGTGTTCTTTCTTGTCCATCTGCTTGCCATGATAGACATGTCAGATCAAATCGCCTATATAACTGTGCCCTGCAAGCAGCAGCTGTTGTTTTGTAGGAGCTGGCAGTAGTAAATAGATTCCTGGGCTGCTTTTTAGAAGCTAGAGCCAGAATGGGGGATTTTTGTTTGTCCCAGAGATGATTCAGTGCTGTGGTTAGGAAAATGGCTGTCTTGGTCACTGATATCACTGTTCCTGTAGGATTAATTTGTGCATCTCTTTGCCTTTCAGAAATCAAACGGGTCTCCGTTTGCTAATAGTGATGCCTGCTTTGCTCTGGCCTATGCCGTTATTATGCTGAACACTGACCAGCACAACCACAATGTCCGCAAGCAGAATGTCCCAATGACTCTGGAGGTGAGTGTTTCCGGTGTAGGCATCTGTCTTCTCTGGTTTTGATAACAGTGTAGTACCTCTTATCTCAATGGCATTGTCTCTTTTCCTTGGCCTTCTTCACTCATATACACAGTAAGCTGGTGTGCAGCACCACAGCTGAGTACAATTTGAGAGAGGAGCTGTAGGCAAGAGACACCCTGAAGAAACAGGAGCTTACCAGAAAACTTAGCAAATTCATCAAGAGGCTTGTGTTTGTGTGAGCAAACTGTATCCTAAGACATAGTAATACTGAGAAGATCGTTGTACTGCTATGGGCTTCTAGCGAGTTGAAGTCATGTGAGTGTCAGTGCAGTGGTATAGGCCTGACATTCTGATGTGCAACCTCAGCTAAGCACGTGTTGTGTCTCTGTTCTTTCCTTGTGAGCATAGACAGGAGATGCTGCACACTACTCCCACTAAGAATAGTATTTACCTTTGAATTTTGAGTCTGCATGTTGAAGAATGCAGGAAAATCTCCTTCTGGCCCCATGAAAAACAAGCGGAGTACTGATGCTAGCCAAACAGTTTAAGTTGGAGATACTAGGAATTAATGTTGGTGTAACTTTTTTCAGGAGTTTCGGAAGAACCTGAAAGGTGTGAATGGAGGCAAAGACTTTGAACAGGACATACTGGAAGACATGTATCATGCCATCAAGTAAGAACCAACCTGCCATCTCCATGTATTCAGAGAGCAAAGTAGAGTTGTTGGGTCAGTGAGATACCTGGAGAGTATGGAGAGAGACTTACCAGTCATGTGCCTGTTTGCCACAGACCAAATTCCAGCTCTGCGTGGGGCCGTGGTAAACAAGCCTGTCACAGCAATTACTCTTGGATTTTTGCCATGGTAGTTTAATCCAGATCTTAAACTAAATTTTAAAAATATGTTATTTCTATGAATTTGAAAAATAATGACTGAGCAAGACCACCACATGTGAAATGCTGTATCTAAGAAGGCTCTGTTCTCCAGACCAGGCCTTTAGGCTTTTTTAGAACTTTTTATGTAGTTCAAGAGATAATCTCATCCCCAGGGCAGGACTTGTGCCCTTACACAGTGTCTAGGCCTCTGTTTAATATATTCCGCTTTTGAGCTCTTCATGTGAGGCTACTGTCTGCACAGCCTCTTCTGCTACTGCTGAAGCTCTTGGCACATGGAGCAGTATTTGAGGAGAGTTCCTGGTGGCTGAGGCCCTTTTGTGCACAAGCTAGCTTTGGGTGGGAAGCTTTAATAATAGCTCAAAAATCAGTAAATCCAGGCCCAGCCAGCTTGAAGCTGAGAGGATTACATCTCTGAGGAGACAGGATGTGACTGAGTCTCATCTGATTTCCATCAGCAGTGGCAGGCAGTAGCTTGTGCTGGAAGCAGGGCAGTGTGATTAGGCTGACCCTCCCTTTTGAGCCTTCTCCAGGAAGGTGGGGTGATGCCTGAATATCTGGAAGTTCTTCAAGACGTAGCTCTACTTTTCAAATAGAGCTCCAGTTTTGATTGGCCTCTCTCCCCTGAGGATGTTCTTAATGTTTTGAATAGTACACTGAGCGTATACACATATCCTTGTTACCCAGTGCCTCTATCCCGGTCTATTTCCCTTTATCCCCCCTTCACCAGGTACTTCAGCTTTTCCAGTATGTTCTATGATTAGAATAATTGGTGTATCATTTCAGTATTGCTCCATCTCAGATGGATTGACCCAATGTCATAGTTGAGACTGAGGAACTGTGTGTTTTATTTGTATTATTAGGGGGAAAAAAAAGACTGCAATCTGTATGAAGTAGTATATGACCTCTTCAGGGTCTTAGCATTTCACTTTTGAGCACATTTTCATTTCCTGAGGCTTTCCAAGTAAACCCATTCACTTGCTTCTGTTAATTTCAATCATATATGAAATTTTAGAAATAATGCACTGACTGCAAACTTACTTTCCTATATAATCACAGTAATAGCAGCTCTTGTCAAAATATGCCAGCACCTGAAACTGAGAAGAGCTTATTTCTTATGCATAAATCAGGAGCAAGTTTTATAGTTGTTGTTAGCACATAAAAATTGCTTCTTTGGCAATTGAAGTATGTTATTTTTTGATTGTTGCAGAAAGAACTCTACTTTTCAGGTTGGCTGCAATCTGCTATTCTTTGTGGCTTTGAGGCTCTTGTTCACTTAGTTGGTCATTTGCAGAGGATTTTTTCTTGTGCATTGATACCCAAGTCTAGAGAGTATGTATTTAGGCTTTATATATTTTAGTCTGGGATTGCAAGCAGTACTTGGATTAATCATAATTGTTTTATTACTGGATAGCTTCATCCAAGTTAAGAGTAAGGAGCTGTGGTACCCTGGTTAAAAATCACTCATCATACTTTTGGTTTCTTGTTTTATCTTTAATTTTGTACTACTTGGCTTCCTAATATTTTATTTTGGCATAATATGAATATTTCCATTCTCTTATGCAAAGATACTCTTGCCTACTGTTGACTGCAGCAATGTAACAATTTCGTTTTAACTGGAATAATGAGATAAAGAGAGCACTCTTAAAAGGGTGAGAGTTGAATGGGGGTTGAAGCTTTGCCAGTGTGCTGTCCAAAATTTCCCATCATTTAATGGCAGTATGTGTTACGTTTTGCACTTATAGCAGTAGGTACCTGCTTCTTCAGTACTGACCTTACAAAAGTTGCTGCTGGGTGCTTCTGAGAACCACCAGACTTTATATTCAGGATGTCTAAGAAGGGCAGGGGAAGCAGGGAGGCCTAGGAAAACAGAGTGTTTCAGGAGCTGGCAAAATCACTCCAGAATAGGTATTGCTCAGCTCTGGGACCACGTAATGAAAGGCGCTGTGTAAATGTTAGGTTTGGCTCAGAATGAAAAATTCAATCTTTCTGCTTTTCTCCCTTGTAGAAATGATGAGATAGTGATGCCAGAAGAACAGACGGGTCTGGTGAAGGAAAACTATATCTGGAATGTCCTGCTGCATCGTGGTGCCACTGATGAGGGAATATTTCTCCATGTGCCTCCTGGAAGTTATGACCACGACCTCTTCACCATGACCTGGGGGCCCACCATTGCAGCACTTTCTTATGTTTTTGACAAGAGCTTAGAGGAAACAATAATCCAGAAGGCTATCTCTGGTTTCAGGTAACTCTTACCTTCATAAAAATCCAGTAAAGTAAAAGTGTGGCCACTGGCTCCTTTTTATCTGCTAGGGAGACATTACATTGAATATCAAATCTTGCCTTTCCTAGCAATTGAAAAGCACTTTTTTATGACCTATGATCCTCTAGTGTTCTGTCATTTGATTTGGTTCATCCTCTCTTGGCCTCTCTGGGTTGCCAGTCACTCTTTAGCTTGACTGCTGTGCTGTAATAAATCAAAGTGCCCAGGGTACATATTTTTGAACTCCAACCTGGTTGCATTTAAAGGACCTACTGACACAGCTGGGCTGTTTAGAAGGGAGGGGAAAAAGTCACTCTTAACTTGCACAGCGATGCACGCAAAATCTCCATGTATGGACAAAACCTTTCACGTGTATGAGTCCATAGCTGAGCCTGGATGGGATGGGAGATTTTTTTCCTTCCCAGGTGACCAGTAGTAAAAAAACTTGCCATCTGTGAGCAACCCTATTGGAATGATCTTTGGTCATGCTTAGAGCAGACCAAATGGTGCTTTAAGCATAGTTTTAAAGCTCTGTCAATACACCACTGTCGCCATGATAACTTGGAAGCTGGACTTCAACATTACCAGCAATCTCAGCAACTCTCGTACGTCAGGACAGGAGATTGGATATAATGCTCAGGTGCAAGTGGTCTGTCTGTTTAGACTCACTTCTTTAAAATGATCCTTGCATCAGCATAGACAAATAGCAGTATCTATGCATAAGGATTGAGTTTATTTGAGCAATAATAGTAGACTTCTATACATAGGCATTCATTATGAATGGGTGGAGAGGAAGGCCTAAAATGTCAACAGAGGGGGTCTCAGATTTGCTGTCCTGCAGACAGACTTGTCTGTGATGGCTTAGTACATTGTTTTCTTCTTTTCCCAGGAAATGTGCAATGATTTCTGCTCACTATGGCCTTAGTGATGTGTTTGACAATCTCATAATTTCTCTCTGCAAGTTTACAGCTCTCAGCAGTGAGGTAAGTTTGCAAGGAGGGGAAAGAAGCATGACTTCTAATGCACTGGAGCTCTCTTCCTCTCTTAAGCAGCAATATTTGCTTATTTTAATTATCATTGTATCTGTAGGTATCTATCAGCCCCTGCCCAGAGTTTTCTGGAGGAAGCAATGGGAAACTTGTAGTGAAGTGGGACTTCCAAAGGACAGGTTCAAATATGCAAATTTTCTTCTACTCACAAGTGTCAGTTTGTGCAGAGCAGAATGCCTTGATGTAGAATTGTTAATCACCTATTTGATCTGAAGAGACTTAGATCTCCCTGTGATCCCAAGCAAGTTCATACATTTCAGATACTGACTATGCAATTACAGGGTTTATGCAATGCCAAGGGGGACTGTTTTGTGAGCTGTACTTCCAAAGTGTAGGAGCTGTGTAGATACACAGCACAAGCATAAAGGGGTCAGAAAAACAAATGCTTTGAATTGTCGGTTGGGGTGTGGAGTCGGGTAGTAAGATCAGCTGCTAGCCCCACATTTGGCAAGCCCTAAAGACTCTTTCTTTGGGGTGTACCATGAGAATAAATTGAAGGTGCTGTGGTTAGGGTAAGCTTTATTGCCCAAATCTGTTTGTGTGTTACAGAATCTGCCTGTTTTTCCGCAAGGTGTTAGATAGACAGTGTGTGGCAGACCATGCTGTGTACTAAGGAGTAGCTGACAGCAATTCCTGTAAAGGGTCAGAACTCCCGAAGGATCTCACAGTATTGCTCTCAGAACCAGTGCAAGACCCACAGTGAGCAGAACAGAATTGCCACACATACAGGAAAGGGAAACAAGATGATTCAGGACTGAAAGCATGGGAGTAAAAAGGCCAAGATAGGTGAATTTTTTAAAAGACAAAGAAATCCCAAGCAGAGGGTTTGCTTTAGATTCCCTCTTCCTCCACAGCTCACAAGAGTAAAGATTCAGTACTTGATCCTCTCCAGGCACACCAGACCTTGAGACTACCAATAGGTAACACAGACAGTTAGGAATGTCTGCCATGAAACAGTTTGACACATATTTACACAGCAGAAGCAAGACTAGACTAAGCCCTCAGATGCACCAGCTATTGCCAGCTGCATCCCATCTAGTTGTGAGACTGGAATCTGGAGCAGTCTGAGGTCTGAGTTAATTATGTAAGCATGTCTTTTGGTGATGACATAGAGTCAGGGACTTCTGGATTTGAAGAAGGCCGAGTTCTTATCTTTGGCCAGATTCCAGGTACGTCAGTTACTTTCTGCTGTCCTAAATTCCTGTAAGGCTTGGAGACAGGAGTGGACTAGGACAACTGAAAAATATTTAAGAGTCTGGAGGAAGGAAAGAAGGGGGCATCTTCAGAAGACTGTAAGAGTCAGAGCAGGCATCCTCTCCATGCAGTGCAATTGCTATGCATGGCCTCTTTGAAAGAAGGAACATGGAGGGGCTTTAAGTGATTAGGAAGAATGAGTGCCCCGCTTCATGATCCGTAGTTAAGACTCATACTGACTCAGTGTGTAAGTAGTAGCAAAACCTGTGTGTATGGTTTTCAGTGATGTGGCTTCTTGCCACAGTGCAAAATCAGGCATATTGCTGTTTGCACCCTGACACTTCAGTGATATATGTATTCATGTGGTTTCCCCATAGCAACGATGGAAAAAAACCAAATTGGTTATTGCATTTCTGCCAGATTTCAAATTGGCATTTCTAATGGAGTTTGCTTCTAAATCAAAGACCCATTTTGATAACAGTTTTGCCAGCAGTTTGGCTGAAGCAAGAGCTAGTTTTTCTGGACTTCAGATGTGAGATAGGATAGATTGACTCCTTCAGTCCCTTGTCTTCTCTTCCATTCTTGGTGAGGGGGTAAGTCTGGATTTCGCTCATGTAAACAAGAGAATGGCAAAGCCCATCTTTTTTCAAAAGGAAGATTGCAGTGACCTTAAGTGACTACAGAATCATGGAGCGTGTTACACTGTTTGATACTAGCTCACATGGTTGCTGGTTTTTTTCTTGTTTTGGCAGCATATGCTTGGTTGGTTTCAATGACTTAGCACACCTTTTGTATTTTGAAAAGCTGTGAGTGCATTGAACAGATTATGAGCATTTGTGATCTAGCAACTACTGGCAGAGACTTCACCTTAGGATTGAATTACTTTGAATCTTGCTGTTAGGTAGTGGTAGGAGTAACTTTGCAAGTCAGTAATGGTTTTGGCCATAGTTTCTTTCTCTAACACGGCAGAGTAATTCCTGCTTCCAGAGGAGATGTGGTACTTCTTGTAGAAGGCTTTGATCCTGAGCTGAGCTCCTGTAGCAGGATAAATTAGTGGGTTTTCAGCAAGCACTTTCAAAATGTTCTGAGTTGCTGTCATTCTTGGGGAGCTTATATCTAGGTGGTTCAGTGATTCAGCTTGTATCAGGTAAGCCACCTTGTCCTTGTTTTTGTGCAAAGTGAATATGAGCTGAGGAGTTATCCAAGCATCATACAGAGAATTGTTATCTTTCCCATAACCAGTTCTGAAGCATCTGCCCTAATTTGTGTTGAAAAGAAAACATCTCTTTCTGACTGATTGCCACCGCCTCTTCTTTCCTGCAGTCTATTGAGAACCTGCCCACTGTTTTTGGAAGTAATCCCAAGGCCCATATTGCAGCAAAGACTGTGTTTCACTTGGCCCATCGCCATGGTGACATTCTGCGAGAGGGCTGGAAAAACATCATGGAGGCCATGCTGCAGCTTTTCCGAGCAGAGCTGCTGCCCAAGGCCATGGTGGAGGTAATAATTAGCTGGCTGGTGGATAATTGAGGACTTAGGGGAGTAGGAAGCTGGTTTTTCATAGAGCCAGTTCCAAAAGCAGGAGAGCTCTCTTGTGAAGGCCTGGATTTGGTAAAGTGTGTACAAAACTTGGAAGCCTGTGAAGAGTATAGTGCTCAAGTTATGTGCAGCTGCTTCTGTAGCTTGTTTCATTTTTTCTCATTTTACTTCTTGTTAATTTTGAGGAATTCCAGCATTTATTTTACTTGAACAGATTTTGAATGTTGTGCAGAAGAGGGACACGCTTATAGGCATGAAGTGCTAGAGCACAGCATTGGTGTTACCAGCTGAGAGCGGCACTTTACTGACAGGACAGTGGGGTGAAGAGCTGGGTTTGACTGCACACATATGGGCTGTTTGGTGTAGTGTTTCATCACTGCGAGAAACATAATGGGGTTGGCGGGGAAGACTGTAAAGAAGTGGACAACTGGTCATATGCATGCCCTGGTCTGTGCTCCAGGTTGAAGACTTTGTGGATCCTAATGGCAAAATCTATCTGCAGCGTGAGGAGACACCATCT
This sequence comes from Gymnorhina tibicen, assembly GCA_013399875.1. NCBI lineage: Eukaryota > Metazoa > Chordata > Aves > Passeriformes > Artamidae > Gymnorhina > Gymnorhina tibicen. Next base: position 296,978 of record VXAZ01004120.1, on the reverse strand, counting down.
AACCGGTGAGTGGCATGGATGTCCCAGGCCGTCTTTTTTGTACCAAGGCTGGAAAATAACATGATTTCTTGCTTTCTTACTGATGCTGGTGTCTTCTGATTTGCAGTGGTGAATCAACAGTACTGAGTTTTGTTAGTTGGCTCACCCTCAGTGGGACAGAGCAATCTGGTATGAGAGGGCCATCTACGGAAACACAGGAGGCAAAGCGAGCAGCTTTGGAATGCATAAAGGTAACATATAGGCTGTAGGAGAACCTGGGTTTTTTTCTTGGTGACAATACTATGTGGGTAACAGGCAACAGAAGCATAAATATGCATGCTGCTTGGCAGGTAACAGGAGACTTGGGAACTGAAAGACTCTACAGAGGAGCATATCTGGATTGACAGCTAAACGGTCTTTTGTGCTGCTGTGCACAAAGGTACTAACACATCAAAATAGGAGTGATTCCCCAGGCTGGGATCTGCCCTGGGCATCACAGTCCTGTATTTAAAGACAAATTAATGAATTCTCAAACAACTAATCTTTTCCAAGACAGTGTTAAGGTATATGGTGCCAACAAAATCTGAACCTGGGGTTTGACCACTGTGTGGCCAGAGGAGTTACCTGTTAAAATCTGTTTAGCACAGATCAGGTCTGTTAAAAGTAATTGATGTTAGAGTGAACTAGTTGGAAGGAGTTTTCTTCCAGATAATAGCAACTATCTGTGTCTTTCCTGTGAACACGATGTGTTTCTGGATGATCTGTTTGTATGCCTTCCACACTCCCCAGATGCACAGTCATCTTTTCTGTCTTTTGCAGCAATGTGATCCTGAGAAGTTGATCACAGAAAGCAAATTTCTCCAACTTGAATCCCTCCAGGAGCTCATGAAGGTGAGAGAGATAATTGGGCCAGGGACTGGATGGTAGTGGAACAAGTATGCTATCCATGATAGTGGATATGTGCTGTGTACTCACCTAGCTCCTCTGTCTTCAGAGGAGGTCTTGGAACTATTTGGGATTTGAAACTAGTCATTAGTTCACCTGTTAAAAGTAACTTCTATGCTGGCAGACACCAATTGCTCTGGCAGTAGAAGAAAGCATTAATCGTGGAATGCATTCCAAAAGCCTTGAGAGCTCTTGGCAAGTGTTTGAAAGTATTTGTAGTTCTGTGTCAGACCTTAAAGATTTTCATCATTTCAGGTGTGCTGTGTACCTAATGAGAGCATTCTAAAAGGCCACTCTAGAGGCAAGAGCTGTACAGAAGAATTTGACGGTGTGTCCCTCAGTAGTGTGGTACCTGGCTGCTGTGGGGGATATAATAAGGCTGGACTCATTAGCCTTTGAGCTGGAGAAGCTCATCTCCCCAGGGGAGTGTCATCTCAGTTCCAGGGCAACACTGTGCTCCTACTCCGATTATGTCAGGAATTCTCCCTTCATATACAAGCTGATGGCTTGAGAAGAATAGCTCCAGTATTTGTAGTTATTCTCAAGTACGCCTGCTTTTTCTGTACTTCACATATTATTAGCAAGAAGCTGCTGGATATCAGAATTCCTCTCCATCTGAGAGACTTTGTCAGAGTTTAACATCTTTTAAGTTCATATTGTATCTTGCATAATAAAAAAAATTATATTTTTCCCATAGATTTACCTTGACCTCTATCCAATGGCTTTTTGATAGACTATGCATGACCTCAACAGGCAGTGGAATACAGTTTTGGCCAGACTCAAAGCATTCTGTTGGTCCCCCATTTTTGGGAGCTTGTGATCCATAAAAATATCATGGCTCTTCCAGGCTCTAATCTCTGTGACTCCTGATGAGGAGACATATGATGAAGAGGATGCAGCCTTCTGCTTGGAGATGCTTCTGCGGATTGTTCTAGAGAATAGGTATGACCTTGAAATACATGCACATTCACTGTAATGTCCCTGCTTTACTGCGGCTGCTGCCTGGGTCCAGGGAATGAGTTCCTTATGTCCTCAATTTGCCAGCTGAAGCAGCATGTGGCTGTAATTTCAGGGCTTAACAATTCTACTCTAGCATGTGCAAACAGAAAGGCTATTAGCTCATGAATTAGTGCTTGATATCCTGAAATCTGGAGAATATAAACTAAATTCCAGAGGGAGAATTCTCCCACCTGATTGCTTTGCAAGTAATGAGTAAGAAGTTTGATGGTTTTGTTGTTTCTATGTGTCTGTTCTCATATCTTCCAGCTGGAATTTTCCATTGAAGTAAGAAATAATGGGTTGTCTGGAGTTGTGGGAGAGGTAGCTGGATCCTGCTTGTCTCATGTCCTTTCATCTTACCCTTTCCCTCCTCCTTGTTGTGGCTAGGGACCGTGTGACCTGTGTCTGGCAAACTGTCCGAGACCACCTGTATCATCTCTGTGTCCATGCAATGGAGTTCTGCTTCTTGGTGGAGAGGGCAGTGGTGGGGCTGCTCAGACTGGCCATTCGACTGCTCCGTCGAGATGAGATCAGTGCACAGGTAAGGGATTTTTGAAAGGCAGTTACTGGGGTTTTGTGGCTACACCCAGTGACACAGGAAACCAGGTGCTATTGGATGGGCCCATATTAACCTGTCTGTGCTGCAGGTGGTAACAAACAGCAGTTGTAAGTAGCTCTAAATAAATAAAGGAGTACATTGCTGGAGAATGGAGTGTAAGTAATAGGGTCTGTTATTCTTGCCTCCTTCTCTGGCCAGGTTCTCCTCTCATTACGTATCTTACTTATGATGAAGCCAAATGTGCTGTCCAGAGTTAGCCATGAGGTTGCCTACGGCCTCCATGAACTCCTGAAGACCAATGCCGCCAACATTCACTCTGGGGATGACTGGTACACGCTCTTCACCCTCCTGGAGTGCATCGGGTCTGGGGTGAAGCCGCCCGCAGCCCTGCAGGTTACAGCAAGGGCAGATAACGACACAGGTAAGACAGGCCAGCTTTTGCTAGGAAATCTGATGCCTGCCTGCCAGATAAGCAGCTGCTTCCTCAAGCTTTTCAATTAGCAAAGGGGACTGCAAGAAAACAAAGCTGATATTAAACTACATTAGCAAGATTAAAGACCAGCACCTGCTGTTCACTCCTCATGGTCTGTTCCTGTCTCTATTCTGCCATCTCTTCCTACTCAGTGAGCAGCAATCCAGGTGCTAGTCCCTGGGGGGCAGTGGAAGGAAAACTGATATTGGTTCTGGCAGCTGTAGGAGGTCTTTGCTCTACCCAAGGAGCATTTTCTGCTGGTTGTGGTTTGGTGCCTTGGGTACCATAATCTCTTATCTGGGCATGTAATGTAAACCCAGCTGCTGTTCCTGTCATACTTGCTTCTTTTTTGGGACTGGCTCCTTTCTGTCCCCATTTTAAGGTTCTCATAAAATGAGTTTTCTTTAAAATTATATTTCCAGATCCATTTGTATTAATAGACCCCAAATCATTCCCACAAGACCAATGCACTATTTCTCTCTTCTCTTGACTGTGTTAGAAAGGTGGTCTTTTCAGCAAATTGTTCAGTTTTGCTTTAGCCAGCTGTCAGTATATTTGAGGCTGATGTCTTCAGACTTCTAAAGCAAAGAGCAAGAAAGGACTTTTCCAGATGGCTGTGTTTTTCTCTTTGCTTTTCTAGAACTTCTTTGATAGGTCCTGACGCTTTGTGCTAGACAGATGGGAGAAGCAGGACTTTTTAAAACACTTAGGGACTCTGCCCTCTGGATTAATACTGAGCTGTCTTCTCCTACCTCTCTCCTTTCTTTTTTCTTTCTTTTTTTTTTATTGCTTCTGTCTTTGCTGATAGAGCAAACTGCTTGACTTGGCACCTTGCACATCAAAACATTCGTTTTCTACCTCCTTATGAAAATGTTTGGTGCGCTCTGTTCACAGCAAGTCTGTCTGTCTGCTGATGAGTTTCTAGATGGCGTTGGAACAATGGAGAGAACGAGTTTTTACTTCTAAATAGCATTATATCATAACTTAAATTTGTCCCTTGCAAAGACTTCTGTCTTGGGACGTGTGAAATTTAAGGTTATCCTAAATGTCAGGGCAGGTAGATCTGATGGGTGTGGAACATACTAATAAAGACTTGTGGTTCCTGGTTGCTGCTGATCTGACTAATTTGGATTGCTTCTTGCTTATCCACAGCTGCTTTTGCAAGTTCTTGATTTGGCTTTGAGCTAAACCCCATGCCTTTTGTCTTGAAGGTGCTCAGTCAGACAGTGAGGTGTCCTCCTCCTATCATCCAAGTGACATGAGCCTGGACCGTGGCTACACCTCTGACTCTGAGGTTTACACAGACCACGGGAAGCCAGGCAAGATGCATCGCTCCGTCACAGATGTGGATGTCATGAACAGTGGCTGGCTAGTGGTAAGTAGCCAGTGGGCTTCTGGTGCCCAAAGAAGACTACTCCTGCCATGGTTGTGAGCACAGGGTGTGGCAGTGAGAGAAAGAATAAGACAGTAGAAAAGAGAGCTAAGATGAGATGATAATATAAAGGGAGGATGGGGAGAGACACAGATGGAAAGGAGAAAGCTTTGAGGCAAATGACTGTACAGAAACATTACTTGTTGGCTTCTGAAGAAAGGCCCTTTCAGTGTGTGCATGAGATGCTGCTTGTTACACCACTCTCTCCTGCTTACCCTCTTGCTGTGCCCTACAGGTGGGGAAAGATGACATCGACAACTCCAGATCCACTGCTGGGCTCAGCAGGCTGGGTCCATCACCTCTTGTCAACCAGTACAGCCTGACTGTGGGGCTGGATTTGGGCCCACATGACACAAAGTCTCTCATGAAATGTGTCGAGTCCCTGTCCTTCATCGTGCGAGATGCTGCCCATGTTACACCTGAGAACTTTGAGCTCTGTGTCAAAACAATACGTATCTTCGTGGAGGCCAGCTTGAATGGGGGTAAGATGGCCCTTCACTTGACAACCACGATTTGGCTTGGGGTGGCCAGTCAGCAAGCAGTGTGAAGTATACTGTCAGGGAATGAGTCCCCAACCCAAAGAAAATGGTCTACCAGGAGAAAAGTGTCCTATATCCTGCTAGCAGCAGGGACCTTATTCTTATCCCCCTCCCTGGGATGGAGGGGAGGTCTGGAGTTGATGTGGAGATAGCAGTATCAGCTCTTGCTGAAAGTTGTTCCTGAGGGCACTAGGTCCCCTACATGCAGGTAGTGGTCATTTCAGAGGACAGGGCCCTCCACTGGGGTTATCAAAAGGTGGCTGCTCTGCGTGTTGAAAAGCAGAAAATTTTGTAGTGGACTATTGTATATGGAATGTTGTTGCCTTTTACTTTCTAGGGTATAAGTCCCAAGAGAAGAGGGGGAAGAGCCACAGGTATGACAGTAAATCCAGTCGGTTAAAAAAAAAGCCAAAAGACAGCTCCACACGGCGATCCCGGGTCTTGAGCCAGCACCAGCCACACACACACAGTGATGAGGATGAGGATGAGAGCATCCCTGCCAGCTACCACACTGTGTCTTTACAGGTTAGTCAGGACGTAAGTATAGCAAGGATTTCCTCCTCTCCTTTCCCATTCTTAGGGCCTTGCTAGGTAATTACTGGAATTCTTTATGGGACAAGGGAGGGCTGCATTCTGGTTTAGTGGGCACTGGATGGCAGGGGGTGGCTGTGGTGGCAGTATGTGGTTCTGCAGTGAAAGAGGAAGGCTGCAATTTGTACTGGCAAAAGCAGAATAGCAATGGAGACAGAGGTCCTCTGAAAAGCAAGGAGCAGGTCTGAAGCTGTGAGTCACTATAGCAGTAAGATGGATTAAGGTCATTTGGAGGCATGAGGTTCATGTAGGGTTAGCAAGGAGTCTGACAAGAGCATCTGAGCTTGAGGAAAGGGAAAATCCCTGTTGGTTGAGGCACTGGAATTTCAAGTACAGAGGACTGGGCTAAGGGAGTCATTTCTCTCCAGCTGGTACTTCAAAGGTGTGAAGGCACAGGCCTGCTGACTGCCAGGATGTTGGGTCTCAGTTCAGGAGTAAACTGACTAGAGTGCTGTCATGTGTCCATACAGGCAAGGGAACTTTGCATGTGCTTCACATGTCTCTTTTGTTAAGAAAAAAAAGTTGCAGAGTTGTTCTGGACAGCAACAGAATCACTGGGTTTTTCCCTTTGCCTGGGAGAGTCAATGCTCTGTGCCAGGAAAGAGCCCATTTTTCCTTTAGACAGGACTGGAATGGTGTTCCTCAAAGATGAGACTGATGTGGCTACTGAACTGACATAATTCTTGTTGAAGATACCCGGTAATTTAAGGAGGGCACAGACAGCAGGGCCTGACACCATCTCTGTAACTGTATGTGGTTGTGTATGTACAGAAAGCAGGCTTGAGTAGCTTGAGCCTTTTAGCCTCGTTTGGAGAACAGCAGAGGTCAGAGTTGCTTCAAAAATTAGTCCTGTGTGTTTCTTACTGTGCCGTGTACTTGCAGCTCCTGGACCTCATGCACACCTTGCACACACGAGCAGCTGGCATCTACAGCTCCTGGGCAGAGGAGCAGCGACACCTGGAGACGGCGGCCAGGAAAATCACAGCGGATTCCCGAACACTGTGGGCCAACTGCTGGTGTCCTTTGCTACAGGGTAAAGCCTTTCCCTGGTGATGAGAGCGAGCAGAGACACTTCCAAAGTAATGGCAGGAAAGTTGAGGAGCCAAGAACTAGCTGTAGAAAGCAGGCATAGGTTGTTTTTAGGGTCTGTTGTAATTGAAAAAGAACTTGAATCAGATTTGGAAAAACATCTTTAGGATGAGTTAGCTGCCAACATGTTTCTGGATCTGGTAGTAGACTGTCAGTCTGTGGCCTGGAACAAATACAATTCTCTTTTTTTCCACAGAGAGTTTTTGATCTTCATTAGACTTTTTACTCTAGACTGAGGAAGAAGGGATGTGACATTCTCCTTGTGAGCTTTGCCCTAAATCCCTCTCTTGCAGGTATTGCCTGGCTGTGCTGTGATGCCCGACGGCAGATACGGATGCAAGCACTCACTTACTTGCAGCGGGCCCTCCTGGTACATGACCTGCAGGCCCTGGATGCCCTGGAATGGGAGTCCTGCTTCAACAAGGTAACTGCCTGGCTGGGATGGGCATGTGATCAGGGCAGCATTGTGTGCAGGAGTCTTGTCCTGCTTCAGCACTCTATTCTTGAGCAGCTTGTTCACTGCAACAGACAAGATGTTCCCTACTCTGGTCCTGTGAAAAGTTCCTCTCTGCTTAGTGTCTCGGTTTGAAAGACAGGTGTCTGCTAAGGAAGGCAGGAGCCTCCCTTGGAACGGAAAATGTAACCCACTTCCCTCCAAATTATTATAATTTTGAAATTAAGGGGCTTTCAGGCAAAGATATGAGAAATTGGAATAACAGTTCTTTACTAGTATATATAATAAGGCAATAATACAGAAACACTAGCTTAACCTGACAGAATCAGGATATGACCTGACACCCTGCCGGGCAGGGTGGTGGTAGCAGTCCTCCTTGAGGTGATAGATGTGGTTCTGTTGAAGCAGTAATCCTGTAGAAGGGTCTGGTCTTCCTCTGAAGGCCCAGTGGTGGTTATGTAGCTCTTGTCCTCTGGGAATCCAGTAGGTAAGGGCTGACTGTGGTGTTCCAAACCTCAGATTATATCCAGGTGGGAATGCTTGGTTCCTCCCCCTGGGTGGAGCATCTCACAATGGGATGATGTAATTTTATGAGTCATGCAGTGAGGCTAGATGGCCCATTAACAGAAGATATCCCTCCAGAAGTGTCATGGAAGAGACAAAGAACACTGCCCCACCTGGTTTTAACAGATGGTGATAGAATACATACTTTTGGTTACATCTTACATTGTAACCTAAGACACTTAGGCTTCTGACAGGGCCTTTTGGAGTATTGAAGTGAATCCACTTATGTGCACGTCCCGTTGCTTCTGTCATGTCCTCTGCCTAGAAGCTACCAGTGCCAAAAGCCAGTGCCTTTCTGTAAGGCTGTCTGTGCAAATCTCATCAGTCATTTTTCAGCTCTAAAATATCCATGTGTCTGATCCAACAGGTGCTGTTCCCTCTGCTAACCAAGCTACTTGAGAATATCAGCCCAGCTGATGTTGGTGGGATGGAGGAAACTAGGATGAGAGCCTCAACACTACTCTCCAAGGTGAGCACACCTCTGCTGCCTGAAAGCTTAGGGAAAACCATGTTCCTCAAGAAAACCAATCTGTTTGCTGTGTTTGCTTCTCAGCATCTCTGATCTCAGGGTGCTAGTTTGACTGTCTTCAGTGCTGGGCTTCTCCACTAGCTTCTGCTGCTGGAACATGCCTTCTTTCCAGAACTATCTCCATGATTCTAGTCCTTGGAAAAGTTGTCAGGAGGGAGTTTGTGGCTTTATGATAGAGAGAGAAGTATTTCACTCAACATTAGTTGAAGACAGTCTGTTCTTGGGGTGAAATTATGCATGTCACAAGCTGATAGTCCTGACCTGAGGCAGAGGTCTGGAAGGGCTGGAAGACATGGTGATGCAGCATGCAGAGGCCTTCCACAAAGGAGACAAGATCCACTCCTTCATGCAGTTCAGAAGAGGGGAAGCCTGTGGCATGCTCAGGCCAATCCTGTGTATGCTCCCACCCTGCCACAAGGAGGGGAATCCAGATTTGCGACAGTGGCTTGTCAGTGAGCAGCAGCCCCTATACTACTTGTTGACAGTAGTTGTGTTTTTTCCTAGGTGTTCCTACAGCATCTCTCCCCACTGCTCTCACTGACCACCTTTGCTGCCCTCTGGCTTACGATCCTGGACTTCATGGACAAATACATGCATGCTGGCTCCAGTGACTTACTGGTAGGGTGCTGGATGCAGTGCTTTGGGCAACCGTTTGTTGTGTTTTAACCTTCTAAACTTGAAAGATGTTTTGATTTGGTGGGGGGTTTTGGGGTTTTGTAACCTCTTCTTCCTTTCCAAACCATTTTGTTTCATGGTTTCTTGCCTTGGCCTGTTTCCAAGGCAGGCCCATTGGCCGTTTTGAGCTTTTGTTCATTGCTATCTGTCCATTCTGTGTCCTGTCTCTGATTATAGCTGGAGGCCATTCCAGAGTCTCTGAAGAATATGCTGCTCGTAATGGATACAGCTGGGATATTCCACAGTGCTGACTCACGGACAGGATACTCGGATCTCTGGGAGATCACCTGGGAGCGCATTGACTGTTTCTTACCTCGGCTGCGGGATGAGCTCTTCAAACAGACAGTCATCCAAGGTATGAGAGGCTGGGAAACCTTAAGAGCACAGGTTTTGGACCAGTGCTTGCACCTTGTCCAGTACCCAGCTGCCATAGTGCCTTGATACTGATGAAATGAAAGTTTAGGAGGCTGTGGGAACTTGGCACAAGAAGGGCAAATTGAGGGAGGGTGAAAGGAGTGAGCAAACTGGTGTGTGGTCTCACTGCATATTCTGTCTTCCCAGATCCTGTCCCCAACATACCAATGGAGCAGCAGCATCAGAAAACAATAGTGTCTGCCCTGCCCCCTTCTCCTGTGGGGGATGTGAGACCATCCACCCATGTGGCTCCTTTGGAGAAGCCATGTGAATTGGGTGTCAGTGGTGAGTCCTGTTTTCTTTTTTCTGGAATCACCTTCCCAGCATAGTGGCATAGATCTGCTTTTCCTTGTTTTAGCCTGATCTCTGATGACTAAGCCTCTAGTGTTGTGAAATGTTGTGCTTCCAAATGAATAAGTTGTTGCTGAGGTTATTGGGGTGGGCAGAATGCCTATGATTGACCCCTGCTCTTCAGGGCCTTGTATGAAGGGGCAAGTCTGCAAAAGCCCCTGAGTTGATTTTCAACCCTGCTTAGTTTTGAGCTAATAGGTGACTTTGTCAGGACCTGTGTAAGGATCTGTTTTGTCTCTTCCTTCTTCCAGAGTCCGAAAGAGGCACTGCACCTGCCTCACCCACCATCAGCACCTCTGCCTCTCCTTCTTTCCCAGCATCAGCTTCAACAAAGGCAAGCCCCGTTACAGACATACCTCCTACAACGGCACAGCCGCCACTCATCCTGCAGCCTCTTGCCTCTCCCCTGCAGGTTGGGGTGCCACCTATGACTCTTCCAATCATTCTCAACCCAGCCCTAATTGAAGCCACCTCTCCTGTTCCCCTCTTAGCTACTCCACGGCCCACTGACCCCATGACAACCTCTGAAGTGAATTAGTTGGAGGGTGTCGGAGAACTGTCTGCTGAGGAAGCTCTGTGGGTGGAGGATGTTGGCCAAATGTTCTCTGGTAGTGGGCAGAAGGGCTGTTGCCACAGTCCTCTGGAGCACGTCCCATCCTGCTCCCTTCTTGGGGCATCACCTAGAAATCTGCCCAAAAATCCCTGTCTCCATGGAGGAGTGCCCAGTTCCACTGATCAATCTCCTTCCTGCCTTTGCAGTCTCAGGGGCCAGGCAATGCCCGTGCCCAGCAGCCTGGGACCAAGCTGCCACGAGTTCATCTGGTAAAGTGGGAAAACTTGTTGATGTTACACCAGAGAGGGGTTGCAGTACAGGACTGCCTCTCAAGATTACTCAGTCCAGTCCCTGGACAATTCCCCAGCCATTCCCTAGCTTTCCTGCTCACTCTTCTGGTTGCACTGCTTTGTTTGGGCTCTGGGCACGCCTGGGTTCAGCAGGTAGAGAATTTTATTAGAAATGTGGATTGCTTACAGTGCAGCTCCCAGTTTGCCACACAGGGCTTCTTGCCTGCTGGCACATGCTTTCCTTCCTGCAACACGGATGACAGCAATCCCCAAGCCAGATACAGATTAAGCAGCAGGTGAGTCTGATAGGGCCAAGCGTGGCTTTCATCCCTGCTCCTGTAAATGTAATCAGGCTCTCTGGTTGGAGAGAGCAAATCCAGAAGGCTCTGCCTAGCTAAGCAGATGAGAAGGAAATGCTGAGAGCAGAGCACCATGGCCATGTCTCACACAGCACTTGTGGGGCAGTGATGTGTTGCTTGCTGCTCGCTACACATTGGTCTCTTGGTGACCAGCCCCTTCCTTAGGAGAACATCCTCTTCAGCTACAGATGTGGGGATCTGTGGCACCTGCTGACAGATGCCCAGCAGGTCTGCAGTGGTTTCTCTTGGAAGCTCTGAAGAGATCACACCCTTCTGCATCTTCTAGTTGTTGGGATCCCATGTCCTTCTACTCCCAGAAGGCCCCTGCAGCTGAGGCCCTGGCAGTGATTCTTGTGCTTCCACCTTGCCGCAAGGACATCCCATTCTTCCCCCTGCTCGTGTCCAGAGCAGAGCTGGCTGCCTGACAAGTGCTGCATTGCTGATCTTCCTCCTCCTCCCTCCACTATTTGGCTAAATTCTCAATAATTTCAATCTTGGAAATCCCCCTGGTGACTGGGAGGGACATGGGTGGGACTCCAAGCTAGTGTATCCTGTATGGAGAGGAACCTGCAGTTGGTGTGGGAATACAACCAGTGTACATACAGAGTAAATGGCTACAAATCCAATGGACTTTTTACAGTGTAATAAATACATCCTGTAAATGAATGTTCCAGTGTTGCACTCCTTTTCTGTCATGGAACTTTGGCTCAGAGCTTTGGGAAAAGTGGAGTTTGCTTGTGCTGTGCCCTGGCTCCATATACCAGGATCTGTCAACAGAGCGCTCTGTCTGGAGGGTGCACAGGGGAACTTGTCAGCTCACGGCGGGGCTGCAGTGAAGGTTGGCCATCAAGGGACTAATCAGGAATAGTTCCCATCATGGACAAAGCAGAGCTGTAATAGCGATATTGCTCTGGCAGAAGGCAGTAGTTTCAGGTGGGCTATAAAATTTCTGTTACATTGGTGCATGCTCATGCACCACCAGAACTGAGGGCAGAGATGAGGCCTGAGGAGCAGGTGCTCTGCACATCTGGTCATGGTGCCAGAACATGGACCTCGGTGACAACTCAGCTGACATTGGTGGTGCTCTGATGAGGAAGAAATCCTTGTTTCCATGGACAGGACTCAGAGTTGGAGAGGGAGTAAGAGATGCTGGGCTCTTCCACGGCTAGTACTTGTCATGGATTTGAACAATTACATTTCCCTCCTGGTATTTTCTACTTTGTTTTGTGGCAAGATCCACGCAGTGCCACAGTGTCCTCAGACCTGCATGAGGCACCAGTGCCTTCCCTATTCCAAGAGACTCCTGCAGACTTGGTAAGGGGGTTAAAAACTTGGGAGTTTGTTTGAATTGCATAAGAAAAGGTCTAAATATTGCATAATGGAAGAGTAATGTGCATACTAAGAGAGTTCTGTTAATAAATCCTGGTTCCCTAACCCCATTTCTACCATTCCTGGAATATTTTTGCTGCTGCAGCTGTCTCTTCCTCACCCTCCACTGCCTGTAGATTGTGTCCTTCCAGCCCTTAGATGTTTTCATTCATGTGTTTGAGTCCTTGTGTTGCTCATGACCCTTCTGTATCCAGCCCCCGCCTGTCTTTCTGAGCCTTCACTTCTATTTACAGCTCTGTTTTTCTGCTTGTTGAAAGCTTTAGATTATTAACTCTTTGTAAACCAGTGCTCAGTTGTCAAGTGCCTCGATGTCAGGCCTGCTGCCCTCTGATCCCCAGGTGGTCCCCTGACTTTTTGGAGTGGTGTCAGCTAATAGCAAAGCTCCATTTTGCCAGCTGCCTTCAGATAGCTGTTTGGGGCACATGCTGTGTTTTAACCTGTGTCTGCAAACCCAGCTTCTACTGAGAGCATTACATCTTAACTCAGACAATTACGGTGCAAAGCAAAAGCCACCCGAGGAAACTGCAGGAAGTGGGACTAGAATGGAAGGAATGTTGACTGGAAAGACAGAATTTCACTTTAAACAGTTTTCACTAGACTGTAAATAGGAATGGACTGGAAAACCAGAAAGAGGATTCTTTGAATGTTGTTTGGATTTTGCAAGAGTGAGGTTTAATGTTACAGAGAAAAAAATATCAGGGGAAGTATTGAACTGAAAGGAGATCAGAATCAACTGACAGGTAGCATGTGCTACTTGATATGTTTATCAGTAAGCCTCTTGAACTCTATTTGTAAGTTAAATTATATAAAAGCCAGTCATACTACTAATGGCTGCTGGTGAGGAGTGGTGTTTACAACAGTACCCCTTAGATTTGTCCTAGCATATACTTTCTCTAGTCTTGGACTTCTTTCTCATTTTTACTCAGGGTCTGACTCACTATTTTCCAGAGGAGGCTGAACAGACATCACTGTATTTTGGATTTACCCGCCTCTTCTGTTTACATCAAGGACTTCTACTGCTAAAACAAAGTAGAAATATGTACTGGGATTTAGCATGTGCCAGTAGAACACTGTACTGTGGAGCTGGTGTTTTCCTCATTGATATGAAGCGTCCTAGTGTGAGAAGTCCTATGGAATGATAAGCCCTGGCTGTAAAACATACATTTGGCACTGAAACTTGTGAAACAGAAGCACTACTGCTTTTAGTTTCCAATTTAAAAATTGGATCTGAGCATACTGAAAAGCCCTGCTCTGTAAGAAAGATTTCCATTGAGTATCAACAGTGAGCTGGCTTCTTTAGAAGTTACCCTCACTCCTATAAATGCCAGCTGTCAAACTCCTCTGGAAAGATTTATGCCTGTTGCAGAGCCTAATGTGTCCTGAAGCCACAGTGCCCGGCATTTTCGGCCCAGCTGCGCAGAAGGCAGCCCGGCAGGGCCCTGGAGTGCTCCGAGCCCTGCCAAGGCTGCTGGGGCCGGCAGCCCTGGCGCAGCAGGCATTGTTCCCACTGTCCATGTGGTGGGGAGGCTGTCGGGAGAGGGAGGGCCAGGCCTGCTGCCCGCTGGCGGACAGGAATGCACGGGGCAGCTTTGAGAGCACCACCCGCTCGGGAGCAAAGTTCTGGAGTGCAACTCTTGCCCGGAACTGATGGGCTGAACAGCAAAGAAAGACCCCGGGCCCGTGAGGAGGCTGCTTGGAGCGCGATTCAACGCAGAGGACGATGAGATCCCCCAAGACTACAAGTCCCAGTGTGCAGTACTGCTCGTCCGGTTGTGCAACCAGCACCCTGGCCCGGGTGAGGTGGTGGGCAGCCAGGGCTTCTCTCCCACACAGGCCAGGGCCAGTGCTGTTCCTGGGCAGCTCCTCTCTGCAGAAGGCAGTGGGAAAGCGCAGGCTTTATGAGCACCAGACGCTCCATGCTCAAGGGGTGTGAGCACCCTTTGGCTAGGCAGTAACACATCCCCACAAGCAGCAGGAGGGCAGATTATTGCTGAGTTCCCAATAGGGACATGGGATAGCTGTGGCCTTACCACAGCCCTGCTTCTCTGGCAGGGGAAGTTGTGCTTCCTTTCCTCACGTTTTCTGTTTTAAGAAAAATGGAAATTCTCTGGGCAGTAGGGCTGGTGGTTGGCTGCTAAACTTAATCCCTAGTTGTAGAAAGCATCTGGGAACACAGAGGTCAGGCTAACCGGGTCGGGAGTGTACGCAGGCAGTGGCTGGCAGTGTGGCCGCAGCCTTTTAGTGAGAGCACAAGGTCAGTCACTGCTGGGGTGCAAGCAGAGCCTTGTCCTCAGGAGGGAACGCTGAGCCTCATGGAAGAAGAGTGGACTGAACAAGTTCTTCTCTGCCTGGCCCGTACTTGTTGCAGTACCTCCTGCCTCGTCCTTTGACAGTGCCCTTTGGGCCACGCTTACAGGAGCCCACACTTTCGCGGATGGGGGCCCACGGCTGGTGTTCGGACAGAGACAGCATCACCTGGAGCTGAGGGGGGTGAGGCACCCCCAGCTCTGCAACCGGCTCGCCCTGCCTGAATCAGACTTGGCAAGAGCTGTTCCGGTCCCCAGCTCCCGGGAGGCGTTCGCTGCTGAACTGTGCCTGCCCTCCCCTGCCCTCTACGAGAGCCTGTCTCTCGCCGCGGTTCAGCCGAGCTGTGGGGCCGCCCGCCCCGCGGAGCCCGGCGTTCCTGGCTGCGTGCCGTCCTGCTCCCCGGCTGCCCTCCCAGCGCTGTCCTGCTCCCCGGGGCCGGCAGAGTGGGCGCCACGTGGCGCCGGGGCCGCGCCGGCCCGTCCCGCTCCCCGCTGCCGCCGGNGCCCCGGCCCCGGCCCCGGCCCTGGCCCCGTCGCCCATGGGGAGCGCGGCCCGGCGGCGGCCCGGCAGCAGGAGGCAGCGGGGAGGTTCCCCCGGCGGCCCCGCTCGCCCATAGCCCGGCGGGGCATGCCCGGCCCCAGGATGCCGGCCTGGGGGATCCTGCCCGTCACGCTGCCTGCCTTCACCATCACCGGCATGTGGATCGTGTGAGTGCCGCGGGGTCGCCACCAGCTCCGCACCCACGGGCGGCGGGGCCGGGGCCCGGGCTGGATGCTGCGGGATACTGAGGGCCGGGGGTTGGAAGATGCTTCAGAGTGGGATGCTGCAAGGTGGGATGCAGCGGGCAGGAGGTTGCGGGGAGCCGCTGTCCCCGGTCATGTTGGGGCACTTCTGGACACTCCCTGGCCCCCATACCTCCCTGAACCCCCACAGCCGCCCTGCGTGGTGCCCGTGTCCCCTGCAGCAGCGCAGGCATGTGCCTCCCTGTCCCTACATCCCTGACACCCCGTGGAATCACGTGCCCCTGTCCCGGCGTGAGTGCGGCTGACGCTCAGGTGGCACGGGAACGGTATTGGGAGCCACGCCACCAGTCCAGGTACTATAGCGCCAGGGCTGTAGCCAGCACATGGGCACCCATCCCATATGGTGGATGGATGGAAGGGCCTTGTGCTGGGGGTAGAGGCTGTGTCACTTGGGTGAACAGTACTAGTCCACCCCACCAGTCCCTTTTTTGGGCCTCAACACTGGTGAGCAGTGGATGAAGTACTTTTTTCAGTGGCACCGAGAGCTTCAGTATAGGTGGTGGGACTTCCTGGGGTGTGGGATGGAGCAAATGCCCTCCATATGCATGCAGGTTCCTCCAAGAGCTTCCCTGTGAGGTATCCCCTGTCCTACTACACAACTAAGCCGAATGTTGACCCTGGTGCTAGGAATTTCTGCTCTAAGTTTTTTCCTTGGACACCTTGCAAAGCATGGGCTGTCTCCCGTGAGTGACCCTGGGGGGCAGATGCCCCTCCAGCCCAAAGCAGCACAGATGGGAGTTGCTGCTTATGGTCCTCACAGCCTGAGCTACCCTGGCAGTGGCCCTTTTGGAGACCTGTGCTGGGAGGTGGCTCATTGAGGGGTCTGCTCCTTGGTGGCTGGGGTTGCTGTTCCTTGGTTTTCCCCAGCTGTCCTGCTCTTTGCCTGTGTCCTGGGATCATCCTTTTTGCAACCCATCTGTTACATGGCAAGCTCGGGCAGGAGAGGGGTTTTCATACTGGTGTTGGGGCCTATTTTTAACCTGAGCTGGTCACAGCCACCAGCGACTTGAACAGCACGGTGCCACCACTGCTGTGGCTGCCGGGCAGGAGGGCTTCTCGATAGCTGGGGTGGGGGCCATGGGGCTGAGACCCCTTGGAGTGGAGCAGGGTGCATGTCATGAACCCTTTGTTACACTGAGTGAGACACAAGGGTGACTCCACAGTGAAATGCTTGATGGAGCTGATCTGCCCAAAGTGCCCTCCCAATGCACTGGCTACTTTTGCAGGCTTCTTTTAGCTGCATCGCTGGCCAGCCGGGGGCTGGGGGAAGCACGGCAGAGCCAGCTCCATTGGGTGGCACCCGGCACAGCTGTAGGCTGGTGCAGAGCCCCATGCCGGGCTGGGAGGCTCTGCGACAGAGCAGTCCCCCAGAGCCCATGGAGCACAGCAGCACGATGGAGAAGAGGCCCCACAGACGCAGCTGCAGTGAACTGAAGTGGGAGGTGGCTCTCGGCAGGGGTGGGGGGACAAGGCGGGGGAACCAGGTCCCAGCAGCTGGAGCTCTGTGGAGCATGTGCTGGGCTCATACACTTGTTTTTCTTTTTCCTAATTTGTAAAGCCGGGAGGTGCCACAGGATGAGTGCTGGCCCCTGGCAAGCAGTAAGGGCTTGTATCCTCTGCTCTGGCAGCTCATCCCTGGGGCTGCTCTGGGTGCTGGCAGGGAATGGGGATGCAGGGAGGCAGGTGGCTGCGTTAACCCTCTTGTTGTCTCTCCTTCAGATATGCCATGGCACTCTCCAACAACCACATCTGCCCTGTCCACAATTGGTAAGGCCTGGGGGGAGGCAAGGGCTTTTTGGCACATCCTGGCTTGGTTAAAGACTTCATAATGCCAGGTCCCTCCAGACCTGTCCCACTTGAAGTATGCCATGCTGTGCCAGACCACTGGGTAGCTGAGGCACTCCCTGCACCATCACCATGCTGAAGGGGAGTTGGGGATCAGGCTGGCTGTGGGAGGGGCTGGGGGTGGTGGGAGAGGTGGGAGCATTAAAGGAGCACAGAGCCACCTTCTCCCCCAGAAGTCATGGTGGTGATGGGGCGCAAATGCCACAGGGCACATGCCTCCTGCCCAGCCCACGAGTGGCTTTTGGGAGCAGAACAGCTTGGGGACTAGCTGCTGTCAGGGCTGGGTACCCTCCCTCCCCTGCCCCAGCTTGCTTGTGCTAACGGCTGCTAACAGTCCAGCCTTGCTGCAAACCAGGCGGTGAGAAGGAGGCCATTGAAAAAACACAGCATGGAGAAAGTATGAAAATAAGTGGTCAGGGAATTACAGAGGGCTATGTGTCTCCATGGAAAGGGTTGTGACTTGCTTGCTTGAGGCTAAATCTGGCAGTGCCAGGGGGATGGGATGGTCCTGCAGCACCCGGGCACCCCATGGGCAGAGCTGCCTGCAACACCCCCAGATGGGGGATGAGGCGTGGAAGAGACAAGGGCTGGGAAAAGAAACACTGTTTGGTCTCTTGGCAACTTCTTCTGCAGGGTTTTTGGCTTGTAGCGTTGCCTTAAAAATCTGCCCAGAAAGATCCATGTTAGTTTAATTCTTGCTGGAGTGTTTGAAGAAGCGAAAAAAAAAAACCTGCTGCCATTTCCTGCCTGATGGCTAAATCTGCCCTGGGAAGAATGTGTGTGTCGGGTTGTCTCTGCCGCACAGCCAGCCCTTAATGACGAATAATGCTTCCCGGCCTCGGGCTGCTTGCTTTAAACAAAATAATAATAAAAAAAACCCTCCCAAACCAAACACGGCCCCAAGAGCAGCCTTTGAGGAGGCCGTGGGGCTCCACGCCTGGCCTGGGTTTAGTGGTTGGAAAACAAAGCCACCAGTAAACTGAGGAGACTGAAAAAACATCAGAGCCCAGCCCAGCCCTTTCCAAAAAGGCTTTTTTAACCATGTGCTTGCCGCATAGCTGGAGGTGGTCAGCCTGGGCCAGGGACAGGGCCAGCGCTGTCCCCCACAGCTCCCCCCCACAGCGCTGTCCTCCCTCAGCCCCCACCCTGTGTGGGACTGGGGGTGTCTGAAGGGGCCCTTTGGGGCAGAGAACTTTGCACTCACTGCCTGTGGTGTCAACAGGGGGTCCCACTAGGCCATACCAGGCAGAGGTGCTGGATGCCTGGGAGATGCTGCAGCAAAGAGACACCCAAAAACCCACTTCCAGTGTGTCCCAGCTCCTGGGAGAGCTGTGATGGCGAGGGCACATGAACCCCCGTGCTGGGAACTTAGCTAGGGTTGCAGGCAGCAGCTGGGGTACAGGAAGGTGTGTGGGGCTGATAAGAGCTCAGGGTGCCTGGACTCATGGGGTCTGTGGGTGCAGGAGGTGCTCCCTGGGCGCTGCGGTGGGTGCGGGCGGCAGAGCCGTGCTGGGACTGCCCCGGGGGCACTGCTGGTGTGCCTGGCTCCAGGGCAGCCTGGGGGCTGGCTCTGGTCATGTTGTCCCTCAGGCAGTGCCTCCCAGCTCCCTCCCTCCCTCCCAGGTGCGGTGGCACTGCCCCGGGGGTTGCCTGTGGCTGTGGGGGCCATTTCCCACACAGCTCACCATTCCAGCCTGTCCACTGCAAACCTGGAGCTGTTGGTGGCTGCATGCCCTGCTTCACTGGTGCTTCCATCCCAGAGATGTGTGAGGGAGCTGGCAGGGGGGTGCTCCTGCTCCCATCTGGGTGTGGGGATGCCAGAACCCCCTGAGCCCACACCCTGGCCCATGCAGCCTCTGCCCTGCCATGGCCTCTCCCTCACAGGCTGGGGCTCCGGGTGAGCAGCAGAGCCAGCAGGCAGGGAACAGGCTGTGGAAACCCAGGCGTGATGCTACGTGTTGGGCAGTGGGTTGCTCCCTGGAGAGGCTTGACCCCAGGGTGTGGGCACACCCCTGGGCTTGGGCTGCACTCACTGTGGAGCAACTCAGCTGCCCTTGCAGGGCTTGTGGGCAGGAGACAGGAGGGTCCTGGGCAGCATCTCAGCCCTCCCAACCTGTCCCTTTGCTGCCGGCAGGAGTTACAACCAGTCATGCGACATGGATGGCCCCAGCTCCTGCTGCACACTGGATCACATCCCCCTCGTCAGGTGAGCAGCCTCAGGGTGGGAGCACGGGCTGAGCTGCTCTGAGACCCCTCCAGGGCAACCCAGGAGGGTGTCCTGGGGCAGGAGACAAGCACACACCCCAGTGCCCCCTGTCTGAGGGCTCTGTGGGTCTTGTTTGTCCCCACAGCAAGTGTGGCACCCTGCCTCCTGAGAGCTGCTTCTTCAGCCTCATCTGCAGCCTGGGCTCCTTCATGGGTAAGTGCCTGCTGCCGGGGAAGCAGGGCTGAGAGGGGCTGCCCTGCAGCACCCACCCTGGCACAGGGCAGGAGTGGGATGACGGGGGTGCAGACAGTGGCATGTGACGGGGCTGTGTTTCCCTCCCGCAGTCATCCTGGTGGGACTGCTGCGCTACGCCCACCTCCTGGAGCGCCTGGGGCCATCCCTCCTCAACACCCTGGGGCTGGCCACTGGCTGGGTCTGTGCTGCCGGCCTCACCATGGTTGGCAACTTTCAGGTAAGGTATCCCCTCAGGAGTCCCTGGGGTAGGGGGGCAGGAGGGAACCTTGGCTGGAGCAGAGCAGTGGCTGTGCTCAGCAGGGTAGGGTTTGGGATGGTTGTTTTGGTTCAGCGTCACATCTGTGTGGTCCTTCTCCTCTCCTGAGTCAGTGCTGTGCTTCCCAGGGTGCTGGGAGGCCTCTGTGTATTTGTAGTTCAGGTCCAGACTGCTAGGTCTGGTTTAACCTTTACCTGAGCCCCTCTGCAGGGTCTGTCCTCTCCATGCAGGGGCAGGGACATGCTGTTCGGGCTGCTGATGATCCTGCCCAGGGGGTGACACCAGGAAACTGTCAGGGCAGAGCCTGTGCTCGCAGGGACCAGAGCGGGCTCAGGCTCCCAGGCTTGGCAGCACACGGCAGTGCTCAGCCCTTGCCTGCACTGCCAGGCACCGGCCTCCCAGCACAGCAGCTGCCTGTGGCAGCCAGGCCCTCCTGCTCGGCCGAGGCTGCTGCCTGCACCAGCCCCGGGAGAAGCTCTGCGGGCTCCGATCCCCCTTGTGCCCCAGCCGTGGTGAGCGGCGCTGGGCTGTGACCCTCAGGAGGGGTTGCAGGCAGCCCCTGATGTTGCTCCGGGTAGAAGGCAGCCCCTGCCCCTGGGCACAGCAGGGGTGCTGGCCCACGGATAAAAGAAACGGAGCTCTTTGAGATCCCAGCAGTAGATGCTGGATCCAAGTCTGCTCTTCAGCCAGGAGTCAGGCACAAGGGTGAGCTGCCTGGACCTGCTCCTGGCACTGTCTGCACCCCTTCTTGGGCAGGAGTCCAACTCCCGGAGCAGTCATGCTGTGACAGGCAGTGTCCCTGGGTGCCAGCACTGATGGTCTCTTCCCCACAGGTGGATCATGCCAAGGTGCTGCACTATATCGGGGCGGGGGTGGCCTTTCCCACCAGCATGCTGTTCCTGCTCCTGCAGTCCATCCTCACCTACCGCATGGCCAAAACCCGAGGGCAGTACTGGACCGGCCACTTACGTAGCATCCTCACCACTGTGGCCTTCTTCACCCTTGT
Source organism: Gymnorhina tibicen (assembly GCA_013399875.1). Taxonomy (NCBI): domain Eukaryota; kingdom Metazoa; phylum Chordata; class Aves; order Passeriformes; family Artamidae; genus Gymnorhina; species Gymnorhina tibicen. The sequence goes on along the minus strand of VXAZ01004120.1, from coordinate 276,117 downwards.
CTTCAGTATCCTGAAGGGTGTGGGGAGAAGATTGGGAATGGGCTGGGGAAAGGTGATCCTCACAGTGGGGTATGCGCCCCATATCCTCTATCCTTTGGTCTGGCAGTGAGGCGTGGTGCCAGGAGAGGGCCTGCTCACTGCAGGTGTAGGCTGGAGGAGCAGCACTATCAGGGCTGGGCAGGGGCTGAGGAGGGGAAGGGATGCTGGTGGGCATCTCTTGGAGTGGTTTTGGGATGCCCCAAACCAGCCCTGCCCTGGCTACTGCAGCCCAGCCACCACTGCAGGCTCCAGTCACACACCACCCAGGTCTGGTTAAGTGTTGGGTTTTTTTAATGGGACAAAGGTATTTTGAGCCCTTGGCAATGCTAAGTCCATCTGAGTTACCTCTCTGACCGAAGCTGAGTACAAAAGCACTCTGCAGGTGTCAGGTGGGTGCATGGCAGCACCTCTGCCAGCCAGGACTTCCAGGCACCCGCCAGCCAACCTGCGCATGGGACAAGGAAGGGCTTGGTGAGCAGGGTCTGGGGTCTGCTAACACTTTACCAGGGAGGGAAGGCATGGCATCAGGTGGGCTGGAGCTCAAAGAATGGTCCCAAGTGTGTGGCTGGGGAGTGAGGAGCTTATTTGGGACTGAGATTAGGGATAAATTGGGAAACATGGTGGTGGTTATTGGGCAGGAAGGGGAAGAAGCTTGCAGTGTCCATGGGCCCCACAGAGGCTGGCTGGGGTCTGGCTGAGGTGAGCAGTGCAAGAGGAGCCTGGGGGTGCTGGCGGGCCTGGCACGTATCAGAGGGTCCTGCTCTGTCACCACAGCAGGCAGGCAGGCTGGGAAGCAGACAGGGAGCTGGGAAGGGCAGGAGTGCCACAGGGCCATGCCAGCTGGGAGGGACAGGAAGGGCACGTTAAGGACAAGGAAGACAGGACTGGTGCCCATCTGCCCTGTAAGCTCTGGGGGCTGGCGGTGGGCAAGCAGTGCCAGCTTGTGTGGTGTGGACAGTGTGGGGAAAGGGCTGGGATCTTTCCTGATGGGATGGGGGGAATGAGCAGAGGGCTCTACACTGTGCAGGTCAGGTCCCTGCCTTTGCAGCTCTCCCAGATCTTGGTCTCACCTGCAGAAGGCATGGTGGCATACTGCTGGAGGCCTCACCTGGAAGGCTGGGGGATGCACATGCCTCCTCCGCTCACCCACAGTAGCTCTTGCAATAGGTTTCCCTGGAGATCTTTGGTGGGGATGAGAGAAGGATAAAGAAACTCTGGCGGTGGTAGGACCTGGAGAAGTAGGATCAGGCCCCCTCTCTGGGGTGGGTCAACCTGCAGCACAGAAGGACAGGAGGTGCTGCAGGGCTGGGATGCAACAGTCCAAACCCCGTTACCAAGGCTGAGTTTTATTATCTTTGACTGCATCCTGTGGGAGGATGGGAAGCCATCAGCCTGGCTTGAGGAAGAGGCAAGGAGTGTGCAGAAGTTGAGGCATCTGGGCACCTGGCTTGCACTGAGACCTGCAGCCTGGGTTCCTCCTGCCCTGGCCTCTACAGATAATCCCAGCCTGGCATCAGTGCCATGATTTACCAAGGCTGGTTTGGACATGTGTGCCACTGCTTCACCTGTGCCAGGGCCATCCTGGTGCTGGGGGAAGAATGTGGGGGTTTCTCAGTGTTAGGAGTGGTGATGTGTTTCCTGCAGAGGGTGGGTACTCACGTCCACCCCAGCATGAGGTAACAGTGGGACATGGTCCTCCATGGGGTGGTTAGGGTTCAGCTGTGCTTTCCTTGACTGGGGTACTTTCAGGTGGTGTGTTCTTCATCCAGGAGAGCTTTGTGCTGCAGCACGTGGCTGCCTTGTGTGAGTGGATGTTCATCATTGATGTCCTGGTCTTCTACGGCACATTCACCTTTGAGTTTGGGGCCATCTCCACAGACACCTTCCTGGTCCTGCTGAAAGCCAGCCGGGCCCCCAAAAGTTACAAAGGCGAGAGCAGCCTGTCCAGCACAGCCCACATCCACAGCCATGTGGAGGGCCTGGCTATGGCCTGACCCCCACAGGAGGCAGCCCACAGTGGAGACCCCAAATTGGGCTCTGACTGTGACTCCCCACCTTGAATGTCTCTGAATCCCCAGCTGCCTTGTGTGTGTGTGTTTATGTATTTGTGTTACTGTGTGTTTGTGTGTGTGTGTGTGTGTACGTGGGCCTGCAGTGCTCTCCACTCTCAGCGGGAGCTGTGTCCAGCGTTCCTCTGGCAACTGCTGCCCCTGCAAAAGCTGTCCCCTCCCTGCCCACAGGGTTTGGCATCACTGCTGGGGTGTGGGAATGCCAACCTGGTGCTATCAACAGAGCCAGGATCTGCCCCTGAGCCTCTGGGGTAGCCTGGTCTGAGTCAGGGGCTGCTGAAGGCAATCATACAGAGGCTTCCTCCTGTAAGGGATGTGGGGGAGCAGGGGGCTCACCCTCCCCTCACCACACGAGCCTGGTGTGCTGGAAGCGGAGATCTCTGTTCTTCCCTCCTGCACAGGGGTAAGGTTCAGCTGAGCAAGCCTTCCAGCTGGCTACTGTGACCGTCAGAGGAGCCAAAAACCCCAAGTGCCTTTTCCCTTCCTTGGGAAGTGACTGCACTGCCAGTCTGTCTGCAACCCCAGTGAGGATGGCAGCAGGGGGTCTCTCCCTGCCCACCTTCCCAGGTGGGGGTGGTGTCTCACTCTGCTGCAGGATGACACCAGCAGCCCCAGCTGGACTGTGCTGACCTCCCCACGCCAGGGCTCTCACTGCTCAGGGCCTTCCATGCCTTCAGTGAGTGACTTTCCCCACATTTTTTCAGCTTTGAGAATTGCTGAGGCAGGTTTCACCTCCCAGGTCACAGCATTCCCATGCTCCCAGCCAGTATGGGAAATGAGTCTCCGAATTTACCATCATACGGGGGATGTCCTGCAGGCACCGTGCCTGCAGAGCAGTGGACTTCCCGTCTGTGCCGCTGCCAGCCGAAGCTGTCCAAGGGAGTGCAGCCATGGAAAGGGGAAGCACTTCTGTAGGAACAGAGGAAGTGTGTGCCCCATTCTTCTGGGAATTCTTCTGGGACTCCCAAATCCGTCCTGGGGTGCCTTGGCCAGTGTCTGCCTGGTGGGAGCCCATCCCGCTCAGCTGCAGCATCCTTGGGCTGAGGTGCAGCCTGGGGTGTCCTGGGCAGGGGGTTGGGGTGTCGAGGGGTCTGAGTGCTGTGTGTGTGTATATGTGTAGCTCTACAAATATATATATATATGCATATATATATATATATAAAAAATCCCCTTGTTCCTGGAGAGGGGCATTTACTGCTGCTGCTGCTGCTGTGCGCATTGATCAAGTTGGGCTTTCCTATTTGCCCACCTTTTCCAAACCGGCCTGTAAATCCACCAGTATATGTAGTTCAAAGAGCATTTCTGACTTTTGTATCTAATATATTTTTTAAAAAGTATATATAAAGACAACAGTGAATTTACAATAATAAAAGTGAAAATCAGCCATGGATGAGGCAGATTGTCCTTCCCCGCTGGTGTAGCAGCTGCCTTTGGGAAGGGGGTGAAGGGTCCTGTCCTCCCCTTGGGGGACAGCTATGAGCCCGGGCTCGGTTCCCTGACCCGAGTGCCAGGCAGGTGGGGGATCGGCGGTGTCGCCGGGATGCAGCAGCCTGGAGTTGCCCGACTCTTCGGGGGTCCCCCGGCCCGCCCTCCCGCTGTCTCCGCCGGGCGGAGCCGGGCTCGGGAAGCCCCGGGAGGCGGAGTCGGGCCGGGTCGGGACTTTCCCGGCAGCGCGGCCGGGGCGCGGCGGTCGGCCCGAGGCTGGGATGGAGGTAAGCGGCCGGGCCGGGGAGGGGGTCCTCGGGGGTGCCGGGGGGATGCGGCCGCGCAGGGAAACGCTTCCCAGGGAAGGGAGCTGAGCGGACCGGAGATTTAAAGTTCCTGTGCCTGGGCTGCCCGTCCCAGCGGAAGGGTCCTGGGCTCCCTCTCGCTCCAGCAGCCACGCCGGTCCCTGGTTGCCTCTGGGCCGGCCATGGGGCCAGCTGGGGTAGGAGATGTTGGGAAGATCCAGGTTGGAACGACAGTTGCTCTCTTGGAGGGGAGAAGAGACAGTGAGTCCCAGCGCTGGCGCTTACACCCTTTTCCCTGCCGGTGGGGAAGTTACTTATTTTCTGTGTTGCCGATGGGTTCTGTCCCATCCTGCAGCTCTCCCTCTTGCATGCTGAGCCCTGCCTGCGCTGGAGCAGGGCTGGCTTGCTGCCCACTCCGAGGGGAACAGATCTGTGCCCGCAGGCTCGGCAAGCTGTAGCCCAAATGGAGCCCTGAGCACCAACACGGTTTGGGTACTGTGGGCAGAGTGGAAACTGGAGAGAGTGAGAGACAGCAAACGGCGGTCTGACGCTGGGAGGGGTTCTCTGAGGGCATACAGCTGGATTAATAGTTCATAACACAACAGCAAAGGAGCTGATTTACAGGCCCTTAGAGTAGCAAACCAGAAGATAAGTGGGTGGCTGGGGTTTGCCAAAATCATCTTGATAGCCACAATGGGAGTAAAGGCATTTTATGCAGAGATATACAAATGGCTTCAGTGCTCAAAGGCAGGCTATCAGGAGGGGAAGGTTTGGACAGCTTTCAGGGAGAGGGGATTTCTCTCTGCCATACTTGCTGGTCAAAGACTTGGTTTCCAGGAAGGGTCTCAGAGCAAAGTCACTGTGAACGTGGTATGAAAGAGACTCAGCAGCCTCTTGCCAGTAGCTTTTGGGACTCCAGGGATGGAGCAGAGCACAGGATTAGTGCAGAAGGCAAGGCCAAGTATTTAGGGCCACTGTTTGCAGGTGTTAGCAGACCCCAGGGAAATCAAAATGCGAAGGGAAGAGTATGTTAGAGGAGCAGCCAGCTGAGTGGCTGGAACATGTCAGCTGTACACTAGCGCAGTTTGGAGCAGGGCTGCACTCGTGCTGCCTCCTGCATTTCTGGAGCACCATTTCCCATGGCTACTAAACACTCCTGCCTCAGATAGGCTGACGTATGTTTCCCTCCTGCCTGCAGGGCATCAGCTCTGCAAGTCAGCCGACTGTCATGGGAGGAAAGAAAATAGCACCTGCATTACTAGGTCACGTTCAAGGAGCTGCAGGCATGGAAGAATGGCTTTAACTCGCACTGCTTGCCAAAGGCTGCCCCTTAATTGAAGCTGTCTGGCTGGCACAGGGAGGCTGTGCCATCTGGCAAGGGGTGCTGTGGCAGTGCTGCACTCCGGGGCAGGGAGCTGGTGCTGCTCTGGGCAGTGCCTTGCAGCTAGATTGCTGCTCTTTTCCCCCATTCCCAGCAATGCCCAGAGAATCCTTCCTGAACCCTAGGAATGTGTGAAGATGGGGAGGAATTAGTCAAGTAAAAAGTGTCTGCAGTTCAAGCCCATGATCCAGGTCAGATGTGTTGGGTAATACAGAGCAGGGAATGCTACTGATGGAGGAGGTAGAGATGGGTTCCCTTCTGGGATGTGTGGGGGATAAAAGCTGCATGTGCTACACTCCTAGGGGAAACTCCAAGTCCTGGGGGCCAGAAGGGCATGCTGCTTGGCACAGGAGGCAGGAATTTACCTTGAGAGCAGATCTGAGGTTGCCTGAGGTCGCTTTTCCAGGAACAAGGAGGCAGGTGGTGACACCATCTCTGCTCAGCAAGCAAGGTGGGCTTCCTCCAGCACACACTGCACAAGTGTGCAGGGCTATGGCCGACAACCTCCAGAGAGAGCCAGAGCTGTGTGGGATGGGGAGATGCAGGCACAACTCCATGACATTCCTTAGTCATGCTGTTTGCTGCAACAAGTGGAGGTGTCCGAGGCAGCAGTGAGTGAGCTGTGAAAACCCCTCAAGAGGAGATGGAGCTGATGACACTGGAGAAGGGGAGCTGTGCTATTCAAGGGGCACAGTCTGTTCTTACCCAGCAGCTTCAGGCCTGGGCTCCCCCACCAGGCTCAGTGGGCAGGGTTCAAGATGCCTGTTCCCAGCACACTGAGGAAGGATGTTTGTCCCTTTGCTCAGTTCTCTGGAAAATCTGTGCCAGTGAAAGGGTGGCTGGCTGGTGGTGGCAGGCTGAAGCTGTCCAGGTGGGATGGCCGGCAGCATGCCAACAGCAGGCAGTGTGTGCTGCTTCCCACAGGCCAGCAGGGGGTTGTGTCCATGTTCCTAGGCCTTCGGAAGCCCCTGCAGAATGGCAGGAGGAAAGTCCCCACCTCATTTCGCAGTGCTGGATCTCTACCTTCACCTTCCTTGCACCCTCCCCTGCACTTGCAGGTCCCACAGACCCTACATCCCAGGCTGCACGGCTGCCTGGGATGCATCTCTGGGCTCAGGTGGCAGGCTAACTAGGAAAAACCTCAGGCTTGGGGTCATAGGACAGCCCCTTTGGAAGACTTGAGTGGCTGAAAAATCTCCTTGAAAAGCCTCTGTTCAGCTTCTGAAGAATATGAGTCACGCACGGATTGAACAATCCCCTTCCTTCCCCTCTTCTCCCACACACTCAAAATCCCCTGAGTGGGACCTGCAGCAACCACTGATTCAGAAATTCATGGTATGAGGGCACCGTGGAGTCAGATACGGGGTTTTTTTTTCCTTTCATTGGTTAGTGAGAAGAAATGTGGAGCGTGCCCGTAGGCTCTCCCCTGATCCTGCCCCTTTGCTAGAAGTCGCCGGTGATTTTCTGCGGTTAGGCAGACCTTGACCTCAGCGGAACTCCTGTCTGTGGCACTTGGCAGTCCCTGTGGCGATGCTGGGGCTGGACGGGTTGCTGAGACCAGGCTCTTCCGCCCCGGTGAGTAGGACGGTTGTGAGCGTTGTGGGCGGCAGGGAAGGGCCCCTGCCGCTGACGGTGCCTTGCTGGGGTCGGCGGGAAACATCCAGTGCTGAGTGCTGGGGCGAGGGAGATGCTCCCACAGGGAGCTCTGGGGCTGCCGCTTCCACTTTGAAGCCTGTGGGAAGGAGGCAATGGAAACACGGCTAGCGAATACCTCTCTCAGGCCACTTCTGCGGGAAGGATGCAGGGGCTGCTGCGTAAGTTGAAATTGGGGAGAGAGAAAACACCCCTTTGGGTGCCTGGCGAGGGTTCGGTCTGCAGAGTCCTGAAGAGATTCCCCTGGACAGGGGGGAGCCAATGGGCTTGGGGACAGCACTTTGGGGCGACTCCTGTTTGAGTCCACAGGGGCTTGGAGGCGACCTCCCTGTGCGGGAGACACATCCCTGTGCGGGGTGGGATGATGTGGGGTAAGGACCCTGGGGGACCCAGGGGCTGCTGCGGGGCTTTATGGCGCGGGCGGGTGGTTTCAGCCGTGCTGCACTTGCGGGTCTTGCTGGGGAAGGGCTGATGGCAGCGCAGCAGGGACTGGCGCCCGTAGCGGGACAGGCGGCCGGGGACGGTGCGGGGCAAATCCCTCCCTGCTCCCGGGGGGAAAATTCGGCACATCTGGCGCCCCGGAGCTGCCAGGCAGCGCCCGGGCGAGAATGGCCGGGGGAGGCGGGCGGGAGTGCTCCGGGATTTCCAGCCCGCCCGGGGCTCCGAGTCCAAAATTCCCAGGCGAGGAGGGGACAGCCCGT
>VXAZ01004120.1:249734-268482 GCA_013399875.1 Gymnorhina tibicen | reverse complement strand
GGGGTTTCTAGGGACTTTCCGGAGCGGCGGTGCCTTCCTGCAGCCCCGCTCAACCCCCCTCTCCCCGCAGGCCGGCGGCCGGCCCCGCGCCGACATGGACGAGCAGTTCCAGCCCGTGAGTGCGGCACGGATCGGATCGGATCGGCCCGGGGGGGGTCGCTGCCTGGTCCCGGCCCCGGAGCTGGGCAGGGAGCAGTGCCCGACCCCACGGGTGGGGTGGGAGGTGGGAGTCTGAGTCTGTGCCTGCTTCCGGGGTGGGAGGTGGGAGGGTCTGTGTTAGCCTCCAGGGTGGGCACTGAGGGGTCTGCACCTGCCCACCTCTCTTCCCAGGGGGGAGTAGGGGATCCGTGCCTGCCCCGATAAGGGTCTGTGCCAGACTGCCATCACCACCCCGGGGTAGTTGGGGATTCCAGCCCCAACACGCTCATCACACTCATCTTCCCTCCCATCACCTAGTGCCTGGATGGGATTGACTACGATGACTTCAGTTTTGGCTCCCACATGATGGAGCAGAAGGAGCCCCTGATGGAGACGGGTAAGGGTCCCTCTGGCTGTGCCCTTCCAGGGGTCCCCAGCTGCAGTGGAGTTTCCCAGCAGGTTGACTCATGCCTCTTAGTTCCCAGAAGCACCACAGGCTTTGTCCCTACTGGCCCCACTGTAGGCTGGCTGGGAATCCCTGCTCTGTGCCACCAGGATGGGGCTTGTTCCATCTGGCCCTGCTGCTCAGTCTGCCAGGGACTGCCAGGTTGGGCTGTGACCTCCCGGGCGTCCCTGCTCCCCAGGTGACAGAGCATCCTCTGGCCCTCCCCTCCTCTTCCTGCTGCTCTGACTGCTCTTCCCAGCTGGGCTGTGACAGCACAGGGGTTGGTGGCTCTGAGGACCCCCATGGGACAGACAGGGCTCACATCACCTTCAGTGTTGTCCCTGTATCTCCAGCATCCTTACTGAGAACATGCACTTTGGTTATCCCATGTTTCTCATTGGTACCTCTCCTTTCTGTCCTCCAGTGGAAGGTCCCTACCTTGTCATTATTGAGCAACCAAAGCAGGTAAGGATGTCACCCAGGTAAATACAGGTGTAACTGTCACCTCCTGCTGTCATGGCATCAGGCTTTGGCCACCCTTGGCTGACCCCTCTTTGCCTCCACAGAGGGGTTTCCGGTTTCGGTACGGCTGCGAGGGCCCTTCCCATGGGGGGCTGCCAGGAGCATCCAGTGAGAAGGGGCGCAAGACCTATCCCACTGTCAAGGTGAGCACTGCCGTGGGGAGGGGATGGAGCACTGTCTTCAGCCAGCAGTGCATGAGCGTCAGGAGGGAGCCCTGAAGGAAGGACAGGAAATTTATAAAAAGCTTTTGTGTGTCTCCTGGTGCTGGAGGGAGGGGAGGGCTGTGGCAGGACGGGTGGCAGCCATGGGGAGGGACAACAGGGATTTGTAGAGAGTCCTTCAGGCTCCTGGCTTACTGTACCTGACCCCCATCTCCTTCCTCCCTGCAGATCTGTAACTACACAGGGATGGCCCGGATCGAGGTAGACCTGGTGACGCACAGTGACCCTCCCCGTGTGCATGCCCACAGCCTGGTGGGCAAGCAGTGCAATGAGGCTGGCAACTGTGTCACGATCGTGGGACCCAAGGACATGACAGCTCAGTATGTGCAAGGAGGACACAGGGTGGCCTCTTGCCTTGTGAGGTGGCTGTGGGTGCTGCCTGCAGCTTATGAGATGGGGAGAAGATAGGGGTTAGTGCACCCTGGAGCTGTGTTTGCTGGCTGAGGTCAGGAGTGTGTTTAGACAAGTTCATGGTTACAACTCTGTCCCCCAAGCATTTTGCCTGTCTCTGGTTTTTGACATATGCAGCTTATTTTGGGCTTCTGTCTTTGAGGTTGCAGCTCCCCAGCTTTGCAGATGACTTTTGAAGCCAGCCTGAGTCACAGGGTTATTCTGCAACTGCTGCAGTTGCTCTTACATATCCAGCCCTGACTCAGCTCAGTCCCTTTTGCATCCCTCTGGCCTTCAGTCCTCCTGGTCTTGTCTTTGGCAGCCCTTTAGACTTGTCACTTGCAGGAGCCCAGAGTTTCTGGGGCTCCTTTCCTCGCCTCTGTGGTTACTCCTTTCCTGCCCCACACACACTGATTCCCTGCTGCCTGAGTGGCACCGCTCTGTGCTCAGGTCCTTCCCAGCTGCAGGAATATGTGCCCCTTTGGGCTTGCTGCTCCTGGCCTTGATGCTCCCAGATCCCAGCAGGTTCCCTCTTCTCCAGGTTCAGCAACCTGGGTGTGCTCCATGTCACCAAGAAGAATATGATGGAGATCATGAAAGAAAAGCTGAAGCAGCAGAAGATGCGCAACAGAAGCCATCTGCTGACGGGTGAGGGCAGCCTGGGGACTCAGTGGGACTCAGCACCACAGGCTGACAGCTGGGGGCTGGGCTTAGTGTGGGCCTGGGGTGGGTAGGAAGGGGACCTGTAGCACTGTCCCCCCACACAGCCTGACGGTTTGTCCCGCTGCCCTGGCAGAAGTGGAGCTGCGTGAGATCGAGCTGGAGGCGAAGGAGCTGAAGAAGGTGATGGACCTGAGCATTGTGCGGTTGCGCTTCACCGCCTACCTCCGTGACAGCAGTGGGAATTTCACGCTGGCCCTCCAGCCTGTCATCTCGGACCCCATCCATGACAGCAGTGAGCGTGGGGCCGGTCTGAGAAAGGGATGGGGCAGGAGGGGGTAAGGACTTCTGCACAGTGACTCCCAACACCTCTTGCTCTGCAGAGTCTCCCGGAGCTTCCAACCTGAAGATCTCAAGGATGGATAAGACAGCAGGCTCTGTGCGGGGAGGAGACGAAGTCTACTTGCTGTGTGATAAAGTTCAGAAAGGTAAAAGCCATTCTCTCCAGATGAAATCTTCTGGAGGGGTTGTGGCAGGAGAGATCTGGGGCCCCTGGGTGGTCACGGGTCTGTGTCCCTGAAGCCTTTTTGGGGCAAGGAGACAGGCAGTGCAGTGCCACTTCTCTCCCCAGACGACATTGAGGTGCGTTTCTACGAGGATGACGAGAACGGCTGGCAGGCCTTTGGGGACTTTTCTCCTACAGATGTGCACAAGCAGGTACAGGGGAGATGGGGTGTGTCCTGCTCTGATTCAAGGCACAGGAATGCCCTGTGGGGTGAGGTAAGCCCCGTCCCCAGCTCCAGGATGAGCAGGACCTCATGTCCATCATGTCCTGCCCACAGTACGCCATCGTCTTCCGCACACCCCCCTACCACAAGCCCAAGATCGACCGTCCTGTCACCGTCTTCCTGCAGCTGAAGCGGAAGCGGGGAGGGGACGTGAGTGACTCCAAGCAGTTCACCTACTACCCAGTGGTGGAAGGTGAGCACCCCCCAGGCAGGCTGGCATGTCCCCTGCTGCTGGGGCTGCCCCTCACCCTGCTGCCCCTCTCTCCCCACAGATAAGGAAGAAGTGGAGAGGAAGCGCAAGAAAGTCCTGCCTCAGTTTCCTCAGCACTTTGGCGGTGGCTCACACATGGGGGGGGCCGGTGGGGGGGCCGGGGGCTTTGGCTCTGGAGGAGGTGAGTGGGGAATGCCTCTTCCCCCTCCTCGCTCAGGTGGCTGAGGCCCGGCTCTGGGGGCTCCCTTCTGCTCACCCATCCTCTGCCTTGCCCTGCAGGTGGGAACCTCAGCTTCCCATACTCCCCTGGGCTGACCTACAACAGCATCTACTCACCTGGCCCCCACCCAGTGGGGAGCTACCAGGGGGGTGTGCAGATGAAGGGCCCCGAGGCAGAGGGGCCTGGGAGCGACAGGCAGACACCTGCAGAAGAGAGCACATACTGCAAGGAGCTGCAAAAGCATGGTAGGAGGGGCTAAGCTTGAGGGAGGGCTGGGAGACATTGCTCAGGAGAGGAGGCATGGGTTGGGGACGTTTTGGGGTTGTGTGCTGCTGTCCACACCTGGTGGATGCAGAAGGGTGGATGAGGCTGCTGCTCCTGGAGGTGACATCCTGCTTTGCCCCCAGCCCAGCTGTGCCAGCTGTGGATGCTGGCGCTAGCCCGTCGCAATGCCCATGCCCTGCTCGACTACTCGATCACCGCTGACCCTCGCATGCTGCTGGCAGTCCAGAGGCACCTGGCCGCGTCACAGGATGAGAACGGAGACACGTGAGCACACGAGGGGTTTGAAGGGAGAGCATGGGGGTCTTGTTATCTGTCAGAGCCATTATGGGGGCTCTGGGGGTGGCAGGGAGTATGTGGAGAAATGTGGAGCTGAGTTAGGGGCCATTCCACTCTCTCTACAGGCCTTTGCACCTCGCTATTATCCATGAACAGACAGCTGTGATCAAGCAGCTGATTGATGTCATTGTTAGCATCCCCAGCCAGCAGATCATCAACATCTCCAATAACCTGCAACAGGTACATGTTTTTCAGGGCAGCCAGTTCTCCTCTACCTGGGAGTAGTTCTTCACTCCTGTTTTCCAACCCTGGGGGCTCCTGTAGCTGCTCCTGCTGAGGGGAGGCTGCAGACCTGAACCAGTTGCAGCTACTGGAGAGAATGGTGGTGCAGGACTTGGCTCCTCTTGTGAGCGCTGCTGAGGATGTGCTGCTGTCCCGCAGACGCCGCTGCATCTGGCAGTCATCACTAAGCAGCCCCAAGTGGTCCAGCTCCTGCTGCAAGCCCGTGCCGACCCAACCTTGCTGGACCGCTATGGCAATTCCCTGCTGCACCTGGCACTCCAGGCTGGCGATGAAGAGATGCTGAGGACGCTGCTGGCTCACCTGGGCTCGGCTGCCCCTTATCTGCTCCGTCTGCCCAATTTCCATGGTGAGTGGGGCTCGGGGACGATGGGCAGGACCCCAGTGGTGCCATCACAGGCTTGGCCAGAAGGCTGCTGAGCCTATCCCCATCTTGCAGGCCTCCTGCCTGTGCATTTGGCTGTGAAGGCAAAGAGTTTGGCTTGCCTGGACCTGCTGGTCAGGATGGGGGCAGATGTGAATGCAGTGGAGAGGCAAAGTGGGAGGACCCCCCTGCACCTGGCCGTGGAGATGGAGAACCTGAACATGGCCACCCACCTGGTGAAGAAGGTATGGCGCAGCTGGTGTAGTGGTGGCTGTGGGACAGGGATGGGGTGCAGCCTCCTACAGGCTCCTGGCAGAAGTGGAGGGCTCCCCTGAAGCCTTGGGGTGACAGGGTGTAGGAGGAGCAGTGCCCAGGCAGCCCATCCTCATGGCTTCACACCTTTCTTAGCTGGGAGCAGACGTCAACAGCCGGACTTTCGCTGGGAACACCCCCCTGCACTTGGCTGCTGGCCTGGGCTCTCCCACCCTCACCAAACTGCTCCTTAAAGCTGGTAAGAAACTGCCCTTCCTCCTTTCCCTTCCCTCCCCGTAGCCCTGGCTGCCTGTGCTGGGTGGTGCCAGGCACAAGGTCAGACCCCTGGGCCTGGCTCATGCCACTCTTTCCTGACAGGGGCAGATGTTTTGTGTGAGAATGATGAGCCCATGAGCCTGTCCTCATCGGAGGCCAGCAGCGACACAGACACTGACCCTGAGGAGCAGGAGCTGGCCATGGATCTGGGGGAGCCAGCCCCAGCTGCAGAGCACAGCACCCACCCCAAGCTCCCCACACAGGGGCACTGGCAGGCAGGGCACAGGCAGCGCCGCTGCCACACGTCCCTGGACCTGACTCGGAGCCAGAAGGTGTGTGGCCCAGCGGGACAAACTCACTGGGAGTGTTTCTGTGCAGGCCTGCCACAGCATGGATGGGGCAGAGTTCCAGGAGATGCTCCTGTGAGGATGCCTCTGCTCCTCCGTGTCCTGCAGAGACCCACGGTGTGAGGAGGTGATAGGGAATTTGGGCAGTGCTTTGGAGGATGCTGACATCCATGTCTGTCTGCAGGTGCGGGAGATACTGCTGCAGGCCTCCCAGCAGGGGCCCGAGGTGGAACTGCCTGCTGCCCCCCAGCCAGGTGAGCAGCCCCTTTCCCCCTTGCCAAAAGCACCCCACCCAGGCAGGGTAACACCTTTCTGGCAGCAAGGATGGGCAGCCTGTGATGGGGGCATCTCTCTCACACAGGGAAGGTCCTGTCACTGGACAACGAGGCGCTGCAGGGGCTGGAGCAGCTGCTGAACCAGGACTGCAGTGGGTCAGACTGGATCGAGCTGGCCAAGCGCCTGGGGCTCTGCAGCCTCGTAGAGACCTACAAGGACACCCCCTCGCCCAGTGTCAGCCTCCTGCGTAGTTACGAGGTCAGTGCCTGGCTGGGGTGCCCCTGTCCCCCTGCCTGTTTGGCCATCAGCCCTCAACAGTGCCCTCTCTCCACAGCTGGCAGGTGGCAGCCTGGGGGGACTGCTGGAGGCCCTGGACTCTATGGGGCTCCACAACGCCGTGAGGATGCTTCACAAAACTGAGGCGCTGGAGAAGCTGCAAAGCACAGGTACAGGTAGTGAGGGCTGGGGCTGGGGGGCAGGGAATGTCTCTGCTGTCCCCCTGTTGCCCCATCGCTAAGAGCACCTGCGGATTGCTTTGCAGAGCTGAAGGAAGACAGTGCCTACGGCAGTGAGTCGGTGGAGGAGGAGCAGGCGCCCACACTGGCCCTGAAGCCAGGGGGTGAGCTGCCCCCCAGCCAGCAGCCACAGGTGCACTGAGGAGCCAGCCAGCAGCCCCTGTGACCACCTAGGGAACTGCACTGCCCTCTGTCTTGCCCACACAAGTGCCTTCTGGACTTGGGGTCCAGCTGCCTGGACTTAGGGGGATGGGATGCAGCTGGCTCCTGCCCGTCTCTGCTTTTATTTAATGGTCCCTCTTCTGAATAAAAGGACACAGGTTCCATTAGTCTTTGCCCTCCCTCTCTCCAGCCCCAGCCGTGAGCTGGTGGGCACTAACCCCCCTGAACCCTGCTTGGTTCTGGAAGTCTGGCAGCAAGGAGACTGCTGCCAGCCCCTCCTCAGCATCCCTCTGTGCCGGGGCTGTCCCCAACCCTGGGGAAGAAACCACAGCACACCCAAGAAGTGAAGAGCGAGTTTTACTTCAGTAACTGAGAGAAGAAGCTGTACAAAGGTTTTTTTTCCCCCCCCCCCCCAAACCCCCTGGGGCAGGGGTGGATTTTATTTTTTTTTTTTTTTTTTGCAATAGACTCAAAAGAGCAGAATAAAAAGTTTTGACACATTCGCAAAGTCAGTGCTGAAACCAGCCAGGTCTCAGGCAGCCGAGAACTGCGTGTGTGCCAGCCCCTGGTCACAGCCCTTCACTGTGCCCGGACTGCTTTCTGGACAATCCTGCAGCCGTGCTCCATCACTTGCACCTTGCTCTGGACAAGCATCCTTCAGCCCAGTCTAGAGTGGTGGGGGCTGCCCCAGCCTGGCCCCCACCTTGGCAAGGAGGGAGCCTGGGGCTGAGGAACGGGCTGCACCACTGCTGCTGCAAGGGGACTGCAGCACTGCAGACCAGGCTTTGCTGGCAGCCTCCAAGGCCCCAGCCATGTGTTTGAAAAGAGGTGTGGGAAGAAAAGCTGGCTCCAGCCTGTGCTGGACCCATAGGGCAGGGGGACCCGCATACCAACCCTGGTTCCAGGGGTTGCCACCCCATGGGGAGTACTTACACACTGCTGCCCACCATGCCCTGGGTACAATGCTCACACCCAGGTGCTGCAAACAGGGCCAGTCCGGGCTGCCAGCAGTGGGGGTGGAAAATGGGGGTCATGAAGCACCGGTGCATCAGCCTCCCATGCAGCCACACGTGCAGCGATGGGTGCTGCCATCCCAAGGCTGCCTCCTTGGTACTGGCAGCCACAGGGCTGTCTCCCCGAAGGGTTGCTGGTGCAGAAGTGGAGCTGGGGAGCAGGCAGCAGCAGTACACACAGTAGCCCACGCTCAGCTTGCTGCAGGGTGGGGGTGTGGGGAGCTGGATCTCCCCCTGAGTCCTTTTAAAATCTCTTTCCCCCAGAGTGCAGTGCCTACAAGATATGGCTGGGTTTATGGTTTTGTTTTTTTTAAACAGTTCCCAAAAAGCATCAAAAGTAGCCCCAAAAAAACCTCCCTGGTAGTCAGCTCAATCTGGTACTAAAAAGTGCAAAACTGTATCACAAAAACTGTTCAAAAGTTGTAAGAAAGCGAGGAGGGTGCAGAGGTGATTGAGGTGGCAGGGAGGGGACCAGGTGCTGTTGCCCTGGTTTCCCTGGCCACCAGCCCCAGGAGAGGAGACAGTCTAGGGCTGGCCCCCTCCCATCTACCCCCATGGCACGATGGAGCTGGAGAAGCGGCCGCTGGCTTTGTTTTGCTGCATTTGTCTTCTTTTTTTTTTTTTAAACCACTGAAGAATTGAGCCCAGCGGGTAGGTTTCAGTTGCTCCCTCTCCCCAGGGCAGCAAGAGCAGGTCCTGCAGCCAAGTGCAGGACAAGGAGGGGCAGGAACAAGTCTCATAAGAGCCAGGCAGCTCCTGCAGGCAAGGACTGGGGACTGTCCTGCTCTGCCACTGTCTCCGGCGGAGGGGCCATGGCCCTGCATGGCTGGTGCTGGCGGCTGCAGAAGGGCTGTCACCCCCTCCAGCTCGTGCCGCAGACAGACGGACACATGCAGGGTCTCGGCAGGCACACGGCCTCCACCCCCCGTGCCGGGGGGACAGGAACAGAGCTGCAGTGCAGGCAGCTGAGGCCCCTCACTTACGACTTCTGGGGGTGGCCGGGGGGCTGGCGGCCAGCGCGCTCTGAGATGTTGCGCTTCACCTTGGTCGTGCTGGAGGGCTCTGCGTTGAGCGAGGGGCTGGAGCGGGACTTTTTCAGGCCATCGTCCTCCCCACCCGCTGTGTCAAAGAGGGTGGACTCAAATGCTGCCAGATCCTCGGAGCCAGCCTTCAGCTTGGCCCGCAGCAGCATGGCATAGGTGCCATAGCGGGATTTCTGGGGAGCACAGTGCAGCAGAGAGAGAGGTTGGCAAGCTGGGTACTGTCCTATGCCCAGCATCCCTGCACAGGGTGGTGCTCATGGTCCCTCCAACCCAGCCAGCATCCCAGGGCAGAGGAATGCTCGTGGTCCTAGACCACGGCAGTGGCAGTGTAATTCAGCTGATGGGATGGGTTGGTCCCATCACTGAGGATGGCCAAACAGGTAGGGGCAGAGGGCCTGAGAGCAGAGGGGGGCATCTTTCAGCTCACCTCAAATTCCAGGTACTCTTCCTTCTGCTTTAGCTCCTCGTACTCCTTGCCTTTCACTTTCTTCTCAGGCAGTGAGGAACGATGCTCCAGCAGCTCCGCTGACATTGTCTTGAACTTGGTCTCATGGT
This sequence comes from Gymnorhina tibicen, assembly GCA_013399875.1. Classification (NCBI taxonomy): domain Eukaryota; kingdom Metazoa; phylum Chordata; class Aves; order Passeriformes; family Artamidae; genus Gymnorhina; species Gymnorhina tibicen. Next base: position 259,223 of record VXAZ01004120.1, on the reverse strand, counting down.
TCTTCACCTGTTCCTCCTGGGAAAGGGTGGCACCATGTCAGTGCCCTGCTCTGTCCCCCTGGTAGTGTGAGCTGGCCGGGCACAGAACAGGTTTTTCCCCTTCTACGAGCAGCCAGGATCTCAGCTTCTGCTCCTGGCTTTGATTTTTTTTTTTTTTTAAATGACAGGCAAAATCACAGGCTCTTGTGGGGAATCTGCTCTCACCTCCTAGGGGGACTGACTGCAGTCTTAAAGCAGAAGAATTTAATCCCTCTAAAACTAGGCTGGTGGTTTTTTAAATCCTTTCTGCTCTATGAATAACTGCCCTGATATGCACAAGTGCCAGCTAATCCCCCTAGCCGGTTGCCTTTCAAGGTCCCTGGCAAGACCTTGCGAGTTGTGATGTGGGACCACTTTCTCCTCCATGGTCTGACCATCACCTGAGTCCAGCCCCACTGCCAGGAACAAGACCTCGATGTCTGCCCCCAATCTCAGTACCCCTTTTCTTTGTCTCCCCCTCGGCCCTTCACCTCGCTGGGGAGGCAGCTGGGCACATGGTACCACATAGATCCCTCCACAGGGGAAAGTGCCACTAGCAGATCCGGGTGTTTGTCCCAGGCTCACCACTGCCCCCACACCGTGGCCCACCTGAGACAGCCTGGTGCAGGAGCTGGGCAGCAGCGGGCGGCTGAACTTCTTCTGAGAGCCGATGGCTGCGGGGAAGGGGGGTGCAGAGAACATGGCTGCCACCACGTTGATGCGTGTGATCCATGAGTGCATCTGTTCGGGGTTCCTGAGAAAAAAGGCCAAAATACAGATGGGCTATCTGTGTCAGAGGGATCTGCTCTGCAGCCAAGGTCTGAGTACCCCTGGCCAGCCATGGCATCTGGGACACTACCCACAGCTAACCTGAGCCCAGCAAGGTAGGAAAGAGAGGAGCTGGGCAAAGCTCAGCACTGACACCAGGTCCCTCTCCTTCCAGAAAGGGCCAGGAGGGGAGAGCAAGGTGGCCGTAAGCCCCATCCCACCCTACACTCAAGTCAGGGGAGCCCCTGTGCCCTGGCGTGGGGCCCACCCAGGGATCCTGAAGGACTCACTGTGCTTGGAAAAGGAAGACCCTCCAGTCAGCTGTCCTGAGGTAGAAGACATTGGGTCGTTTGCTGTAGTCAGATGCCCGCGTGGCAAGTGAATGGTGGATGCTAATAGCATTCTTCAGTTCCTCTTCTGCCAGCGCCTTCCCTGGCTTATACTCCTCCTGCAAATCATGGGGTGTTTCAGAGCCAGCTCAGGGATACACCCCACCGTGAGTCAGCTCCATGAGGTTTCAGGAACTGCAGACTAGTGCTGGCTGTGGCAGGGCTTGGAGATCACCCTCCACCAGGCAGCTGCAGACTCTGCTTCCAGCTCATGCTACACCCCTGGAGAGAGGCTGCACAACCTAAGTGCATTGGCTTGGCAACAGCACAGGGGCTGTTCCCCACTGCCCCCAGTTCCCTGTGTGTGTGCCTGCAGGGAACTGGATGTGCAGCCCAATGCCCCACTCAGGGCAAAGACCCCGGTGCCCTTCTTCCCAGCCAAGCCCCCTGCATGCAGAGCTCTCAGTTAGCAGTGCCTTTCACTGCCCCGGCTGTACTCAAGCACCCTGGAAACAGGGATGCCACTGGGTCCCCAAGCAACTGCTCAGGCATGCAGGATGCTGAGTCTACTTAAGCCAGGCTTTGCACTGCTGTGTGCTGCAACCCCTCTCTCACTGCTGTGGAGACTGCTGTGACCCACCCTCTGGACTGGGGACAATCCCTCTCCCTGATGTGGATGTGGGTGGCCCTGCTGCCTACCTTCTGCAGGTAGAGAATCATCCCCTTCAGGATGGCGTGGAAGGGCTTCCAGCCGCGCTTCCCTCGGGGTGCTGCCAGGGAGGAAAGAGTAGCTTAGACATCAGCCTCAGAATCGAGCTGGGGGAAAAGCCACCCCCCCACCCTCCTCCAGCCAGCCCTGCCACAACGCACATCACCCCACCCCCGGGACGGGCAGCACGCCAGGACTGTCCCCGCGCACCTGAGCCCGTGCAGGCCACGTGGCTGGCAGATGGTGCTGCTGGCAGGGGGGCCGCTGCCGCCTCCCGGGGCCAGCGCCGTGCTGCGCTCCCCCCTGCGCTCCCCCCGTGCTCCCCGCCTCGCTGCTTGTGCTCGGCTTCACCACTGCCTCCCCGCTTGGGCATGGGGACAAGGCCGTGCTGCCTGCCAGGTAATGCTGGCTTTGAAGGGCGGCTGCATCTAATCAGATCTAGGAAGCATTAGATGGCCAGGGCTTAGGAGGGATTTTATGGGGAATATGGTGAACGTGCCTGGCAGTGCCCAATCAGCTGCAGCTCGCTGTGTGCCTTGTCTATCACACCACAGGACACCTTTTATCCACACAATCCTGTGGCAGGGGTGCAACCCCCAGAGACCCCACCCCACCACCCTGCCTGCCTCTTTCGCAGCACTGCGGGCAGGGGCTTCACTTCCTGCCTGCTCGGCATCTGCCCAGCTCTGATGGTGCATGTGGATGAGCAGGGAGAGGCTTTCCAGCTCTCCAGCCTGAGGGCTGAATTATGCCTGGCACAGCCAGACAAACAGGGCACTGATGCTGGAGGCTGGCATGATGCTACAGTCGGACATCACATAGTGACTCCTGCCCTGCTTCCTGTTCAGTTCTGGAGTTCACTGGTGCCTCTTGCCCCAAGTGCCTCCCATGGCTTCCACAGGCACCTACTTTTCTTGCAGTCGGGATCAGCGTGGATCTTACGGACTAACAGCCCATGCTTGTAAGTGGCAATGCTGGAGTCCTGGGAAAAGTCCAGAAAGGGGTTACTGCAGCTGCTGATGCGCTTGATGGACTTCGGGTTGGGATCTGCCAGCTCCGAGAGGGACTTTCTCAGCTCCTCCTCATCTCTGCCAATCAGATTTGGGTGGGGAAAGAGTTTGTTACCTTTCTGGGGACAGCAAATACCAAGTTCCCCACTGGTTGGTGCCACTTTTAGGCCTGGATTCTGAAAGGGAAGCCAGGAGCAGCAGGCCGGGATGAGCAGTCTTCCATCAGCACTGGTGAGCATCCCAAACCTAGCCATGCCTGTGTGCCCCTGTCTCTCTAGACAGCTGAGGTGCTTGCCTGGTCCCTTAAAAGACAAGGCATTGGGCTTTTGCTGCTGATTCAGGGTGGGACTTCTGCCTGCCCCAGGGAGCGAGGAACCTTTTTTTGGGCAGGGGTGTGACAGATGCCAGCCAGGCTGATGAGCCAGGAGTGATAGAGGAACAGTAGCCCAGGGCTTGGCACTACCACAGCACCCCAGTCCATGGCATACATGCTCACAGGTCCCCAGCTGGTAGGAAGGAGGGTATAGAACAGAATGCCCCCACAAGGAGACCCAGGCTCTGGTCCCCACATTTTAAGGGTGGCAGCCAGACTACAGGGCCCAGAGCCAGAGGCAAAGGGGTGCAGGGAGACTGCGGTGGGAAGGCCTTGGGCAGTACCATCCAAGGGCAGGAGCAGGTGCGGGCAGGAGGTACGCAGCCTGCTCCCACCGGGTCATGGCCCCTCCCTATGGGCAGGCTGCACCGGTGCCGCTCCCCCCCACCTGCAGGAAGATGTGGGAGCCCAGAGCTGCTGCCTCCCCGCTCCCTCAGCCACTCGCTGCTAATTAAACCCCTCAGCATCTGCCGGCGTCTCCATGGCAGCGGTCGAGCGCATCGCTCAGCACTGGGTAGCACCGGGCTCATTAATCCCTGCAGCGCAGGCACTGCCGCTCCTGCTGCTGGAGATGGCAGCTGTAGGCGAGGGTGCAGGCACCCTGTGGGGCCCCAGCACAGCCCCAGCACCTCCAGAGGCTATTGATTCCCACCCTGGGCACAGCCACCAAGGCACAAACCCATGCCAAAGCTGCAAGAAGCTGGCCTCAGGTGGCTTTCCCCCAGCATGCTGGAGACGGGGCCCCCATGGCAGTGCTGAGGGCAGCCAGGGGTACTTTGCCTGCACCCCAGCCCAACTTAGTCCAAGCTCCCTCTTCTTCCCTCATCCTCACAGGGGCACTTGCCCTGCAGCATCATGGCTTGTGTGGCCTCTGGGGCTGGGTGGACTCACTGCCCATCCAGCGCCATGCAACAGCATCCCCTGCAGGGGTACTTACATGGCCCACTGCAGCTTCTCGTTCTTGATGGAGCCGTACAGGGCCTGCAGAGAGAAGAGTGGGGGGTCAGCAGGAGAGCAGTGCCAAGCTGGGGGTCTGCTCTGGGGAACAGAGGAGGCACGCCAGACTGGCTCAGGGACACTGGAGGTTAAGGTAACCCCATGTCAGTTTGTTCTGGTCCAGCCCTGTCCTGGCTAGGCTAGCCAGCTGACCTCGATTTAGGGTTACAGACACCTTCTCCTGGGGACCACAGGACCTGAAACCCCCCCCACACCCCAAGCACAATGCTGGGGATGGCCCTGGCATTTTGTCCTCTCCTACACTTTGTCTCTACCTGCCTGTGACAGTGCCACAGTGTTAGCAGCATAATGGTGAGGCACACCTAACATTTCCAAGTGCTTGGGAGAGCTGTTTCTCCCTATTCCAAGGTGTTCCAGACTGGTAAAAGTGACAGCCTCCAGGAGGCCTGAGTCCAAGGAGAGCAAGTTTTTGGGACAGACTTCATTGCTGCATGCCTTCACCCTGCTCAGTGGAACCTCAGCCTGCTCCAGGGCCTCCTCCAGAAGCTCTATGCCACAACCGACCACAGCCAACAACTTCAATGCAGTCGGCCACATACCCTGGGCTGGCAGAGACAGGCTCATGGCAGCACCCAGCACTCCCCAGCAATGCATTGCTCCTGCAGGAGCACACTTTGTGAGAGACTTCAACACAGTGCTGGCCCCGCACTGGCAGAAACCCTGGCATACTGTCCTTCATGAGATGCTCAGAGCTGGTCAAGGCAGGTGCTTGGAGTGGCTGTGGCCCCCTCCCCAGCACCCCCAAACACTTTTCCCTCCTTTGGAGACCCAAACACCACCCATCTGAGCAAAGCAGGGTCTGCTGCCTGTATTTCTGCACAGGAACAAGCTAAGCCTGCCTGCAGCAGGATGCTCAAGGGCCCCGCTCCCAAGTGTTTGTCCGGTTTGAGCTGGGTGCAAGCCAGCAGTGCTCAGCACAGCTCTGCAGTCAGGGAGGCTCCAGAGAGGGTTTCAACACAGTGCTCACAGAGGGCTTCGGAGCAAGATCTGGAAGGCATCATCCTTGGAGGAAAATAATCGAGTCTTGCACAGGCTGTTCATGCAGCTGTCAACATTCATCACTGGGCCAGAGACTGCTGCTGAGAGATCTTGCTGGTGGCTGAGAAAGTACAGCTGGAGGCGTGCAGGGGCCCGGGAGTGCTGGCCAGCAGACAGGCCCCAGCGGTGTCTGGGGAAGGGACATCCATCACTCCCGAGAGGCGCAGCAGCCAGGATGGAGCGGGAACCCAGCTCTTTCCACGCTTTCCCGTCGGGGAAATGCTGGCATAGCACCAGCTTGTTTCTCAGAGGAGGGAAGGGATCGTCTCAATCTAGCAGGCAGAAAGTTGGGTTCAGTTCTCTCCTGGGAAGACAGGAGACCTATAAAGGGTAACAGCCTCAGAGCCTGAGAGAAGATTTGATCACAGACCCATTCATGCAGTCCCAGTGCCAGAGGGGCAGGATGCTAAGTTGTGAGCAGGAGGTACCCACCAGTGGGCTGGCAGCAAGGCAGCCAGAGGAGCAAAGAGACTTAGAGAAGAATCTGGGAGGAAAAAAGCAATCCAAAGCCCTGCAGAACATAATCTGGGAGCAGAGCAGGGGGATAAGCAGGATCTCAGAGCAATGTAGATGATAAGGAGTCACCATGGGAAACAGAAGAGAAGGGATCTTACTCACTGCCGGGGATGTAGCTGAAAAATGCTGAGAACCAACAGACACAAAAAGGAGACTAAAAAAAATGGCAAAGAGTAGTGGGCACTGGAAACAGCAGAAAAGCACCTCAGAAAGAGCAGGCAGAATGGCACACGTGGCTTGGCTTCCATCTGGCTCACTGGTGATACAGAGAAGTGTCAGCTCCCTGCCCCAAGGCAGGGAGATGTGAGCCAGCTGAGCAGGGATTTTGGAGGGCTGGAGAGGACCCCACCCCGAGCAGGACTTGCGGGAGGATTGCTGCTAAATGCTGATTGAATGAGCCGATAGCAGAAGATGCTCAAGGAGTAATTCGGGATGGCACAGTGCCGGATAACAGCCTGGCAGAGTACTGTGTTACAAAAACCTGGGCGCTGGGACTCTCGGTGAATACTTCAAAGCCTGAACTGCCTTATGGCTTCAAAAGGCTCCAGCTGCCCTGCTACAAGCCCCAAGGGCATCCCACCAAGCGCATTACCAGCAGGGGCTGCCAAGCACCCCACCTCAGAGACAGGGAGCAGGGGCTGCTCAGCACTCCTGTGCAAGGGAACAGGGAGACTGGGATTGAGAGGGCAACACAAAGCTTTACATCTACATTTAAAAACTGCCAAAATTCTGCTTGGCTAAACACCAGCCTCAGCCAAGACCAATCTCAGGTACAAAGCTGGTGGACTCAGCCCAAGTCCTAGCTGAGAAGATGCATTCCAGCCACAAAGCCCACCCTGCTGTTCTGGTCCTGTAGCAGAACCACTGCCTGTCAGTCCGCAGAATTCTGGGCTCTTTGGTGCACAAACCGTTTCTGCTGGGGAAGTGCAGGTGACGCAGGTTCCTGAAGCCTAACTCACAACCATATCAGCAGAGACCAGAGACACCAGATTCATCAGCAGGTCCCTCTCTCCAGACTCTCTTTGTTCCGTGGGTTCATTTCCCCTGGGCCAAAAGGACAGCAACTCTTTGGCATCTCTGAGCTTGCCAGTAGTACTCAAGAGAAAGCTGGGCACTGGCCACATGCCACTATGGATGATGACCCCAAGCATGGTTGGGGTTTTTTGCCATCGCTGGGTTATGAGCTCACTGTTGCAGCATGCCAGGCCAGTCAGCCAGCTCTGCCCTACACATGCGCAACACTAAAGAGACCTAGGAATGTACTGTCCCAGTGGGATTTCTAACTGCATCAACATCTTTCTTTGGTGCTTTCCCTCCCAAAAGCAGGCTGAGAGGCTGTCTCTGAGTCCTGCTCTACCAAACGTCTCAAGGACAGCTGAGGGGCTGCACTGGCAAGAGGCAGGTGGCTCTGATGTTCTAGCCCAGCCATAGGGCCGGCCCTCCTGGGGCCAGCCTACATAAGCAGGGCAGGGAGAAGACACCCCCTTCAGCTCCTCAGCTGAGACCAGACCAGAGGCAAGATCCAGCGATGGTCTGGGGAGCTGAGCAACAAGCTGGTCTGAAAACAGCTTTGGCACAGGACTTTACTGAGGGCTGTAGCCCAGCACTCAAGTAACAGATGAAGGTTAAGGCAGGAATTTAGGCATCTGGATGAGGGTTTTAACCCTTTCTGGAGTGCCTCTTCTATGCATCATAAGTCTTATGGACACATCCCCTTTCCAGTCTGCTAGTTCCTCTGCTAAACAACACAGTGCTCAGCTCTCCATGCAGCAAGATGCCATGTGCATATCAAGGCTCCCCTTCCTCTTGTCAGCCCTGTGACCAGCCATGGGTTCATGACATTCTTCAAGACAGACTTCACAGCCACCAAGCACCCTCCCTGCAGTCATTCTACCTCTCTCTGTGACTGACAGCATTTAAATATGAAAGCTCAATTACTGGCTGTCCCCAACTTTTCCTTGGCAAAATATCTTTGCTACACCCAGCCACAAAGCTCTGGGAGGTCTCCCAGGCACACAGACCCTCCAGCTGCGCAGATCTGAACAGTACGGTCAGATCAGGGCTGTATGTCAGATGGAACTGTACCTGTCGGGTCCCTAATTCACCTTGGCAGCACGCCCCCCCCACACACACCTCCTGCCTGCACAGCATGAACAACCCATGCTCAAGAACAACTCATCACCTGGCACACACCAGCCCTGCTGCATACATCCCCGTGTCCCTCCCTCCCCTCTGCTGCAGAGGGGCTCCTGTATGCACACAGAGCAGAGTGACTTGGGGACAGACTTTTTTCCCCGTAGAATGGGCTGCCACGGGGACAACGTCCTGTGCATCACCTTCCACCCTGCTGCAGTCATGGGTGACAGCTACCCATCTTGGCCCCACACTTCCGACTCAGTAATATTGTAAGCTGCACCAACCTCTTTCAAAATATTTAAACCACTCCTTGCCCAGGCAACTATCTCCCCCAGGACAGCAGACCCTTCCCAGCGCAGCCCCACAGGGCGGGAAGCAGCGACCGAGCATCTCCCAACTGCATGTTTCCATCCGAGTGCGTCACAACTTAATGCTGCCCCCAGACCGTACTGCGCTATGACAGCAGCGCGGCTTGGCACGGCCCCGATGGCCCCACCGGGCTGGTTTTGGCCACGGGGGCAGCCCAAGTAGCTCTGGGGTAACCCTGACTGCTCTGCCCCAGCCTGCCTGCGAGGAAGGGGCCGGTGCGTGCTCTCCTCCCGCTACTACACCGGAGGCAGGCACCCGACCGAGGCAGGACGCGCCCTGAGACAGCCTGTTCGCTTCTTCCCACCCAGGACCGATGCACACCAGCCTAATATCTCCAAAACGGATCCCGGCTCACAGCGAGCAAGCTCTTGGCCGTAAAAAGCCCTTTTTTGTCCAGGCAGCCACTCCTTCCTCTCCAACTCTGCTCGGCTGGGAGCCGGGGCTGCGGCGCTGCCCCTCCGCGTTGCCTTGCGGCTCTCCCCGACGCCCAGGTGGGTGCCAGTGTGCCCTGGCTGGGCTGGCAAGGCACGGCGCAGCGCAACCCTTGGCAGAGAGCCCGCAGAGCCTGTCACTTATGCTAAGCCGTAGGGCAGGTCCCAGCGGTACAGCTCTGTCCTGGATTCCTCTCGCGGCGATGTTTTCGAGCAAGCACTGCTGCCAGACCACGGTAAGCGGCGCAATGTCACCCAGGTCTTGCCGCGCTCCCGCCACCCCCGTGATCGGGGTGCGATGGAGGGGGCAGAAATGCAGGGCTGGGGACGGGGACCCTCGGGCGGAGGGGGCATGGTGGAAACCCGGCTCCGCAGAAAGCAGGCAGGAGAGGGAGATGGGGCTGGCTGCTTCGTACCAGGGCTGAGGCTCTTGCAGCGAGCGGGACGGTGACTGTCCGGGCATGTTCACCCGCCCATGTCCCCGCCGGGGCGCAGGGCGCTGCGCATCCCCCCAGGCGCTCCCCGCTCCCCCAACCCGCCGCTTACCGGCTTCTTCTTGCGGCGGCTCTGGATGCGGCTGACCACCAGGTCGGTGTAGAGCACCGGCTTGAGGGTGCGGGAGCGCTGGGGCCAGCCGTAGCAGAAGGTCTCCACGCCGCGGTAGTTGCGCCCGTAGCGCACCGAGCACATGGAGCGGGACCGCATGCGCCCCGCGCTGCTGTTGATGCTGTTGACGCCGATCATCCTGCCGCCGGCGGCGGGGGGGCGGCGGGGC